>JAMAGB010000042.1:0-207497 GCA_023625975.1 Talaromyces sp. PYS2103
TTAGAATTTAATTAAATGTTACTTTTTATAATTAAGAAAAAATATTAGCTATAAATATTCTTTAATTAAAAAAGTTTAGTACTATTTTAGAAACTTATTTTTAATAAAAAGAAAACTTAAAGCTAGATAAAATAAATTTATAAGATTTAGAACTATATCTAGAAAAATATAAAAATAGCTTAGAAAAGATAAACTATTTAAATTAATAAAAAAAAAAAAATATATTAACTTTATATTAGAGGATTTAATATATATTAATAATAATAGTTAAAATATAGATTAGTTAAATAAAAAATTAGATTATTAAAATAAAAATTTATATAAGATCTTTTACTAAATTAAAAATACCTTTAAATTAGATTTATTTAATAATATAAAAGTTTACTAGATATTTTCTTTAAATAGGCTCTAGTTAGCAGCCTTAATAGAATTATTAATAAATTAATTAGAAAAACTATCCTCTAAGCTATAAATAAATAAGAACTTTAAATAAAAAATTAATAAAATTTTAGACTTATAAAAATAGTAGAAGAAGTTATATTATTATATTAATTAATTAGATTATAATCTAGATCTAGTATAATATTATATAGAATATCTAAAAAATATATTACTAGTTTTAAAAATCTTTTATAATTAGAATCTAAATAAATTAGGACTACTAGTATATTTAAAAAAATAATTATAAGCTATAAAGAAGAATAGTTTTATAAAAAATTAAATTAATAATAATATTTTTATTACTAATATTTAAGAGTAAGTATCTTTATAAAAAAAAATAATATAATAGCTAGTCTCTTTAATAAAGTAATTAATTAAAATAATTAGTATATTATTAAATAGTAAAAATTTTAATAACTATTTCTAGATACTATTTTTAAAGTGATTAGACTAGAGTAATAATAATATTCTATTAATACTATATCTAGGAATAGTTTTATCTAACTATTAGTATTATATTAGGAAAGATATTATCTACTAGATTATATATAAAGGCCTAGAGGGTTGCTAGAGCAGAGCTTTCTTTTTCTTTTTCTTCTCTATGCTTAATATTCTGTTGAATAGCACTCTAGATAGTTGGAATAATGATTCTGGGTCAGGCATCTTCACACTAGTCTTCTTTTTGAAGTAATATATTATAACTGAATAGGAAGTCTATATTTATATAGAGAAAGGATTCCTGAGTCTATGATTTCTAGCTCTTTTAATCTGTCTTTTGCTAGCCAATCTAGTAATATTATATAAGGACTTGAATATTCTCCTAAATATATTTATTCTGTAGAGTATTCTAGCCTTAATTAATATATTTACTTAATTTCTATTAATTCTTATAGAACTTATAGCTTTTAAGTAGCTTTGAGATAAGATTCTAATTAAGAGGCTCTTTAGTGATTATACTAAGAGTCTTTTAGAACTTCTAAAGATTAATTAGGGAAATAATATATTACTTAATAAATAGATATTCTAGTTTCTAGATCATTAGATCTCTTTGCTTATCTATATAAGCCTTTTTATAGTGAGATAGCTAGATTAAATAGTTTATAATATATTTATCTAGAAATAGTAGTAATTTCTTCTTTATAATACTCTCTTTATCTATAAATCTATACTTATAGTACCACTCTTAGTATTCTCTTTATAGTTTATTATATGACTTGTTAGTTTTCTTAGCTTATTATTATTAGAATTAATAGACTAATTTAATTATATAGGTCTCTAGTCTTATATAATTCTAGAGATATTTCTGATTTTAGATCTATATAAGTCTACTAATATTTAGGGCTTCTATATCTCTTAAATAGGTGATTCTGAAGAGCTAGTATATACTTGTATAAGCTAATTATATACTTCTATAGCTTAAATCCTAGCTAGGGATCTACTCCAGGTAATCTAGGAATATAATAATTAAGTAGGTTTATATTACTATCTATCTTTCTAACTATCTTACTTTTCTAATTCTAAGTGCAGTTATATCTAGTAATAGACTTGCAGTGGAAAGTAGACTTTTTTTATAACTTATATAGTAACTAGTCAATGATTTAGGGTTAGATAACTGGGTTATATAGGGGTTAAAATTGATTTGACCCCCATATAACCCGGTTATTGGGGGGGTCGGGTTGTAACCCGCGGCCGTAACCCGGCGTAACTTGACCCTTGCTAACTAGAGATACAGGTAGACGAAGAATAGACTGATTCCTCTGTCGTGGTACTTACCTCTTTGAGAGGATTGCATTAGCATTCTCCATAAATATGTTAGATACGAAAGTATGCAGACAAAGACCAGTCAAATCAGATGCGTTGTATCAGAAATATGGAGGGGTAGATCAGTAGCTACGCAGTTAATGTTAGTTAACTAGTCTAGTAGAGGGGTACCTCGATGTCATTCCCAACACCGCCACCGCGAACTGCCTGTAATTTATTCGGTATTGCGGTTGTATTGAGTGTCGTGCCATATTATGTAACCCGTATGAGAACTAGTCTGATTTGGGGATGGTGTGTCGGGCTGTATCGGGACAGTTTGACGTCACTGTTTTATGGTGTGGTGCCTGAGGCAGGGATCATACCAACTTCTTTAATCTCTCAGGACTCAGACTTCAGGAGAAACATGGATGAGGAAATTACATTGCGGAGATGGAGTTGCATCCTAACATTTTTCAGGTATCAGATCAACATCTGAGCCAAAGGATTAATGATGATGTTACCCACTTCCCCGGGTATATGGAGATTGCCCATACTCTCTTGAGTTTCAAGAAGAAGAGACGTTATAGAATGGAAGACAACTCCGGATATCGACGCTCAGACCGTTTCATATAGCAGTTGCATACAGGAGTACTAGAGCTATGACCTCAATCCTTGGGTAGGCAAATGCGAGAAGCTGCTGGATATCATCATCAGAGCTGAATAAAAAACAGTTTCACATGTTGAAAAGAGAATAATTCGATGAAAAGGATGACACACAAACTGCTGGTTTACATCATAGTTCCTGGGTTCTTAAATTAAAGATGTGTATAGAAAGCAGTGACCTTGTAGATCACGTCTCGGCCAGTGTCATCCACGGGTAGTCGATGATTAAAATTTCCGAATTCCGAGGGATTCTGCTTGGCTGACTCAATCCAATCTCAGTCAGCTAACTAACTTGACTGGAGGTCCGGAGCACAGCACGCCTAGTCACATACACAACTCTAACCTAGACACACCATCTTCCAGCCCTGGGGAAAAGATCGGCGTGCTGCTTACGCTGACACGCATTTTGTCGATCATAACAGCAAGGCCCATGGTCCTGGCTACGGGGGAATGGAAGAATACCTGGCACTGCTTCTATCGACATTCGTTAGGGTTGATCAGCACTCTACCCGAATTACAGACAGTCTGCTGGATTCAACGAGGACTTTGCCGATTTTCATCATAATAATCAGATAAGAGTGTGCTATTTCTGATGGCGCTCTCTCGAGGATGGGTATATACATTGACACGCATAACAACACAAAATCAGTTCTATGGATTTCATTAATTAATTTCCGTTTCATTTCCAAATATCTTCATAATTCTCCCAAAAATATCCTGTCATTTTCATATAATGATGCTGGATCGCGGCGTCCACCCAGGCAAACGACCGGAGGATTTCCAGCAACTTCTCCAGACTCGTCACCTGCAAGGTGCAGCAGAGCTTCTTAAACAGCGTCAGAACCTCATCAAAACGTTCTGTTCCATCGACCGCAATAAGTGCCACGCTCGTACACCACAAGAGCAATGTGCTCGAAAAGCCTTGACCTGCGAACCACTGAAGCCTAGGCCACAGTGAGCGGAGCAGACGCCGTCTCACGGCTATTGACCGGGGAACTGGAAACGTAACGTGAGTAGCGTACAAGAGCATTGCAAGGCGACAGATCAGGTACAGCTCCAAACATCGTTCGTGTGCATCGCCGACTGATGGGCCATCGTCGAGCTGCTGCAGGATCTGATCGGATGTGTCGTCCTCATTTGGTTGGGAGAAGAGTCGGTGGTGGACAAGATCTCGGCTGTCAGCAAGGAGATCAAGTAGTTGAGCGTCACATGGCTGTGTTGACATGCAATCAATGACATAGGACAGCTCTCCAACATGTGAGAACACTGTAACAAGCTCCTCGTGCACCGGTTGCTCCATATAGAGGAGCTCGTTGAAGCCAGATCCCGGTCTTTTTCGCTGACCCCAGGAATAACCACATCCATAGGGCGCGAATAATAAGAGGGGAGGATCCAAGTCCAGCTTCTGCCCATGAACATCTAGCAACGGATAGAGTGGTTTTCGGAGGGTATGCGCCGCATTCGTACAATCAGATATAGAGACATGCCACGCCAATGCAAAAATGCGAAGCGCCTGGATTCCACCGTGCTTTTGGAGCAGCTCGTGAATCACTTTCCAATGGAGAGGACTGTAATCACGGCCGCCGTAAACTTCGAGACCATGAAGCCCCGTGAACAAGGGCGCAAACGGACTCGGCTCCCGGTATATCCGCTCGCCGGGCACCTCGTTCACAGCGAGGACGAGCATGCACCTAATGATGCCATCTATAGGTTTCTGCCCTGTATAGCTGCAAACTTCCTTCCGTAAAGCTCTCAACGTGAGCCCCTTGAGGGTGAGTCTCTCTTTTAGTCCCGTTGGATCCTCTGGCGCTCCGTACGTTAGACGTATCATATTCTCATGGTATTTGCCAGACCAGAGGAAGGTGTATAATTTCAGCTCGTCATCATCAAAGGGAAAGGCCCAAGTTTGGTAAAGGCCAGCCATGTCCCCCGAACGCAGATTCGGAAAGATGTGCCTACAGGCAAAACTGAAGATCGCGTCCACCTTAAGCTGAGAAGTCGTTTCGTTAATAGGCATCATGGGATCTAAAAGTCCAGAGGCCAGGTCGTACACCGAGCCGCCGCCGGTGAGCCAGCGGTCGTAGGAGGGGCGAATATTCCTCCTGCTACAGAACGAGCAGCGACCAACCGGGCCTTCGATCCTGGACTCACCGCGACAACTACAATCGGTAGTAGTAGTTGAAGTTGACGATTTCCTCTCCCTGAGAAATCTATTTATTTCAGTCATTGCATTTTTCCGTATCTCCAGCTGTTTGTCGCGCATCCCTTCTCGGGTAAGCTTCGATCGAATCCCGCCTCTGGGCTTCCCATTCAGCACAGGCCCGCCAACGAAGACAAATTGTTTTTCGTGATCATTGGGAGCCATTTTTTCCAAGCGTATACACCGACTCGGATTGGCCTTTGGGCGTTGTTCATTTGATGATGATGATGATCGAGTATGCTGTTTTAACCGGGCGAATTTGCTACCTTGTGTGTTCAGTAAGAAAGTCTGGTACTTTCCCGAGAACCGAATCTTGAGCGCGGGCCTACCTCGCGCCCATAACAAATACAATGGGAAAATTGAAATTGAACTATTTTCAACAAAGTACCTAGGCAGGACTAACTTACCAGATCCCTCTATAATTACATAATCGCAGATGATAACTAATGAATGCATCCATGGATAACTTCATTTTTATACGTCTTAGCGCCAACAAAAAGTGGATGTTAAGATTCTAGTCCGCGACCTGATCTCATTAGCTCCGAGCAGTCAACCAATGCCGAACTGCTCGACCGATTACTGTTTTGGACATCCCTTTCTCTCGTGCTGCTCACCTAGTTTGATATTGCCAATATCATTAGTCAGCTGATGATAGCCAGGCTAAATAAAACCTTATCAGCTAGTTATGCCGAGTTATGCCGAGTTGAGTACTGACAGGAGGCGAATTGATTGGGGCAAAGTCAAGATAGATATTCTGCATACGGTAATACTACGGATATATACTACGGAAATCTGCCATGGTTCATGTCCTCACTACCCCTATGCTAGACCTTTTCCTGTAGACGGGTCAAAACGTGGAAACTAGGAGCCGGATGCCCCAATTCTGCAAATCCTCTCTATTAAAGTATAAACGCCACGACAAAGTGGCATCCCAAGTGAAAACGTGATGACGATAAAATGGGTCCAACTACTTAACTAAGTTAGTTACTCGTACAGCGACATTCTGACACATTCATCTAGTTAATAACTACGTAGACTGTCTTAGACACAATCAGCAGAATCTAACCTATTCTATTATCTTAGTCTAATCTACACTGACAGCCCTAACCTTGTGTCCCGGCGTGACGCGTCCGTCTTGTTTCAGATCTGGTGAGCTTTCTCGGTCACTTGTACCCCGGTCTCGGTCACGGCGGTGCGTTCGCCTTCGATGCCAATGACTTCGAGATCCTTGAAGCCGGCTGCAATTTCTTCAAGCTCTACTCCTCTCGTCTCAACCCAGAAGAAGTACACGCAGGCGAGGAAGATGAAGTCGTAAGCACCATTGACCATGTAGAACTTCCATCCAAGGTTCTGCATGGCGTAGCCCATGGTGAACGAGGCCATCAATCTGGAACATATTTGTTAGCTGCTGGTCAGGATCACGACAGTGGTAGCTGTATAAACTTACCCAAAGCCGGTGTCGGCAAATCGGAATAGGGCAACGCCCATGGTTCGGACATGGTACGGGAAGATCTCGGTGGGAGACAAGCTTGTCAAGGGGGTGATGGCAAACGCATAGGATCCTTGGAAGAACGGATTGAACATCCTTCCCTCAACAATGCGGCAGCGGTAACTTCCTCCCTTGCTTCGTCATGCAGTGGCTTCCCGATCGTTTCGGTCGGAAGAACACCATCGTCATCACGGCCGTTATCTGCTTCGTAAGCATCATGATCCAGTCCGCTGCCCAGAACATCGGCATGTTTGGCGTAAGCCGAATCATCGTTGGCTTTGGCGCGCACCCGCGCTTTTGTGTGAAACTCTTCCGGCTACCCAGCGCGGTCCAATCCTCGGTCTCTTCTTCTCATGCTTCAACGTCGGCGGCTTGTTGGCTTCAGCGATCACCTACGGCACTCAGTACATCCAGAGCACTTGGGCCTGGAGACTTCCGTCGGCGCTCCAGTGCTTGCCTAGCATACTCTGCATTGCTCTGCTACCTTTCGTGCCCGAAAGTCCTCGTTGGGAAATCCTTATTAGGCCTAGTTCTTTTAATTTCCAGCACTTGACGAATTTCATGTGGTCAGTGTGTTATCATCGAATAGCAGACCTTGCCAAAAAACCGCCCACTAAAAACCAGACCCAGGTACCAAATAGCCAAAATCGGCTTGAAGGAACCGTTTGCGTACCGGATGATCTCTTGTGCGATCTGTCGCCGAGATGTGTCACCGGAGGTGGGAGCACAAGAGGGTGGAATAAGGCTTGGGTCTAGAGGGCTGATCGAGGCCGGGGTCCAGACTCCAGACCCTCTCTCTCCCAAGACAGCGGGCCCGGTTCCACGGCAGCGGGATCGAGCTTGAACAAGCCGCACGCACGAGACTGGCCATATGATGATTTCATGGGAGATGTAAAAAGAACGAGATCTCCTGAAGATATGGCATATCTCATCCCAAATCGTCTGCTCCCGAACTCGGTTTCTGTGGTTGAGCCATCCCGAAGTCGGGCGACTCCGAGCCAATCAGAATGCTTGACTCAAGATCGAGTCTGTTTTGCGACTAGTCCCTAAATAGTTTGGCGTTAGACCCGCTGTGAAGCCAGCGTTTATCTGCGGCCAATAAGAGAAGGAATGAGACCTAGGGACTCGGGAGTCGGGAGTCGGGACGACGTTCGTCCAATAGCAGAAGAAAGATAACGAGCTGTACCTTTACAACAAGAATATCATAAGATATGAATCTTTCATGGATTTAACCTATGTATATACTATGTGCATTCGTTGATATGGTACAATAATAATCCATCGTGACACAGAACAAACCAACAAGAAGAAAACATGGATAAGGAAATGAAAGGAAATGGTCATTAGTACAGAACATGCGAGAAACCAAATTAATCAGAAAAAAGGAAAGAAAGAAAAGATCGACAATCTAAACATAGACATAGGAATATGATCTGGTCTCATATCATATCACCATATACACCGAACCCATGCAGATACCCAAAGCAAAAAGAAAAAGGGGGTAATTATACAAGATAAATAGAATAAATGCATCCCCAAAGATAGGCAGGCAAATCAATCAACGCGTAGATAAAGGTCCTCTCCCCGTCTTGTAGGCGTAATGTTATGTTTCTTTGCTGACGGAGGTGATTGAACCGCCTCATCGTCACCGTTGCTGTCAACGACAACGACCTTCGGACTAATTCCCGGTTTGGGTTGAACTCCGCTCCTAAATTGACTCTCCATTTTATCAGCTACTGTCTCGCCGCGTCTTTTTGCGAGGAGGTTGCTGCTGGTACTGCTCGGGGCAGGGCTGGCGGAGCGGGATCGATGACCTGACCCTAATTCGTGAATGAGAGTCGGTTCTGGGAGGGGATCTGTTTCGAGAGGTGGTAGTGGCATCCTTGTGACGGTGGACGGCTGTTCTTGTGGATTCTCATAATATACCTCCGCGACGTGCGATTTGCGCATTCCTTGGGCTGTCGCGGGTACAATTGCTGCTGAGCGAGGGACGGCGGGATAGCGGAGAGGTGATTTTGTGGGCAGCGGGAATCGTTCAGACACAGGCTCTAATCGTTGCTGCTGCTTCTGGGATTGTCGTGGCTGCGGTAGAGATAGTTTGCTGCGTTCCGTTGTTGTCCAGTCATCTTCTACCATGATAGTTTCGTAGCTTGAATCTGCCGGCGTGGCTTCGATGCCATTTGGGGCGAGGGTATTCCGAGACCAGGGTGTGTTTGGGTTTGTTTGAGTAGGTGTTGTTAATGATCGAGGTCCACGTCCTAGACGGGAGAAGTTTCTTTGTATGGGCTTGTTGCTATTTCTATTCCAGTCCCCTGTCCGGTTGGCAGCGTGTTGCGCAGGAGACATGCCAGATCCTGGAGGGCGAGACGCACCAGGAATCGGAACAGGCTCCTTATCCCATTTATGCGAATAGCCATTACTATCATACGGGTTCTGTTTCTGCTGTGTCCGCAATGGAGAAAGCATCGACCGGGGGCCCGCTGGAAGTCCCACGGCCCGCATGGAACTTCCGTGCTGCGATTTGCCTTTCGATTTATCGAGTGGTGGTCCGAATATGTTGTTACTGTTTTTGCTGCTGTTGCTGTTGTTGCTGTTACTTGGCTGTGACTCGTCTTCATCGAAAACGGTTGCTTCACTGGTTGGTCGGGGACCACCTACAATCCTGATACTATTAGTTGTAGTTGGTTGACGAATGACCCTCAGCGGCTCGGGAACTATCCCATGTATCGCCAGTCCTTCGGGCAGTAAACGAGACAGTGATCTCTGCGAAGTTTGGCTTTGTGGAGACGCATTATAATCTGTATCAGGCGACATGGCGGGTTCATTCGCATTGGCACCGGTAGGAGTAGACTGCGTCAAAATTACTAAAGGACCCTGCCCTCGAACCACCGGCTGTGCGGGAAATTGATGAAATTTGGGACCCGTCGCCCCTTGTGAAACTTGCGACGGCTGCGTCGGCGGAAACGGCGGTACAACAATAGCAGCAGCAGTAAAATCCGGCGGTTCACTCATTTCACCTCCAATCTCAAAACTTTGTGGTGCAGCTTCTTCTCGCAGTCTTTTGTGCCGTAATCTTCTGCCGCAGAAGAAGATTGCAACTGCCATGAGAAATATAGCTGATACACCAGATGCGATTGATACGCCGATTACGGCGGGCGAGCTTAGTGATGTATTGGTAGCTGATGCGGTTGATGTGGCAGTTGATGTAGTCGTTGTACTCGGAGATGTCGTCGCTGTCGTTATGGGGAGACTAGTAATTGTCGTTGCCGTCGTCTCTGCCGTCGTCTCTGCCGTAGTCTTCAACGTACTACTGCTTTGGAGCGTGCTTGTCGCCAATACACCAGTACTGCCCCCAGATGCAGACGGCGCTGTCGTAGAAGCTAACGGTGTCGTTTCCGTAACAACAGACACCCTCGTCGCCGTAATCGCGGCATGTGTTTCTGGCAACGCTCCGGGTACATCATTACATATCGCATATGCAGCCGAGCCATCAGTCGAGATATCCGACGAACACGAACCCACTATACATGCCAACGCGCCTTCACCCAAGGTCAGGCCACTGATCGTACTCGTCCGACAGAGACAGTCTATATCAGTTCCGGAACAGCAGGCGCTTGTTGAAGTGTATTGGGTACGGATAAATTCTTGGACGCAGGATAGGGCACACGATGGGATGATGTTGAGGTAGCCACTGCTACCGGTAGACGCGCTACAATCTGCGGCTGTTGTCGTTGGTGATGTTTGACCAAGTCCAGGAAAACCTGCTAAATACACGAGGAAGACACTGCTTCTCCATGGTTGACATGATGCCAGCATACTGCAGCAACTATCAGTATAACAGTTTATATGAAGTGGACGAGGCACCCACCTGCTCAGTCGAAGTTGGAGCGGTAGATCACTACCCAGAAGATGAAGAAGTTCTATAATGAGACATAGTAGTATTGCCAATTCGCTCCAAGTAAAAGACGCAAGTAATCGCAAGTAATCGTTGCCGTAGGTATACAATGGTATGAACGTGAATAATGAATGCTGATATTAGGATTTCTATCGTGATGAAAACAAACGGAAAGAAGAAAGAAGACAAAAGAACTGAAAACAAGAACGGCATTCGAAAGAAAAGAGGATGCTAAACATGAAATATGAAACAGAACAAGATCTCGAAGGAAAAGGTCCCTAGTCTTCAGCGAGTATCTCAACATCGTCGCCATTGGTTACCTATCACAGTAGCCAGGGGAAAACTCGACCAGCATTGCCTCATTTTCTCTCCTTTTGGTCCGCCCAGGCGCCATCATGAAACTGTATGACATCGTTGGATGGGAACGAATGCAGATAGCTGTGCAGCGCGTAGAGAAGTGGTTGGTCCTGAAGAAAATGAAGAAGAGAGAAGAAGAGGAAGGTAGGCGCCAGGTTGGGGAAGCTGGCGCTTTGCGAGGGCCAATTAGATCGTCCGAATGGGATATGGCCCAGTTTAGTCTTTGGGGCTAACTGAATTGGGCTTTCGAGTCATGTGATCTACGGAAGTGAGCCAATTAGATTTTCCGCAAGCTCGGCGATCTTAACCCGATCAATTGGCACTGTGAAAGCATCGTTTTGAATCAACCCTGTTCTAAATGGTACTTCTACTCTGGCTAAAGTCGAAGCTGAATTCTGCCTCATGATGTGAGGATGTTAAGCGCTAACATGAAACATCAATAAAGCGCTTAGTTAGGCGGCTGACTGAGGACTCACTACTCAGGGTTCGGGTTGAGGATCTACGAATGATGTAATCAGCGCCGGAATCTGCAGTAACCACTCCTACGAGGAACGAAAGAATGCGACGGTTTATTCAATTAGTCGTACTAGGTAATTGCAATAAGAATTGTAGACAAGCGCGTTAAAACGCCATGCGTACTTCGCTCAGCGAGACACCCTATCAAATAACGTGTGCATCGGAGACGCAAGAAGAGGTACAATGTGAAACAAAACTGGTATCATCGAGGTAGAAGCAAGCAGCATACAGTAATCAGACAATCAAGCAGAATTCGTATCGACGGAGATTCAGTTCAATCAACGCAATTAATTGAACCACAGCGCCAAGGCTGCCGAGCTAGCCCAAGACGGAGTAGTGTGTTGGTTGAACGGGTGGAATTGGTGGAGAGTCGCGCAGCGCAGATAGATTATTGTCAGCAGTCTCTGCCGGAACAGAGACACAAAGGCCAGCTCGCTCGACTGGTTGCCGGGGTTTCCGAGCTCGCAACGCGCTGCCCATCATCAATGGGGTGTGTCGATTAGTACTTGAGAATGATGTACCTGTAAGATAAAATATTAGTGTTGGACCATGTTTTAAGTTGCAAACATAATACTTACAAAGCGTGGATGATACCGGGAATGTAACCCAGGATGGTCAAACAGATGTTGATGAGCAAGTCGGCACCACATCCGCGCTCCAGGAAGACACCCACTGGAGGAAGGATGATGGCGAAGATGATCTTGCAGATATCACTGCAAGAAAGGCGTTAGCAGAGCGATAGAAAAAAGAAAATTGTGCGGTCGCATTGGAGTTTTTGACTCGTGTTGTCACGGTCGCAGAACGATTGACAGACTTGCACTGAGATAAGGGTAGACTTACGAAGCAGTAAAAGGCATTTTGAAGGTTGATGGAATGAATCAGATGAAAGATTCTGTATGTTTTTGTTCTAAAGATGAAAAGCGAGCAGGTGGAATGAATACAGGCTGTGATGAGGATGCAGAGTTGACGGAAGAACAGAAATGCCCAGAGATGACGGGAAATGGGGAGCGACCTTAAGTACCAAGCTTAGGCTCCTTCCCTTCCAGTTCCAGACGGAAGTCAGCGGACGACGTCATTGCCGTTCTGACCTCAGCAGAGTCAGCATGTACGGTGTACCGCCACAGATGAGGCGCAAGCTGCTCCAATGGCGCTGTCTGATTGGTCGCCTGCGCCTTTTGCGTAACAAAGACGTTTTTCCGCACTCGGCAGTCTCGGCACGTGCCAGTTGATGTTGATCTTTTATCCCAACAACCAGTCTGATCTTGACTTCATAGCAATATAAAATACGAGTTCTCGCCTGGCAAGGTAGCGTTGCTGCCTCAGCTTTCATTTCCAACCAGCTATTTTTATCTCTGCCAAGTTTCTACTTCTAGATCCCACAAGTACCTAGCCTGTAGTGTTGCCTGCTCAACGTAAGACTGAACACTTGAGCGCCACATTGTTGAGCGATGCGTCATTCACTCCAAGAGTCTACTTTACCTTGCTAAGTGGTGTGTTTATCAGATGATTGACCACAGAACTGAAAAAAATCGGGATGTCGGGGAAGAAGGGCCCCACTTCAGAATACGCACCGTTCATTGGTCATCCTCACGTGATTGATGATGATCCAACAGCTTCCTTCGAAGCTTGACTATCACAACAAAAAAGGCCACTGGCATCAATGCCTCCATGCCAAATCTAATCGGATACATTTCCGGCTCCGTTACGAGAGATAGCCTCGTGGGAGCTGGTCGAAAATGTCTATCAACGTCCACCTTTAAACTACCGACAGACCGGAAGTTCAGTTCTGGCCATGTGAATAATCAGTGGCAGGCGTTGACTTGGATTACACAGCACCCTGACCGTGTGGTACAACTATACCGACTCTTCTGTTTTGAATATAGCTGATGGTTACAGAATCCTGCAGATATACTCCCCTCCTTCGCTCACTTTCGTACCTCGTCGCAACGATCCCCCGTTGTACCTATTCTCTTCGCATCTCCCCAGTTCACAGCATGGACAGAACCAACCGGCTCGCTTCTTTCCCAATGGGTGACTCCGTTACTCAATCAGATTCATGCCGGTGATGCTCCGAATGTTGTGTACACAGTTGCAGCTGTAGTGGACAGAATTTCCGGCAACAGTGATGCCGGGAACGTTTTCCCCGCTACGGAAGGGTTATCACTGCTACTAGCTGATGGTTCTTCCGTAACTGCCTCGGTCGCTACGCCTACACGATTGAAGAGCAACGCCTCCGTGGAACCGGCATTCTTTCTAGAAACCAGAAGCTTTGATGAGAACAGCCAATTATCGCACGAAGTTGGTCTACGTCTCGCGCGAACGGTGTTCCGAAACGGAAGGGACAGGACTCTACTAGGAATGCGATGGACGCGGGACGAATCTGCGAAAAACTACATTCTTGATAGCTACCACGACCTATCGTCCTGCACCGTAACGTCTCCAGTCCGTGAGGCTCACTGCTCCGTCAATGTGCCTTTTCACCCAGTGACGCAACGTCGACGGGTCGTTTCAAGCATGGGAAACATTTTGCGGCAAGTGTCTAAGACGATCGATGATGATACGAGTGCAGGTATCCCCGCCTCTTCCGAGTTGGAGAAAGAACTCCCCAGATACGTCAATGAACGCGGAATTCCGCATGGAAGAGTAGCTGTATGGGCGCTTGTCGAGCCATCAGCCGTGTCCTCTTTGAGCGATACCTCTCAGCGGGATGTTGAGGATTTATTATCAAAAGGAAGCAAGATTCACCGCGTGGTTAGTGGAGGTGGAGGCTGGGGTAAGAAGCAAGGTCTACTATCGTTAGACCCAGAAGTCGCTTTTGGAGAGGGAAACCGGCTGTCTCGTGAAGCGTCGCTGGATCAGACATTCGCTTTGTCTCCGGAATCTGAACCCTTCTTGGCGACTGATCTTCCGGACTTTTTTGAAGGGTTCGGCCTCGAAGAGAACATGGCGTCGTTATCACAGGTAGCACCGCCCGGAGATTATATTCAATTCTTTGTGGCTTCCGAATCAGGCGCCTTTATACAGTCGAAGGACGAGTCTACGCCACGTGCTCTTACATACTCATTTGGCGTAGACGCTCCCGACGAATCGACAGAGACATCTTCTCGGACCTCGGACGGTATATTTGTAGTCCCGAATCATTTTGGTGCGGTCTCCGAGTCTGCTATAAGCTATTCTCGCAAGGACTTGTCGGAGTTACCGGCACATGCATTGAAATGCGAGACGAAGATTTCTGTCCCTGGGTCGAGGATTGATTTGTCGGTTTCTTGACGCTTTAACTACTCTTGTATATTGGATTATTCATCACCCGCATGCTGCCTTTGCATGACAAAATAGGTTTAGCATGCCGTGATTAGTTTGAACTTTTGAAGCATCATCACTAATCATTTTAACTTAGTTTGGGTCTGTACGAATCTTCATTGGGCAATAAGCTCGTGCATGGCTTTAATGATTATATCATCAACGATTGTTAACAAACTAGTGAATCCCCCATCACTATTAAGGGAACCCCATGTCCTCACCTGGATAGTCTGCATGACAAAGGGTATATTTTGTCAGCTAAGATTTAGGAATCCAAAACCTGCTTTTGAAGAGAGCCTCCGGCAGTGAGCACAACAGGCCAGTCAAACCGTCGCAGATCTGTGGGAAGGTGGAATTTCAGCCATGTTTATCCCATACTTTGGACCTTCGTCGGAGAAGAATCCAGATAAGCAACAGGTGATCCGAGCAGTTAACGCTTTCAACGCAGCGGGTGCGAGCGCCAGACGTCGACGCCGGAATGCCCAACATGACACCACCGGGAGATCAGCAGGTAATGCAGGGACCATGCACTGGTTCTCTGCCAACGATCTTTTCGGCAAGACCAAGCGCATTCAGCAGGAGCCGGATAAGGAGCAAGAGACCTGGGGTATAGAACCAGGGCCTAGAGCAGGGAAGGGCAAGGGCACTACTATGACCAAATATAGGCCCTTGATGGGTCCAGGGTTATACACACTCGAAGCAGACAAAGTGATAGGCGCAGAGAATGCTCTGGATACGCACCAACAATCCACTAAGACAAGCATAGAGGAGTACCCAGACCAATCGGCGGAAAGTGAAACTGAGGAGGACTGCCTTATTCCTTCCTCCCAGGGTCGTAATCAGCGGATCAACGCCATTGAGTGGCCAATAAACAATGGGTTCAGTTATCCAATCCCAAAGAAATCATACTATCCCAGTCTCCTCTTCCAAAGTAAGTGGTAATATTACGGTACATTGGCTTGGCTGAAAACGAGAGGGTAGATCACTAATGCAAATGGCTTACTCATTATAGGAGGAGGGTCATTTCTTCCGGTGGCTAATCAATATCACGGCACATTCGCTTACCAGCTCCATACCCAGTGGAATCAGGCAGTATTGTCGGACGCATGCTTATTCCACGCAACCCTATATGCCACTTCCTCATTCATGGATCTGCTGCAAGGCAGACGCGACAATCCCACTACCTTGTATCATAAGCAAAACACCATTCGGCTTGTCCAAGATGCGATTGTCAATAGTTCGTCAAGTGGGCTATCAGATGCGGTGATTACTGCCACTGTCTACTTAATATACTTTGCGGTATGCCCTCGTCTTTGTGATTGGGGGGGTGGTGTGTGGCTTTATGGGTCCAAAATGCGACTAACATATAATACTAGAAAATAAACTGTAATATCAAAGAGGGCGTCAAGCATGATGCTGGATTAGACGCCATGATTCGTTTCAGAGGATCTAATCCACCAAAGTCTAATACTATTACAGGCTGGTGTCTTGCGCAGTAAGTTTTTTGACTAATCCGGTGGTCAACATTGAAGGGCCTTTTTAACTGACTCGCTTTGACAAAAGTCGGCATCTATGGAACAGTCTATTCCACCATAGGGACACCCTGCTTCCTTCTCATGCCATAGGACCCAGGCATTCCATTGGCTCATATACCAGTCTTATCTCCATTGCGATCGATAAACAGCTAGACCGACCACCGCACCTCAGACTCCCACTCTCTGTCTTAGAAGTGATTATCTTGCTCAACAAGAAATGTATCCGGCTTCCAGAGCCCTTTGAGTGGCCCGAATTCGATTTTTTCACCAAAGCATCTAACGGACGCTACTGGCCTGCAAATCGAGCCCAGGAGGCACATGATGCTCTCTGGTGCTGCTATACTGCAGCTTCTATCTACTGGAGGACGATTACGGGAGCCTGCGACAAGGCCGAGTACCAGGACGATGTCCTTGAGCTACGATCAGCGATGGCCAAGTTCAATACCGATTTTTGGTTTAGATTCGGTCCGGAGGTTTTACGGTGGATACTCATGACAGGGGCTGCGGCTGCGACTCATCTGTCTCACAAGGCATGGTTTATTGCACGCTCCTATATGGTCTCGGCTATGGTTAAACCGGAAGATATGGATGGGTATTTCGTGGGCGCGAATCATCTGATCTGGGTTTTTAACAATCAGGCGCCCTAATTTCGGGATATTCGAGGTTTCAGGGTGATGAAGCCCCTGATATGCGCAATCTGAGCATCAGTCTTGTGCTTATTGTCCGCTCTGCCGGGTTGGGTTGCTGAATAACAAGTCTTTCCTGTTACCTAGGTACTAACCAAGGAATACCTTGAACCTATTGCTTAAGCTTTGAAGCCAGAGCTAAATAAGCCCTCCGGAGAGTCAAAACATACCAGAAATCCGACGTTCTCCTACACCTATCTGAAGCCCTGCAAATAGTAGGGTTTTCTACATTCCAAATAGAGAGATTCAAGTCTAGAATTTAGAAATTGGAGATCCACCTTGGATAGAAGACGGGTGGACGGCTTGAGGCACTTGGAATATCTTCAGAGGAATAACCAACGACATAACCCTAATCCACCTATTCAAGATTCTTAATATGTTATCTAGACAAGTCACAAGAACAGTCAAAATTCATCTCACCTGATACGTAGGTATTCTTGAGGATATTCCTACAAATCGCTAAGTATGATTTTTTCGAAATTCAGATCGGTTTCAGGGCTTAGGGTACCTAGGTAGCGTCCACGGGTATATTTATATCAAGAGTAAATAATCTCGGAAGGCACCCATACCCGTGGACCTAGGTAGATGGCAGTGATGGGATGATTGTAGTACTTCAAGGCTGTTCCAATCTGCCTCCTACCTGGTCAAATTCTAACTAGAAGTCCAAATACTCTCCCAAAAACGTTGTAACAGAAGAGAGTAGCTTATGTAGTGGTATGCGCCAAGACAATTCACGTGACAGGGGAGCTTAATCAAATCGAGAACCTTCATCCGCTTCATGTATCTACCTAGCACCAACCTCATCTCCCGCAACGTCCGTCCCTCATTCTACCTTTGAGTGACTGTAATCCCTCAAGCTCCGACAGAAAACAACAATAATCAAACCAGCAGCTTGCTGTTATAACGACTGTCAAGATGTCTACTGATCTTTGGTGAGTTGTCCTTCGGGAGCTGACGTGCTGCTTGCTCGAGTGTACTTGGCCATGGCAGCTCTTTTGCCGTGTCATTCCGAGTCTTGTATCGGCAAATATGCTAATAATTGAATTGTCATAGTCCTGTTTACGCGGTTAGTACCACCTGTTCCTCGATCGCTCGACCTGAACCTACGTCCCTCTCAACAACCCGAGCTCGCAGCAACTAACATCTTTTGACAGCCCTTCTTCGGCGCCCTAGGCTGTACCTCCGCCATCGTCTTCACCTGCTTCGGCGCCGCCTATGGAACCGCCAAAGCTGGTGTTGGTGTGTGCGGTATGGCCGTTCTCCGGCCTGATTTGATTGTTCGAAGTACGCCCTCTGTACCTCATACACTGGTTCACACATCGCCCTGCTAACTTGAGTGTAAAGACATCGTCCCCATCGTCATGGCTGGTATTATTGCTATCTACGGTCTTGTCGTCTCCGTCTTGATTGCGAATGATTTGAATCAACGTCTGCCTCTGTATACGGGATTTATTCAACTTGGTGCCGGTCTTGCTGTTGGTTTGGCTGGTCTGGCTGCTGGGTTTGTCCTCTCCTTACTATCTGCCGACGGACAGTGTACTAATTGGAAAACAGTTTTGCTATTGGTATCGTCGGAGATGCGGGTGTCCGTGGATCCGCTCAACAGCCTCGTCTTTATGTTGGAATGATTCTTATTCTCATTTTTGCCGAAGTTTTGGGTTGGTTCCCCCCTTTTGAATGTCGAGTTTCTATCTCCTTGACGTGAACTAATCGGCTTGTCTAGGTCTTTACGGTCTCATCGTCGCTCTGCTCATGAACTCGCGCTCACGCGGCGAATGTTAAACACGACGTACCGAAAATGGTTGAGTTGACTGAGGTGAAAATGGAGTTGAATCGATTTTGGATATGCTCAATCTGAGCTCGATGCATACATGACCATTCAGTTCAACCCGCCAAACATCTGCACATGTACCCCCGCATATGCAGACCAAGATATCTGTCTAATAACGATCCACTCATCTTTTCGAGATAAAGCCATGCACATGCCAGTCTTGCGCTTGATGGGGATATCGTATCGTTCCAGTCCTGTCTAGTCTAGACTAGACTCATACTACTCTTAGAGGAGGACGTATGTAGTCTATTCTCGTCTTCAATGTAAAGCAAGGGAATCTTTCTTTTTTTTTTTCCGACCATTGCTCTTTTCTTTTTTCTGTCTTTGTGTGTCTCTGTTCTGGTACGTTTTATGCTATTGATATATATATTTGAAAAATTTACATTTTGAGTCATCATCAAACTGAGGAAAGGGCATGGAATATGTAGAGTAGAGTAGAATAGGGTATGAATCAAACCTGACCCTTGGAACCCTTGGAACTCCTTTTGATTCTACATACCGGTTTACCCGTAATGTTCCAAGAATCGGATTGATTTAGCTAACGGAGGTACCTAGGTAGTCAAGAAAAAGAAAGACGTACACACCCTATTCCTGGTCAAAGCCATTTCATTTCTACGCAATCGTAGAGAGATCATGATAGTATAGCATATTTATTACCCGTTTTTTTTTCCCCCTGTTAGATAACCTGGAACGTTTGGGTTGGAACAGACATGGTATTGGTTATGTAGGTATATTCTAGACGAGGTACACGGAACCAAAAAAAAGATAAGTAATTCGAGAGAGAAAAATCCAAGTCAAACATATAAATTATGCCTGTGTAAGTTGATGAAATTGAAACGAAAACGCCTATGGAATATGGATGTATGGAGATTTAAGTTATTCATGCTTCTTGACCACTCGATCAAAACCCGCAAATAGAGAGAGAGAGAGAGAGAAAGAGACAAAGAGGTTAAGCTTTATCAAGTTTCCTTCTCAGTGTCCTCGTCCTTCTGAGCAACTTCTTGAACTTGTGTTTCTTCATTTTCAGTTTTCGTTGTCTCCGCACCGAGATTGTGTACATTGTTCGGTTTACCGTGCGCTCAATGTATGTCTTTCCCGCACCGATGGGTAGAGCTGGTTCGTCGATAATGGCGGCATCCTCGGGGTTAGTGGGGACCAGAGGCGCAAGAGATGTTTCGAATGTTCTCTGACCGTCTGCATATGCAGTTTCGCGGATTGTAAGGAGGGTAGAGTATGTCCTTATGTTTGCGTTCTCGTCGATTGCGGCGTCCGCATTTTGGCTGTTGACTACTACTTCTTCTTCCTGCGGTACTGGTGGAGCAGGAGGCTGGAAGGGAGTCAATCGACTCGCAAACTCGGCGATGGAAGAATGTAGATCTTCCTCGGAGACGACGACGTCATCAAGATGGATGATTCGTGCTGGTTCGGCGTTGCTGGCGGATGCTTGGGTTACGGCGTTTCGTAGCTGCTGATCTTGATTCCGACCGCCGCCGTGCATTGCGGTCTCCATTGAGGCTACGGCTGATGTCAAGGTGTTGATTACGTCGACGCTGCGATTTCCACGTCTTTTGTTCTCGAAGATGGCGTTGAAAGCTGCGTCGTTGGTTGTGGGGGGTATAGAGGTGCTGACGGATATGGGACGGTGGACGGAGAAGAATGAAGCAAGGTTGATGTCTATACATGAAAATTAGAACTGCGTATTAAAAAGAAAAAAAGTCTGCAAGACAAACCTTCCAACGGCGTATGCTGCGTCGAAGGCACACTGGGCAAATTCAACAATGCAGTAGAAGAACCCTGTCTCGACTTCACAGCACCAACACCTATCGCGCCACCAGCAGCAGTCTTCCGTCCCTGATTGTCCTTCGCTTTCCGTTCTGCGGACGTCGGATTAGCAGGCGTCTGCTGCGACTCAATCGGTCTCGAGCCGTCATTAGGCGGCACAGGCGGTTTCGAAGAAGACGAATATCTACGCTGATGTTGTTGTCTAACGGCCCCTCGTCGTTGAGAAGACGCAAACCCTGCAGCGTTGTTGCTGATAGTGGTTGCCGGAACGAGAAGCTTGGGGAAAGCCACGATCGCCGATGACGAAGAAGGAGAAGTTGTCGTGCGCACGGCACGGCGGAGGGAGGAGGATAACATCTTCGAACCGAGGATACTCGTAGAGCGAGTATTCGGTTTGAGGTTGTGTTCGAGGTTCCGGGGAAATGGTTGAGGCGAAGAGTCAGAGCAAGTGACCGAATTTGGTTGCGGCGATGAGGCGGTCAGGTGGTGCAGTATGTTATGTAAGCGCCAAGATGGGCTGTTGATTCTGCTTATTCTCCGATCAACGACTGGGATCAGATGGTGTCCGATTTTCTATTCGACAGGACTTAGTATTGACTTTTGCTCCTGACTAGATCAGTCTCATCGTTCCAGGCATATCTACTTTACATCATCCGGTTGCGCTGTTTCGGAAATAACCTGGGACCTCGTCCCCTCTTACATGTTACGGAAGCAATCAAAGCAAAGAAAGAAAGCCTGTAGGCTGGTGAGGATTAAATATACAATGCTAGTAGAACAGATGAAAAAAGACGCCTGGGCCTGCATGAGGAGAAAGTCAAAGAAGGAGAGGCGTGACAATGAAAGTCGCACGCTATTAGAAGCATAGGAGAGGCGTGGAATCATGACAAGGTATCTTGTAGAGCTCACAACACGATAGGAGAAAAATGTCGAGAAAGTGGTCGATATTGGAGTTGATGGTAATATCGATATAAAAGCCGGTAGAGCCGAGGACGGTTTCGATGGCGCAGATGATAAGATTGAGATGTCGACAGTAGTGGTGAAAGCCGCAAGGCGCACACAGCTTCCCTGAGGCTTTCGCTCACCGTCATAAGATCAGCGTATGCAGATTCTTTTGAATAATCATATCCTGCACGGAATCCATCGTATCTTTCAATAGCGTGGTATCCGTGGCATTGGTATAATGAATATAAATCTCGCGGTCAGGCATCCGATTAATACTGCGGAACCGATCCGCGAAGTATTTGGCAGCTGTGTCAAAGTCTGTGGGCGAGCCGCTGTAGTCGGGGAAATGTTTGTTGATGGGGGACAAGGGAAGTTTGGTTTTGAAGAGATCCATTTTATTGAGGAAGAGCATGATGGGTTTGCGTTTGAACCATTCGCCGTTTGCGAGAGACTCAAAAAGCATCATCGCTTCATGCATTTGATTCTACTGCAAGTCAGCTATACTCAAAAGGCAGATTCCTTGATTTGGACATACCGCGTTTTGATCTTCAAGTAGAGACTGATCGTATCCAGATAGCGCAGCCATAAAAAGAAGACATTGTACACCTTCGAAGCAGTGAATCCACTTCTTTCGTTCAGATCGCTGTCCTCCAACGTCCATCATGCGGAAATTAAGCTGTCCTAATTCGAATAACGTCTCTGTGATACCGGTTGTGCGAAGTCGAGAATGGAGCATATCTTGGTTGTCGGGTAACCAGCCGGGTGTGAATAGACGATCGAGAGAGTTGAAGAAACTGCATAATTAGCATTGGCCGCAAGTTTCCGGTAACTGCCTCATAGGTAGGGACATACTAATGCAGATTATCGTGAAGCGCGAATTCATGCCCTCGGGCGACGGCCTGTTGAACCCCCTTGTCGTTCCATAGCTCTATCATCGTTTCTTTGATACTAAGGTCGGAGAATGCCTCGTCGGTGTCAACATCGGCTTCGGTTTTGGCGAGAAGCTCTCCTAGAGGCTGAAAAATATGAGCTGATGTTGTTGACCGCGTAGTAAGCGGCGTCATACCTGATTGGTTTCCTTCTCAAATTCAATCTTCTGCGTCTGCATAATCTCAATCAACACCTTGAAAGCCACCACCAAGTTCGAGTATATAACCGCACGATTTTGTCGACGTTCGTCTTCTGGGAATCCGCCGGAGTGGATGATGCGCATTTGTTTGATGATGGTGGACTTGCCCGACTCTCCCGCCCCTAGTCCTTGTAAGAAATGCCCTCAATCGAGACCGTGCTGGGTAGACATACCTAAAAGGAGAATCTTGACCGTTCGGTCGTATGTCTTTTTATCATTGCGGATCTGCTTCTCGATACTGGCGTTGACTCTGGTGGCCTCCTTGTCCTCCCCTTCAACCTTGGAGTTCATGCAACCCATGGCTGACTAGGTCTATATTTCGAACCGATTCTCTGTATATACTCTCGACACATGTGTCAATCACTCGATCGTTTTCACGTCGCATCCACTCGTAGAGGTATACAAGGGGAGAATTCAATTCTCGGTCGTGGAAGCGATGCCGAAGGGAGGGATGGCGAAAGGAAAGAAATCTGAAGCCGCGGACAGGAATCTGTCATTGAACTCGCATTAATCGCGACCGAAAGATGATGTTCAACCGGTAGCCCAATAAAAAGAATAAAAGAAAAATAGCAACAAGACTAAAACTCGACACACCGCAAACTGAAGCATTGCAGCACTTCGCGGGAGGGAAGGGGAGAGAAGGGATGAAAGAGAGAACATTCATGCGGTGGTACACGATATGTATTGGTTCATATATATCTTTTCAGCTCTTCTCTCCGCTGCGCATCACCCTGTCCATGCCCTGCAGTAAGAGATGCATGTGTATGGGACTGGCAGGGTACCATCGAAGACAGCAAAAAGTAAGTCAAAGGGAAAAGCAAAAGCACAGCCAATTTTCTTTTTTTTCGGACAATTAAGTCACGAATGATTGGATGAGACATAGCTTCCCTGAACCTTGAAAGTTGGAAACAGACGAAAATGGTGGAATGGATAGAAAATGGACAGATGAAATGAAGAGACAATTGCGACAATAATGCATGTAGCTGATCGATCATCATGTCTGTGAGCTTACCTTTGTTGATCTTTCCTTTGTTCCTTCTCCTCGGTATCTCCACTCTTCTATCTGACAATCTGCAACGCGCGTGGTGCAGAATGTCTTCTTCGCGACGGCTGCCTGCTGTTTTCGACTGCTGAGGTTCCGATTTCGGGTGAGATGAGTAGTAACGACAATCGTTCAACGTTGAAGTGGTATGAAGGAGGAGAACATTCTGTGCAGTTGAGTGGTGAAAAAGGGAAAGGTTTGTGGTGGAGAACGCATTACTAGCATAGTTTTGCCGAGACCTTTCAAATGCTTAGCACCAAGTCTATTACCAGGCCTAACTCTTCGCAGGCTAGACTGGCTTTCAGTCGGGGCATCCGACTTGTCGACAAGTCCATGCCTTGACTGAAAAGAGAAAGTACCTGGCACGGACAGTGGATGCACTATCTCCACCACGCGGCAAAAGAGCCCCCACGAGGGAATGTGAAGAATACAGTGGCCGTTCCGAAATCGTATGATGATCGAGAAGCCTGAGCTGAGCGATCGAGAAAACCATCTGTAGTTGAGTGTTGCACAAACATTCAGCGGAAAAAGAGCTGAACAGCTTGTGTAAGGACGCTTGTCTCTGCTAACCAGTGTAGACCGCGTAATCTTACAGTGGATACCAGGCTTTTCACTATTTCATCCAGCAAGCTTTGAAGGCTTGACTTACCTCTTCAGTGTTGATACAGCTACTACACGTAATCAACAGTGCGGCTAGGTAGGAACTTCGTGGCTTGCTGCCTTTCGATTATGCTACACTCTTCTTCGGACATGGATACAATCATGGCTTAGCCAGGGTATAACTAAGTTAGTTAACTGCGGAGTTGTTGGAGTTACCAATCAACATAACAGATCCACCCAACGCCCGCCCCCTGAAGATCGCCAGACTCATGAGACGAGAGCCATGAGCCATGAGTTGGCAGAGTCAAAGTCGACGTGCGATAGTTACATATGTTGGGACTCGACAGGGTACGTATGCTGAACAAACTATGATTTGCATTTCAGCATGTTCTGGAACTTCACAGACTCGAGGCCGGGGCAGTATCTGTGGAATAGGATGGTGTTTTATGTTGCTGATCTTCATACGCAAGGTTTATTTGAACATGCATATTGACTATTTTCTTCATGTAACATCATCCATTCGAAGAATGGACGAGCGTGACATTACGAGTATCCTGGTATGTGCGGAGTAGTACTCGGTAAGTAGCCGATGAAAATCATCACACATACCTGCATAACAAGGAAATGAGAATATAGAAAGAGAGAAATCGTGCAGAAATTCAGAGCCTTCGTCTCTTATTCAATCGCATAGGAATAGAAAACCCAAATTTCAGTCCAGCTGCCGGAGGGCGAAGTATGGGGGGCGGAAATTGTAAGCTTACCTTCAAAGTACGTGGGACCCTATCTATCGGTCGTACAGTACATACAGTCTCATACGCCGAAACAAGAATGGGGACGAATCAGAACTGAATTGTCGGTGGAAATAATACTCATTGTATAGATGATGGGGATCAACTTGACCGTTGTGGTTTAATCACCGCAATCTCATGTTTTTTTTTTCGAGCTTGGCTGCAGCCTGCAGTCAGCATGCGTACACTGTAGTTGCAGCCTGCAGGGTACGTAATTCGGCACTACATATGCAGCGCGGATCAATATGTAGTACGTAGTTACCACTTGTAACTATGTGCGTACGGAGTAGTCACAGTCTGTGAACAATTCTATTGTTCATTGGATTCTACTTGGGCGTAATGAAAGGTATCAGCGGATAATGAGTTCGTACAGCAAATAATCATGCTCAATGATTAGGTATCCATACCCTGTAGAGTGAGAATGAATGTATCGTTCCAACATGGTGGTTGATACATATGTATAACTAATACGCGTACTATGTTTCATATGGATACGGCACGGAAATATCGTTTCGGACTGTCAAATGGACCAATGGATTGCGACGCATCGTCCACCGGGCGGCCACGGGAACGGCCCATGGTTCGGTTATTTGTATTCCGGATACGGTAATACACGTACGGAATTTATTTACATAGTAACTACGTAGTACGTAGATCGAGATAGATCGAGATAGATCGCTGTACTACTAGCAGACAATATAAAACTAACGCTGTTGCCATTCGGAAAAGAGAAAAGATTGAGTTACTCCTCAGATGCACTTAACCCCAATTGCTTCCTCGTCTGTTCCAGAAAATCAGATATCTTCCAATCCGTGACCAACATGTGGCCTGGTTTGTGTGACATGACCGTGCCTGTGATGGCGTCTCGTTCAAGCGCTTTTTCGACTGCGTATTGCGGAGTTACGCCGCAGCCCTTATCATATCCTCATTAATCATCAGACAGTTCATGGATGGGAGTGAATATAGGGTGAAATGGGGTGAAATGGGGTGAAATGGGGTGAAATGGGGTGACATACCCAAAAGACAGGAACATCCCCCTCTCTCACAACCTGCGCATCTCCATAATCCACCTTCCCGATATCATTCACCCCAATGTTTCTCGCCCCCTCCCATCCCCAAGAAATCGGCTCCCCATGAGACGCCAGATACGGTCTGGTCACATTTCTGACCTTTTCCAGTTCTGCCGGTTGGTAGAGTCGCATACTAACTACAAAGCTACTTCCATGGAAAATGCCTGCTGGTAATAACGGGATAGTGGTTCGATACATTGCGACTGTTTTTTGGCCTTCTTCTTCTTCTTCTTCTTCCTGGTGACAGATTCGTAGTCCGTGCTGGGTCAGGGCTTGTTCGAAGGAAAAAGAGCAGCCGATTAGGAATGCGATATGTTCGTTTGTCCAGTCGGAGAGGAGGTTGGACTTTGTTTCGATTATTACCTTCTTCTCCTTCTTTTCAGTGCTGTTGTCGTGGTCGTGGTCGTGGTCGTCGATGGTGCGGAAAGTATGGTATGAAGGGAGATCAGTTCGAATGTCGAAATCATTATCGCCATTCTCGTCAATTACTGATACTCCCGGGACAGTGGGTATAATTCTATGCGGGTTTCCGATCGGGGTTGCACCTAGGATTGGACAGGGTACGGGATTGCGTGCGCAGAGCATGCGAAAGTCATCTGCATAGACAGCGCGTAGGACGACGAGGTTCGCTTGGACGTAGTCGCCTGCTAGGCCGGAGGTGGTTTCTACGAGGTTGTGGCGGCAGAGGAGGCGGGCTTTGCGGGCTGGGGAGGTATGGAGTTGTTCGATCTCGTCGCGTGTTGGCATTTTATTTATTGAAGTTATTCGCGATTGTCGTTTACTTATTGTTATTCAAAATCTACCCTCTGTCTGGATCTAGGATGGAAGTGATCGTCTTATAGTCCAATCCGTATTCGGGAGGATTTGATATATGCCGGATAGAGTCAGAGCGTACGCAGATACATCGATTGGCAAATCAAATTGATGCTAGATAGTTCTATATCAACAGCACTCGGATCTTATCTCGGTAATTCCTTGATAAGTTGATACGTATGCAGACAAGATTCGGCATAATCGGGATTCTTGCCGAAGGTACTGAAGTACTCCGCAGAACCCCGGATATTGAGCATTTTGATTTATTGAAGAAGTACTCCGTAGGGTTGATAGATCTACGTCTAGCAGATAAATATAACTCTGAACTTATAGTCTATCATTAAATTTGCATTCGCCGTTTTGGCCCTGCCGGATAGCATAATCCTGATTCATAAGCGGTTAAGGGGCAGTCACAATTGATCAGTAATCAAAGAAAAAAAATTTCTTGGAACATTGAAGTTGGAAGAACCGAGCAAATTCATAGACTTGTCTGGATTGTAATTAGTTAAGTAGTAGCTGATCATGTATATAGCACATAAGCACAGGTTTGAATCGGTCCTGACAGTGATGTCTGTCAAAGTCGATTTCTAATCCCCTTACTTGTAGACATGAAGAGTATCGCATACAGAGATCAATCTGGAACGCATCGAATAAAGATCATATAAGCCGAATATCTGCGAGATCTACCAGTGCATAAATCTAGATCGTCAATCCACCAACCAGAAACCAACAAAATTCACTGAGTCAGTGAGCGGAGTTCTTCACCCTTCAAAAGGCTATACCCTGTTTCGTTTTCTGTCTTTCGATTTGATGATATTTACGTATGTCTACTGACGGATCGGATTTTACCCGTCAGCCTTCTACGTATTTGCCTTTTCCGTCTTTTCATGATGGGGCTAACTAGTCAGGGGAAGCTGCTGGTCAATTTAGATTTTTCCAGCGTAGAAGGCTAGAAGCCAAGATCCGCCACTGATTCATCGGTATATACGTAAGTTACCACGTTAAATACTGTTAAAATGAGACAGGTGGTCCTGAGGCGGATGAAGATTGGGGCTCTAGTGCGACATCTTCAGCTGAGATATACCCAGTCCCGGAACTCTTAAGGTAAAATATTCGAGAGAATCGGACTGGCGAACAGTTGTCAACATGCAAGACCTCAGCAGCCAACGCACTTCACTGGATGAAAAGACGTTAACCGGCACCGTCGACTCTCCATCTATTGCTGGATCGAATAGTACAGCACCAGTACCAAAACCAGCAACAGTAGACAGACAAGAGGACGAACAAGACAACAAATCCGAAGAAGATGCCAGCACCGATACTGACGTGCTCTATCCAGTAACGGACCTCGACAAAGGCATCGTCGGCTGGGATGGACAAGATGATCCCGCAAATCCTCAAAACTTTGCCGAGACTCGGAAATGGGGGCTTTTAACGCTCATGAGTTCCATGACGTTCATCTCACCTTTGGCGTCGAGCATGTTTGCGCCGGCAGCGTCAAACGCGGCGATGGAATGGAAGGTGACGAATGAGGCGTTGCTTTCGTTTAGTGTCACTATTTTTCTGATGGGATACTCGGTCAGTAACTAGACAGCTGTTGTTCTTAGCTGTGTCTCATGTATTTCTGACTTGAGATTGAAAACAGATCGGCACACTATTCCTGGCAC
This sequence comes from Talaromyces sp. PYS2103, assembly GCA_023625975.1. Lineage (NCBI taxonomy): Eukaryota > Fungi > Ascomycota > Eurotiomycetes > Eurotiales > Trichocomaceae > Talaromyces > Talaromyces sp. PYS2103. Next base: position 28,487 of record JAMAGB010000042.1, read on the forward strand.
CGCTCAGCGAAATCTACGGCCGCAGAATCGTCCTCAGCGCCGCCAACTGGTTCTTCGTCGCATGGCAGATTGGATGTGCCCTCTCCCCCAATCTCTCCGCCCTCATCGTGTTCCGATTACTGGGTGGCATTGGCGGAGCTGGCAGTATCACGCTGGGTGCAGGCGTGATTGCAGATTTGTTCCCGCTACGAGAGCGTGCCAAAGCAACCGCATTTTGGAGTATGGGTCCATTGCTCGGTCCCGTTGCTGGGCCTATATGTGGTGGATTTATTGGCGAAACGGTCGGCTGGCGATGGGTCTTCTGGGTATTGCTGATTGCGGCCGGTTCGTTGGCTGCAGGTATCGAGATTTTGAACCGTGAGACCTATGCGCCTGTCATTCTTCGATGGAAGACGGCGAAGATGGCGAAAGAGCTTGGCCGGAATGATTTGCGGAGTGGTTATGAGACTGAAGCGCAGAGCCCTAGGCCAAGTCAGGTTCTGATGCAGGGACTCAAACGACCCGTCGTTTTGTTCTACAAGTCACCCATCGTCTTTCTCCTGTCCATATACATGAGTCTGGTTTACGGACTCCTTTACCTCTTTTTCACCACCATTCCTACCGTTTTTGAGACGCAATACGGGTTTTCTCCCGGTCTCGCCGGCCTCGCCTATCTCGGGATTGGGGCAGGCTTCTTCCTCGCTGTGGTGATTGTTGGCCTGACCAACGACAAAATCGTCGCCAGACTGATGAAGAGGAACGGCGGCAAATACGAGCCGGAGATGCGGTTACCGATGATGATTATCTTTGCCTCTATAACACCCATCAGTTTCTTCTGGTACGGCTGGTCAGCCGACAAGCACGTTCACTGGATTGTTCCTATTATCGGCATGTTCCCCTTCGGGCTGGCTATGATGGGGCTGTTCGTGCCTATTCAGACATATGTTATTGATTCGTATCAGACGTATGCTGCATCGGCGGGAGCATGTTTGACTGCCACGCGCTCGCTGGTGGGTGCTTTGTTGCCGCTGGCTGGGCCCAGGATGTTTGAGTCATTAGGATTGGGATGGGGGAATTCGCTGCTGGGGTTTTTGGCGTTGGCGTTTGTGCCGATTCCTATCATTTTCACGAGATATGGGAAGGTGATTAGGGAGAAGTATCCTGTTGATCTGGATCCGCATTAGTTCGTTCGTGTTTTTGGCAATTGGCATAATACTTAGATCCTAACCAGTGTTTTTTTAGATAGAGATCATAGACATTCATATTTCGAATATAACTAACAATCAACTAAATCAGACAATCAGATCGCAGAACAGAAGATGTTCGGATATCGCGGCTCGGCTCGCCGATCGGATCAAAGATGCCGATTTAATGCACTGAGAATTATGCACCTGAGCCAGCGCCTATCTGCCCATATGATTCGCCACTCATCACTAATTTAACCATTCTAGGCTTAGTGCAGCTTCACACTGGAATAGTGCAAATTGAACTGAACATCCGATCGCCTCACATAACAAATTTAGCAACCTGACAGGCAGACAGCGTAGCCAGGAAAAGTCCTATAGAGATATGAGGACACTACAATAGAATCGCCCCCACATCTGCTGCCAACCCTACAAGTCTGCAAGAAGAAAGAAAGGATGTCGTCTACTGCCTATAACACAAGCCTGCTCTCCTCTTCGGAGAAAAAGCGTATACGGGACAGAAGAGCACAGCAGACCTTGCGCGAAAAACGACAAAATCGTATGCTGGAGCTGGAAGCCCGAGTGGCTTTTTGTGAGAAAAATCATGGAGCAGCAGTCATTAAACATGAATCGCTGAGTCAGAGTCAAGGCGGAAATCAAGATCCAGATGATGTGCAGAAGCTGCTTGATACGGTGGAGAGTTTGCGACGGGAGAATAATCGGTTGCGCGAGCGCCAGGAGAATTTGCGCCGGATGGTTGGGTCGTGGGATTCAACTGAGGAGCATGATTTTGAGGGTCAGAAACGATGGATTGAAGAAAGACCGGTGGCATTCGGAAGTTCTAGTAGCCTGCTCCCTAATGGAGGCCGGGCGCTTTCTGAGGGCAATTATCGCGCTTCTTCAAGTCTCAGCGTTGAGAATCATCATCCTATCGCTCCTACTGCTGCTTCCATCTCAACCACGGCAACAGCAATGAACAGAACCGATTCAACGCAGGAAGCACCCCTTTTCGGAGTTCCAGCAACGCTACCTGCATCATCATTATCCCAATTCGCTAGTTCAATCTGTTTACCACAGAACCTCCCACCCAGTCCACATCCAGTCATTCATCTACCCTCTCCACCTGCTGTGTCGTCCTCGGTTCCAGTCTGGTGTCGGGTACCACGTAACACATATCAAACCAACAACACTCGTGTCGTCCCACTAATAACGTCACGTTGGTTCTCGCACCCAGAGCTAGTCATTTCTTGTCCCCTGCAACCATCTCCCCTGGAACTGTTGCATGGGACACGCCGCAACTTCCTGGCAAATTATATCCACGACGCAATCCGACAACGCGCACTACGAGACGCCGAAAGCCTCGCATTTGGCTACCTCATATACAACTACAGCAAATGGCGCGTGTCGCCGACACCAGCTACCTTTGCGCGCCTAGCACCGTTCCAGCACCCGATACCCATCCAACTGGAAGATGACCATTTCGGTGGCATAGATATGATAGTTTGGCCGCAGATGCGGCTGAACATGATTCGTCATTGGGGCGAGGTTGATTTTGTGGAGGTCTTTGATTTTTTGGCTTGTTGCATGAAGGTGCGCTGGCCGTGGAATAAGGATATGTTGGAACGTGATGAGGACGATAATTTGCGACTTCGAGAGGATTTTAGGCGGATTTTTAGTAGTGAGGATGGTTGGGGGTTGACGGCGGAGTTTATTGATCGGTATCCCATGTTGTTGGAAGGGATGGATGTGGAGGCTTTGAGGTTTGAGATTGCGTTTCCGACGGGGATGTATTCATATTGACCTGTTGTGTTCTATATCATTTGCCCTGTCTGTCGGGAGTTAGCGAAGTGACCTAAGGAATCCGAAATTCCATTCGACGAAATGAGATTATATCAAGCTTGCAGTACTTTGATATGTCACAACCGCAACAGATTGGTTCCCGATTTGGTAGATAATATCTGCACAAATGCAAGGAGAATCGAAACCTTGCCGAAGGACCACATGTAATTTTTCGGTTAACAATAAGGGGGATGTATTGAAATGTTTTCCGCTGAGGAATTACACGGCATGTATGTCTGTAAAAACCAGGGAGGTACCTTTCAAAGTTAGGAGGGAATGAGATCCAAAGGTTAATACCAAATGGACAGTCAATGACCGCGGGACTGATTGAAAGCTTACAGATCGTAGACTATATGGAATCACTGATAAAAGTCTGGACTGGGAAGAACAAAAACACATCCAAGGGCAAACGAAATAGTTTGAAGAAACTGTCTGACTAGTTACAAAAAAAAGACAAGGACTAGTCACTATGTCAAATACAAAAATGAGTCGCACGAAGACAACTCAAAAGAATCGAAGATATGAAATAACAAAATTGGCCCGACATATGGCTATGCAGTCCCCGATTATGGACGTGAAATGTTGTTCGAAGGAGAGAAGTATAGAGTACAATTGTTCGAATGGAATGCTCTTGGCTTGGACGTTTCCTGTGTGTGTGGGCGAGAACAAAACGAAAAACACGTCTAGTAGTATTATACTGAATTCTTGTGCGTCGTTATATTCGTGCGTTCGTGTTTTTTGGTTGTCTCGGATTTGGGGCTTCATCTAGTCGCGCTTTAGAGGTTGACTGGGATGATGGTGCAACCAAGGTTGAGGTTGACGAGGCCGACCTGGGAAAATGTTAAGATCCAATGGAGAGAGAAAGATGAGTAGAGCCTTACTTGGTTGACCTTCTCGCAGCAGGCAGTGACTGCACCCTGGCAAACGTTGCCATTGAGAGCGTCGACGAGAGAGGTTGTGATAGGAGTGCCTAACAATGGAGTCAGCTCAATGATTCATCCGCCACGGTATACCTGGTAAGGCTTACAAGTCAATCCAACTTGACCCTTCTGTTCAGCGTCATGCTGGTCAATACCAGCGGCATTCAACTGGTTCAAAACATTCGAGTTGTCAGTGCTGTCAACGGTGTCACAGCAGTGAACCGAAGTGCCAGCGGAGCATTGCTTGTTGTCGACGCTAGTAGTCTGCGGTGCCGGAGGAGGGTTAGAGACTGTTGTTGTAGATGGAGCAGGAGCGGTGACAGGAGGAGGTGGTGGAGGAGAGTGATATTCAGCAGGAGGAGATGAGACTTCAGGAGCAGGTGCAGTGGTTGCAGGTGCAGGAGCAGGGCAAACTTCAGCGCGGACAACAACGACCTTTCGCTCAACTTCGACGGGGACTGCAAGAGCAGCAACTGCGAAGACGCAGGCAGTGACACAGGCAACGTTGAAATGCATTTTGTTTGACGTTGAAAGAATTAACGGGTAATTATTCGATGAACGAGTGTGTCGAGTTGGTCAACGAGTGAATATCGAAGTAAGGACGAAGAGAAATGCTTTTGGTTTTTTTTTGTTTGTGATGATAGAAAGAAAAGGAATGGTTTGAGGGTGACCAGATGGATCTTTATATACACATTAAACCTGACCGAAAATATCAAAATCGCCAGCCTCAAGGATAGGGGGTCTCATTTTGCCAACATCAGTGGATATTCCAATAGTAAACGCCACAGACCAGATGGATAATAAAGTCTCCAGCACAGGGATCATGCAGTAAGGAGCAAACTCCTGGATGTAGCAGATTTGGAAGTACGTAGACATAGCTCTCATCCATTGTGGGCCATAGTAAGACTGATGCATCGGGTTGTATCTAGACACTCCGCATTTTGCATGCAAGCGGCAGTACAATGGAAGTGCATACAGAGCCAAATCTGACGAGGAAGTGCCGAGCCTTCGTACCAGCAGCAATCAGCCCCCTGTCACGTTATGTCCGATTAGGTCTTAGATTTCCTCGCAAGTGTCGATACAAGAGCCTTCAACGTCGCTTAGACGTGTAAGACTTGATAAAGTCGCGTCATTGGTCCAATTACCTGGTTTGCTGCTCCATTCACTATTATTTTCTATCCAGACGTAGACCAATAAACATATGAATCCAATATTTGTAGAGGATAGATCTAGAACTAGTAGCGTAGTGGCCTCGCATCTGATCGATCATGCATCGCTAAAGTTGGTACCTGACAGACATTTCCCGATCGGGAAATTAGCCCTAAGACAGTCCTGCAAGGGGAGACGAATTATTAATGTTCCCCCTCCCCTAGTTAGTTCCGTCTCAATCAGCAATTGGACCTGTCAAAAAAAATTATTTCGGTAAGTGCTAAAGAATACCGAATCAGAGAAAACAACCCCGGATTTTTGGGGAGGTGAAATATCGGTAGCTTAACATTGGCACTGTTACAAGTAGTATCCGACTCCCATGTATGCAGATTTGCTCTTACACCGCTATTGATTTAGGTTAGCCTGGGATAGAACTTGTTTTACTTTGTAAATAGGAAAAACACACATTGTTGTAAACTAGTTGCAGAATATCCAAGCAGGCCACATATCGAAACTGTGCAGGTTGTTCTGCGACTACAGTAGGTTGGCAGATTTCTGCAGGTCTGAGGAGCAGTACGCTTCCCCCCACCAGACCAGATGAAATATATTGAGAAGAATACGACACTCTCCTTACTTCAGACTCATTTACTGTCGAGTGCTGCTGGACCTAGGGGTCAAAGTTCGAACATGAGGGCCAAGGGAAGCGAACATGCAAGGTTACGACTGCACAGGTAGACCACATATGTATCTCTTCGGGGTAATCAAAAATCAAACCTTGTCTCAGAGTGTCTCTTCTCAGCCAATGGATCAGTCATACGTACATCATGTCATGTATGGACTGAGTAGACCTGCCCGTAGTTTTCGCGGTTGTTCCTTCAACAAACTTCCCGAGAGTTATCGCTGTCGACTTTGGCTTTTCTTGATTCCAATTACTTTGCAAACTCGTGAGACAATAAGGAAAATTCAGATTAGACATAGGTTTCATTCTTCAAAATCTTAGACTTCCGACCTTCAATGTTTGGTAATAATGCCTTCCCTAAGGTTCTGCTCGTAGTCGACAGATCCCCTAGTGCCTATCTACTGGTATCTTTACAGTTAGATTCATACGGATAATGTTCTTCAAATGGCTGAATACACTCCTTCATAGGATTGGAAGCTTTTAAACTTCTGACGATCACCAACTTCCTAAGTTCGTATCTATGATTTACGGGGTGTAAATGGTTCAATATTTTATGATGTTTCGTCCAAACACACCGACTTTGAAACTTTGGAATTGACGCTTTTCCATATGCATTTATCATCATCAAGTGATAGGGGACTGTAGATGAGAATCATCGATGAAGTTTTACATATCTCTTGGAAATCTTGGAAACTTGGGTGATTAGAAGATTACTAGGTAATGCCGTCACAGCATGGACTTGTGTAATAGTAAAAGCCTGAAATATTTGTTTTTGCTAGCATGTGACCCTTTATATTTCTAGAAATCCTATTCGTACATATCATTAACTTATTACCTATGTTGTGCCTCCCTCGTACGTATTTTCTTATATCCATTAAAACTCAAGCCCTCCCCCACAGTCCCTGAGGAGTCCAATGCTTACCTAGAAAGGCGACAAATCCCTCAAACAAGCACACGGCGCCTGCATACATGGCTGCTTGAAAGAAACCTCCATAATCGTCGACCAGCACGCCATCCAGGGGAGGGCCGATGAGTCCGCCAAGCGCCCCGATGGCCATCCCCATCCCCGCGTAGGTGCCCACGTCTCGCGGATCGGGGGCACAGACAGTGAAGGCCACCGACGCCCCCGAGATAATGGTCCCGGATGTGAAACCGAAGACGATGGAATAGACGATCAGGGCCGCGTTCGACTTGGCTTCGTTCATGCAGAAGGTGACGATCCCCGTGGCAATAGCCCCAGCGGCATATACGTTGAGTTTTCCAACTCGGTCCGCCATTATGCCCGGAATGATACGGCCGAATGTTGAGGAGGCGTTAAGAATGGCGGAAAGGTAGCCAGAGAGCGTGGGGTTCATGCCTCGGAGGGTGGCGTACGTGGGAATAAAGAAAAGCGGCATGAACATGCCCATGAAAGTGAAGAACATGGAGGCAGTCAAAATGATCAGTTTCACATCTTTGAAGGCTGCAGAGATCCAGAAAGAACGGGTTCGCGGTCGCAGCCGGGCTTTCACGACGAAACTAGCGAAGCCGAGGAGGGGCAGGATAAGAAAGCCAATCACACGAATACTCCACCCGAAGCCTAGATTGGTGCTGTTCAACATGTTGGACAAGGCCATGGGGATAACGATGCCGCCCACCGACGAACCTGAGACCGCGACGCCGATGGCCGCGGCCCGTTTCTTGTCGAAGTACTGCGAGAGCGCAGCCATGGAGGGGAACTGTAGAAGGCCCATCAACGGGCCCATAAGGACGGCCTGGCAGAGCATGATTTGCCAGTACGTCTTACACAGACTCAGCAGCATCATAGCCACGATGTAAAGGATGGCTGAGGGGCGGAGGATCTACTTGTACGTAAGTACATCCTAACACGACTACCCATGAGGCATACCTTTGCACCAAATCGATCAAACAAGGGTCCTCCAACCATGCCGGAGAAAAACTGCAAGAAAGCAGACAGCGATCCGATCCAGGCAACATCATCAGCCGACTTTCCCAGAAGTTGATGCGCCATGTAGTAGTCCGCCAGGGTACCAAACGAGTTGGAAAAGCCCAGGCAGCAGAAGAAGATGCAGAAACCGCCTGCAGCAACGAGCCAGGCTTCGAGGCCACCGTCAGGTGCTGTATCGTCATCGAAATTGTCACCTTCGGCATGAGCTGCAGGGATCTTCGCTTCTTGACCCAGCTCTGCGTCGTCGACAATCGGTCTCTCGTCCTGCGGCGGTTCGCTTGGGCTTGTCTTGCTATGTATTTCAGAGTCTGCCATTCTGTTGGGAGCTGACAGAAGATTATGAATGACTGCTAAAGCTAAAATCAAGCGCCATGGCGACGTTGAAGGGGGTAAATATAAGGAGCTGGCTGAATCGGGGAAGACCTCGGGGTCGGTCGTCGGATTTAGTCTCGGAGCCGTCAAGGTAATCGGACATGACACCAAGCAGTAAGTACGTAGTTATATGCTAGACTATGAAAGCAGTAGCACTGGGCGCCCATTGCTATATAAAACTGGTACCTATATACTACCTAGGTACCCAATAACTTACATGGTAGATACAACCCCGGCGACATTGTCCAGGTGCTGTATATATCAATGGATATTTGTATATGTATGTATGTATAGATATATAGCTAGGACCTACATATTGAGGTATGTCTTAGATTTGTATCAATTGACCGCAAGTACACTGAAGTATGTAGTATCAACAACTGCCTTTCTTAGAATCGTTTATTACTTGCCAATTGGTCTATTAATCAAAAGTATTGTTCACAAGTGCTCCAGGGTTGTCATAACGGCGCTAATAGACATACACATTAAGAGAATATCAAAACCTAGAAATACAACAATCGCAAATCAAGTCACATGGAAAGAAAAGGAACTTTTCGGTCGTAGAGAAAAGAATTGAATAATAGAAGACAACGGGCTGAAAAAGTTTGATGTAAGATAGGTACAGCGAATTTGACATGCATCACTTTTCCACAGGCGATTCTTCCGTATATAGAAAAATCGAGGTTTGGCAGAAATAACCCACATGCATAGCTCATTCGTGTTTCAAAACATAGCATGATTGGAGGGGTATCAGTTCAAGAAAGCAAGAATTATTAAACAAATATCCATCAAGAAGACATTACTCTGGTGAACCCAGACCGGGTGAAAGAGGAAAATCGCGTTCAGTGACAAGCTGTTTCAATTAAAGATCAGGCGTTCATATTATGGACAGACATGGTGGAACGCTAGGGAACCATTGATACATTGGCGATTGACCAAACCCAACTAACTCGCAAATTTACAACTGGAAACCAATGATAGCCATAGCGCCGAGGGCAACAGCCATGCCGGACATTTCAGCGTGGCCAGCAGCACCGGTGTATGCAGGAGTTACGCCAGTCGAGGGCTTAGTAGACGCGTGAGGAACGACACCAGTGGGAGCAATGGCAGGACCGCTAGCAGCAGGCACGAGAGTGGCAGCAGGCACGAGAGTAGAGGGGCCAGCGCTCTCAGGGCAGTAGGTCGAAGTGCTGGTCTGAGCATAATAGACGGTGCTGGCGCCGGCAGGTACAACAGGGGCGGAAGCGCCGGCTCCTGGAGCGGTAACGGCGCTGGTGGTCCAGGCAATGGTCTGAGGAGCGCCACTGGTAGAACCAGCGACGGAGCCAACCGCAGGGCCAGTGACAGAGCCAGTGGTAGAGCCGGAGGGAGCAGGAGCGCTGATGGTCGAGTAGGAAGTAAGAGTGGAACCAGCGGCGGTAGGGACTCCAGTGGCAATGCTAGAGATAACTGCAGGGACAGTAGCAACGCCAGTGGTGGGAATCACTCCGGTGGCAGTGCCGACGACAGAAGTTCCAGGTTTTGTGGAACCTCCGTTGTTCTGGTTGCATTCGGCGTCTCCCAAGACAGCGAGGCAGAGGTTGATGGGGATGTCGATCAGGCCATTGGGAGCACTGGCTTGCTGGTTGCAGGTGACATCTCCGAGGACTGCAATGCAGACGTTGATGGGCACGCTGATCAAAGCTCCTTTATCTCCAGTGGAGGTGGCAGCCTGGTGGCACTTTGCATCACCGAGAGCAGCGACACAGGCGTTCAAAGGGACGTTAATCAATCCACCGGGAGCAGAGGTGGTCTGTTTGCAAGTGGCGTCACCGAGGATTCCAGCACAGAGACCGACGGGGATGCTGATGAGGCTGTCTTGAGCAGCAACAGAGGCCGCGAGGGCAAGGCCGGAGAGGATCACAGAGTTCTTCATTGTGATATTATCTAATAAAAATTAACTTTATAGAAAGTTATATAAACTGTGTATATTCAAAAAAGAGTGGATGCTGGGTATGCAAAAATGAGTGGTTGCTGTACGCCAACGAAAGACGAGTTCTGAGTCGAAAGAGTGACTTGAGTGAACGTTGATTGAGTGATTAAGGAAAGAAAGAAAAGACCAAAGCGTGGGAATGAATCCTATTCTTGTAGTTTCCTGAGAACTAAAGAAAGCCAGACCTCGTCCTCGGCCCCTGAAAGGCGAAAGGAGAAAGATTGATCATTCGGGCGTTAAGAGTTAGGGCTTGTACGAGTCGGGTTCAAAGAGTCTAAAGAACGAGACTAGTTACTGGGACCGGTCTGGATTGTGAACGAAACCGACTGATTTTATTCTTAGCATGCATCTTGCCAAGTCGCACAGCTCAATTACGGAGAGCATTCACAAACATCCGGCCAATCGAGTTTGAGGGACTGGATAGAAGCCTGATGTCGAAGATAGAATAGAGAAAGAAAACACGAGTGTACCTGCATATTCATGCTTCCTAGGCATGGTCTAGGCTTGTCTTTTTGTGGACACACTACCTAAACCTTGGCCAAATGTGACTCCGACGATCTATATGGCATATGCACAGGCTGTAGGTTGCCGTTATGACCGGAAACAGCATACAAATCAGACGGATCACAAATATTGATTAAGCTTCCTGGCCACTATTGAAGCAAGTGCATTCCGATGTCCAATGTCCGTTCTTGATTGCTTGACACACAAAAGCCAGAAAGCAGTTTCCCTTTTTTTTTATGATAGGCCGGAGAAGCGGAACTTGCATGAGGCAAGCTATCGACCATATACCCTGGTCTATGGATCTACATTTTGACACCTAGCTAAACACGAGCCAGTTTATTATCCTGCATGATTTGCTTTTTCTTTTCCCTCTTCCATTGTCTTTATTGCTACCATTCAAATCCTGACCGAGTCAGCGTACCTGAATATCATTATCTGCGGAAAGTACGGAGTAGACAAGTCAGAATCACAAACTGATTGAAATGTCTTTTTTTTAGTTTATCCACGGACTTTCGAGCGGAGGCGTCGTCAATCCTCCCCCGGCCTCACAATTCCCAGACATGCATGAGACTAGGACGAATTGTACAGGAGTCACGAGTTAAGTCTCGTTGAACCCTGAATCTTCAGAAATCACTTGGAATTTTGCCCATGTTTATTCCCGCTTGGTTCCCCATTGCAGACGATTGACAGGGACAAGTCAATAACTACTAAACTAGATTTTGAAAAGTGACTAGACTTAGCGCCTAGACAGCGCACCGGCTTAATTAAAATTGCGGCTACGCGAGCCCTAAAGGGATCAACTACGTACCTAACTGTTGCCGCTTGTAGTCCTAGCGGCTTGGAGCGTGTTAGTCTGATCAAGAAAGGAGGGGAAAATGCACCATGTATCCACCCCGACTTAGTGGCTTGCCACTATAGAAAACTAAGAAGTGACGATCCAATATTGAGTCGAGATCTACGTGGAGAGCCCCGAAAACAGGAACACTCGTCAATTCTTAAGATGATTGACCGCATCGCTTATCATGGGGTTATGATGTTCATAATCGTAAAGCCAAGATAGTGCATATATGATAAGAACCGCGTGGTTCTTGTACTGCCATCTATGAATCAATATGAAAACTCGAAACTTGGAATTAAAGTAAGTTCGCGCAATTCTTGGAGTATGCAAGGAATAATCTTCGCATCCCGAGGTCACACTGCCAAACCATGTGTTTGTGAACCATCGCCCCTATAGAGTAGCTTAACTGCCCAGGGACGGTTTCTTGTAAAAGCAGCGCATTCACTCCAGATCTCGCCAGAGTAAATTCTAGTCATCACTAAGCTGCTTTGAGCCTTGACAGTGCGACTCAATCTGTCTCCGTACGTAGTCGACCGAATCGCGATCCCTCACCATCCCTGTGACCCACAATCTCATCTCGGAGCGCAGAGAAAGCTAACATGGGTCAGGGATTCTCTTGCAGAGCCTTCGCTTGTAAGTTGTCATTCGGGTATCATCCGAATTAGCACTGCCTATTCTGGCAGCAGGTTGGTGATTATGCTGCACTCCGATTACGTGTGTTACATACACGGAGAAATCAGATCGGATTTACTTGGGCTTTCTGTCATCTTTCTAATCACTAATTCTATGGCAGGATCAATTGAGAAGTTACGTACTATTTTCACTTTGCTTTTTTGCCTTATCTGCTTGATCTGTCCTCTCACCTCACTTACAATTTTCGATCAAATAATGATCGCTTGCATGCGAGGCCTCGCTCGACACGAGATTAATACATTACCTACTGGAAAGAGTCAAGGGGTTTTATCGCCTTCTAAACCGTTTTAGATCGCAATCAGATGATTGCACACCCCGATTGGGATTTGTCGTAAAGGCCATCCGCCCTTGACCGAAATAATACGTAGCGCAAAAGATCCTGGCAAATGAACAAAGCTGGAGTGTTCGGAGAAATGGAGAATTAAATACTTTCGGTTTGTGCCGGATCACCCTTCTTGTGGGCTTTCCATTCTTCCTATTTCATTTTGAAAGTGGATGTAAAGGTGTACGAAACAGGAAGTGGAATTTATTCTTGTCCCCGTGTACCCTGCAAGGAAAAAGCAACAAGTTGTCTAGACACTTAATAGTGCTTATTGTTCTCAAGGGATCCTGGTTCTTTCTTTTCCTTCCCCCCCAATTCCTTAACTAACATGGGTTGTTGGGTCAGTTTTTCGAACAATGAAAAGATAAGACAATAACCCCTTTTCGGACTTGTCACACCTTGGACCACTGGCTTTGAAATCGATAGTTGGATGAATTCAATTATGTCAGATGACAAAGGCGAGGAACTTTCAGACGATGGAACAAAGGGCATACACTTTTAGTATACTTGGTACTTAACTAAAACTTCGTTGGTTGATAGTCTTGTGTCTTAGCTGAAAAGTTTGGGCTGATTTGCCCACCGTCATGATGTCTCCCGGGTGGTGTCCGAGTCGGCGAATACGAAGGCGCAACTCACTGTGTTCCATCCCTTCTTCAAGAAGTCAACATTGATATGTTAACATGGCAAATGGGAAAGGCTGGGTGAAACTGAGTCGACGAAGTGCCGAGAGTATGTGGCAGAATTGAGAACCAGAAGGAAAAAAATCATGAGGTGATCGTTGATGAACGGTGAAGCGTTCCAAAGTTATGTATATTGCTCTGTGAGCGATAGACTGTTCGACTATAACCACCTTGACTTACTGGCAGCACATGCTCAACTCTAATGAACGATACCTTGATCGAAATAATGGATTCCGGCTCACCAAGCTATGCCACTGCAGAGCAATATTATCTGCCCAGTTTATCGTTACGATTCCGACGTTTTACAGTTTCGCTATTCTTGCTAGGGGTGCAGATATGAGGTGAATATGAAGTCAGATTGAGCAACACTGTGCGCACTCAATGAGACAAGGGATTAAGTTCCTCAAAATTGTCCAAAACTCGCCTTAGCAGTGCTGGAAGATTACCGGAATGCCATATTTATTCCTAATTTCCAAGCTTGTCAGTAAGGAATGGTATGTGTCAAGAGTGTGGAAGGAAGAGTCCGCGACGCGTGAGCATGACATTTGTATATTAAGCTAACGAGGATTCTTACTATAGACAGGAAAATCTGAATACATCAGGAATTCGCCGGAGAGATCAATAAGGAGCGACTCAAATTCAAATATCCTCATGGCGGAGGTGTGTTGATTGCAAGAGTTCATTCTACCGCACGTGACGAGAGATACCCTCATTCACGCCATTCCCCGAGCCGAATCGAACAGTACCGCGCGGCAATACATGAGAAATAATCAAAAGCAATGGTTATCACTTAGCACAGTTTCAAAGTGATATCGACATTTTGCTGGCAAACATTGACCTGGCTGCCAGCAGGAGGTGTTCCACTTGGCCATTCGATAGAGTGGCAAGAAGTGTCCGAAGAAGTCACCGTGAGCGACTTGCCCGCGAAAGGGTCCCCGAAGACATCAGAAAGATCGTACCAGACCTCGCCATTGGTCAATGAGTAAGCATAGTTCGTTTGAGGCGAGGAGTTGTAGAGACCGTTCTCAACTGTGGTGATCTTGATGGCTACACCGCCGGTGGCAGGATCGGTGTGAAGAGTCTCGGAGTAGGATTGGCCTGGCTGGAGAGTGTATTGCTGGCTGACTGTAGAGTCGACAGACCAGAGATAGGCGGGGAATGAGCAGGAATTGACCACAACTGCGTTGCCGACGGCTGAGGCAAGCGAAGAAAGGCCGCCAATAGCAGCAAGAATGGTGAATGAGGTACGCATTTTGTCCGGGATTGAAGCTTTCTTTCCAAAAAGGTTTGCTGATATTATATTTTCCTGGTTTAGATTGGATAGTAGATGAATTTGAATGTTGTTCCGGTTGTTGTCTGTCTGCAATATCAGTGAGATGGAAGGACAACCGTCCCTTTTATATCCATCTTGCCGTTGAACAAACCCTAACAAACGACATTCATCATTACCAAAAATGAGATCTGAGACACGATGACTTAATACGGAGAGCAGCTGAATAGCTGAGCCTTGGAAGGGGCCGAAGAATAATGACGCATATCGCCGAGTCACCCGAATTATACATGCCCATCGAATATCCAATATCACCTCTCTAAGACCTGGCAAACCAGGTCGTGGGCGAATTATGTAAAATCAATATTCGACGGTCCACCGTCCATTGGGATGAAGGTGCCAGTCTACCATGAGAGGGTGGATAAGTTAAGTCTAGATATGCCTAAGACGAAAACGTATGATTGAGAAGTTGGTGACTTTGGTTTGCTACGGCAAGGGACAGGGTGGACGGACTGGACAAATTGGCAACAGGCATGAATCAGGTGGTGAATGCACCGATACCTGTCTTTCCATAGACACGTTGACCGCATCAAAAACCCAACCGAGGCGAACAAATCATGTGCCAACGCTATTTATGTAGAGTATTCTATTGATCAATGATCATAAGTATCTTGTGCTGGTACTGCCGGGGTTTAGCTAACCAATCGCTTTGAAGAAATAAAGTCATCTCGCCAAGAGAAAGTGAGACAGCATCGTGGACGGTGATCGAATTCGATACCAGAGCCAATGGATTATCAGGAATCTCCGCAAGTGCTTGAAGAGCCAAAAATGATCTACAATTTAAACGAGTTTCCTCATTTCTGTCGTTCTGGTATTGATATTGCGGGGTAAAACATGAGTTATTATTATTCGATTCTCGACGATCTTTCTAAATTGGGAAGCATGGACTGAGACAATTCACTGAGGTTGGCATTTGTCATTATACGAGATTCAGATCAATCACAATTTATTCAATACGAGAGGCATTTGCTACGTCAAGCAATTGTTAGATTCTATTGTTAGCAGTTTTTCCATGGTCAATCTCATACATCTCACCTTCCAGCGGAGAATTCAGCATGCATACATAATCGGAGATATTCATGGATGGTCTACCTATAGTATTATGTGATAGGTAGTATCACAGCATTATATTCCCAGTTAGCTAGGTATTCAACCCTTATCATCTTTGCATATTAAAAGTTTCCACGGATCTAATCAACTATAATGAAATGAAAAAATATCCGCATGGTGCTTCTCTAATTCCAGACACAATTCCTCTATGATTTCGATGATGTCCTTCGTCCCACAAGCTGATGTCACGCACCAATTGTTCTCGATATCCTGGTTGGAAACAAAGCTCGGAATCTTGCTATTACTGGTTCGCTGGATTAACCATGCAGTAGTCAGTGTTATGCTTCGACAGATCAGGATTTCCTGCCCACGTAGGGAATGGATGAGCGGTGCCGCTGCCTCCTGCGACAGCGAAGGTGAGGATAAAGATCATAATCTGCGTGCCACCGTCCATCGCCGCAGATATAAGGTAGTTCCATTCGACGAAGAACCTGGGATAGAATCTTCGAATATACCACTGGAAGACAAACGCGATGATGAAGAAGGTAGTGAAACCACTGTTAATACCAACGTAGAGATTTCCCATGAACCAGAGAATAATCGACGGATTAAGGTAGCCCCAGATCCTGTTGCCGGTCACCTTGTACATGATGTACGCTGGAATAGGGACGAGAAATCCCAACAGGAACACGATTGTGACCCATTCATAACGCGCACCGATACTGAACATTTTGGGCGCTATGCTCCATGCTATGGCCAAGCTATTGAAGATTTGGATGTTTTGTCCGGACCAGATACTAGTGCCCTGAATAGACTCCAAGACGGGAGCCTGTGCGGACACAATGGTTTCCATCATAACCCAGTTCATGAGCGCTCCGACCACACAACCAGCGATCTGGAGCACGAAGGTTATGCGCGGCGGCAAATGCGAGTACTGAGCTAATCTCAAATCTTTGGCTAAGAGCTGAGCCTGACTTGTTGCATTGTTCGTGAAGCAAGTGAAGTAGAAGTTGGCGAGTGGACGACCAGGGAACATGTATCCGGCAAGCATCTGAAAAATTGGTTGCAGATTGAACTGAAATCCTGTCATCCCATATTGGGCCCCAAAGAAGAGAGTGAAGACGAAAGTGAACAATGTGGCAAGTATAAATCCCCACCAAGGCAAAGTGGACTATAAATATATCAGCGAAAATATCGAAAGGGAGACTAGATTACGTAGAGCACATGTAACAAATCATCAACAAGTACGTACCTCTAATGCATAAAGGCAACCAAGACCAACAGCCCAGCAGACGGCAAGGACGGCACTCCACCACCACAAGGGTACCTCTATGTACTTATTCCTCAGCATCAGCTTGTAGTGGGGGTCTAGAGTCGGATCATTTTCTTTTCTTTGGAGCCTCTCTTCAGGAGTCTCCTGGTTTCGCCAGAAAAGGAGTCCCTGAGCACTAAAAGCCTTTTGAAGGGTTGCCGGGGATGCCCAGCTCCAGGCAGCCTTCAGGTCGTCCCAGTTCCACAAAAGCATGTATACAAGCGTAGCCGTAAGGCCCATGTTTGTGGTAATGAGGTAGGCTAAGTAGGTTGCTGTCAGATATGGGACACCCTGGGCGTCAAGTTTTTCATTGTCAATCTCGAACTTGTCATTCAATATGAGAGACTGATTGTAAACGTTGTAGGTAGTCGAGTTTGCGTCCGTGAGATTGAAGAGTTCCTGGGAGAGAAAGGGCAAGCTCTTGGCCTCCCAAATGTTTCCGTAATATAGCCCTGGAGACGAAGATAAATCAGGATACAGCTGGGAGCTCCGCGAGAGCGGGATTCACTCACCTATGAACAGTGCGTAGCATCCAATGATTCCGATCATTGTATTTACGGTACTTTGCAGCGGATACCAAAGCGGATTGAAGAAGGGCGCAATATAATTCCAGTCGAACGAGATGTTTAGCACTCCAAGGCCTTCATTTCCTGTAGCTCCGCCGAAGAAATTCGTGAAGAATAGGTTATGCTGATCGGCAAGACAGAAAATTGAAACGCCAATTAAGGTGGTGAAAATGTATTCGGGAAAGATCTCCCAGACAAAAATAGCCAGGAAAACTGCATACCAGACTCGCATCTTTCGCTTGGTCTCCTTTCGGTCTCGGTGGATTGTTTCGAGCAAACTGGAAACCGGGATCGTCATCGGCCAGATCATCTTCGTTGGGTATACGATGATGTCGCGCAAGAGCCCAGCTACACCGAAGCCGATAAGCTGAGATGTCAGGACAATGAATATGCCGGCCGCTTTACTCGGGTAGCCTCCATAGAAAAGGTATTGAGCGGCGAGCGCCTCAGTAGCTAACGCAGACTGTGCCGCCGCTGATGCCATAATTGTGACTGCCTATCAGGGGCCGTTAGCATGTATTAATAACGGATTAAAAGCAGTGCCTGCTCTCTCGCGGCAACATACTGCGTGCTCCTTGGAGTTAAAGGGACCCGGATTCAAATAACGAAGGAAACCACCATCGGTAATGTGGAGGGTACCAATCTTCCAGTTGATCTCCGTCGGGATAAGAACCGCCATTAAATCACCAAGGATGTAAGCCCAAACAGTCAAGAAAACCAAAGAGACAAAGATGGTCTGCGGTTTGAAGTAGAAGATTTCCTGAAGGACGGAGCCGAAGACGGAAAGCCCGAGGCCTCCAGAGAAGTAAGTAACCATCTTTCGAACAACTCACTCATAGACAAACTAACCAAGAAAGACCACGCGAAATGTCACCACAGTCATATTCGGATCATCTTCGACGTGGATAACTTTAGTGACAAGGTCAGTCGCCGTTTCCACCGGCGCGGAGACACCCTCTTCCTCGGGCTCATATGTCACGCCCTGCTCTACATCGTTGTCTCTTGCGAAGGCGCCATCCTTCTCGTCAACTCCTATGGTCTTAGGAGTCGGTGAAACTTTTTGAACTTCTGCCATCTTAACATCGAGCGAATTGGAAGCCATCTTGGGCCTGGAACAATAATGACACAAGCCGCACGGCAATTGCAAAAGCTACGAAAACGGGCTCGATGAGCTTTATAGATAATCTGCGTTGCCATTTTCATTAGCAATACATGTTGTCAATTTGATTCGTGACCGAAATTAAGACCTACATATCTGTTGTAGGGTTACATCGAAATGCGGCCAATGAGTATGCATCGATTGTCATGTTTATCTCTAGAACCAGCATTGAACGTAAGGGTTTTTGCTCATGGGACCACCAACTACAAGCTTAGCACTTATCTAATTAGGTGTCCTCGCGTTTTATGCCCGAAATAGCATATTATCCTCGTTTCATACTTCCGTCTCTTTTTAGAACAAAATTTGAATTAAATCCCTATCTCCCACTCTCTTAAGCCGGGAACCCCGTTTCTTCAAGATACAGCGCTAAACTAGACTGAAGAAGGGTGGCTAGCCAATTAAATGAAATTATCCTATAGGCTATTACAAGCTTGAATATTGAGCTCTTCTTTTTTTCCCTTTCTTTCTAGACTACCGACTTTGCCATAGCCTACCTAGTCTACTATGTAGTCGATGCTGCTAACTGCTTAGCAGTACGATCATACTCCGTACATTACTCGCCGGGACGAACCCTAGTCTTTAAAGGTTCCAGAAAGATATGATATCTAAAACTAATATATTTTCGTAAGAGTTTCTAAACTACCTTCCCTTTTGGGATAGGGTTCTACTTGTCAATAATTTTGCCGCATCGTTCGGTTCGACAAAGCAGGTTTCAGGTACGTACTCGCATTGAGTTTTGCCAAGCGAAGTTGCTCAATGCTTACATTAGCTATTGTTCGCCAACTAGAAGCTTGATTCCGGGTTACAAAATATGATTGGGGAGCAACAAAATAAATGTCGCAGTTTTAATGGGGACTTGAACCTCACCTTCCTTGCTGGGCTTAGTTTTTTTGGGGGCAGAAATTCGCCATACGGAGTAAACTGCTGTGCTGCATATTGAATACGTGCTGTGCTGAGAGATGCAGGCCCTGTTCATAATATATGGATCAGCCTGCACGGCTAATGCATATATCCTTGCTACAGTGGACTTACCGTCCGTCTACAGTGCCTTCTATCTCCTGTGCCGCTTTTTTTCTAATAATAGGGTTTACCGTACTTCACTTCTCTTGCAAGGCTCTGGCGAAGCAGATATGGTTGCCTACTATGTACTCTTATTGATAGCTGTATACTGTGGTAGGGCGCGTAAATAACGTTAGGTCGGCCGAGCAAAGAAAGCCGTGGAAGTAATTCGATTCAACTTCTCATCTACTATGTACTATGTATATACACGCACCATATCTTTTTGATTATAGATAGATTCGAAACCTCCTTCCTGACCTCCCCCAGATATACAGACTATAGCTATCCGTGTATTTCTATTGTAAATAAACCGAAGAACAATGCCGATTGATATCACGCTTATTGCGGAAGCTAGGACTAATCACTGATCAGATCCACGAGTAATATCGCAATCGGGAATAGTGTGACGGCTCTGACCAATTATGTGAGAGACTAGTATCAACCACATGGCAATAAGTTGTGCGAGTGCGGGAAGCCCCACTCGTACTTTTAGTGCTGCCGCCAGCGGTATCGATACGGGAATACTCCCCTGTGATTGGTCTGTGACAAATAGTAGAGTACGGTATTCCATGACTCGACAATCTGGGCATACCGGCTTATCTTCACTATGTCGCTGGTTCTGCTTTAGTCAAATTCAACGTGGGTGATGTTCCACTCGACTAGGCGTGGTGCATGTGATTAAACGACTGACGGAAAGGTCGGGAGAAGTCCTTGGGTATACCTCTACTCCTATCTACTTTTCAAACCTCCACAGTCACTGACTTGAATGTACTACAGACTGCTAGTTTCCAGGAGAGCAAGCTTCAGTCTCACTTATAGCCACTAACATAAGTGGGAAGGTGTCTCCTAAGGTTGCTACCTCAAAGCTAGCAGTGCTCTAATAGTCTTGCATAGGCTCGAGATAGGGCCAGTAGGCAGATCAAAGACCAGCACATGTCCGAGTTTAGGTACTACTCGCCATTCTCACTAACAGTCAGCTACGCCACTTCCTTATAGGAACCACTGATTCAATTTGGAATAGTCAATTTCATGTAAAATATAAAAAAGACACTCCCGCCGTTCTTACAACATACCTTTCTGCTTCTCCAAATATTATTTTCTGCTCTCTCCAAATTACATCTTCAATTCTTTCAACACTTATAAACTATATCACAACAACTCTCTTAACAATACCTGAAGATTCAAATACCCTAGACCATAGCAATCCACAACATGGCATTCTGGTCACAGCGTCAACGGGAAACTCATATCTATTACAAAGTATTATTAATCATTATTCTATAAAATACGCCTCACATCCGCCTGGGCGAAAGCGAACGAAAATAAGCATGCTATGTCCAAAAAAGCCATAGTAATTACTACAAAACAAGGAGATTCAAAAATTGTTAAGATGATTTTCATTCACCTCAATTACCTTTTATTAGGAGATACTTTACTTCAAGCAGCAAAAGAAGAGCATAAAACTGTTATTTTGACAATACTGGAGCTTTGTCCATGTGGAGGATTGCCTTATAAGCTGTTATATGGTAAGATCGAGCAAGAACTTCAGAGCCGGATTATTGAGATATTTTGCCGTGATGGTTGGGACCCGGACTCTGAATCTTAGTAAAACATTTTAGACAAGTACCAACAAATCTGATAAAAGGAACAAAGAAGAATGAGGTTGTTGAGGAAAGTTTGAAAGCAGCTAAATGGTCCTTTTACAAATAGTAAAAAAAGACTATTATCAAACCGACGTTTCATACTGGAAATAATCTAGGGTTAATATGAGGAAAATCAATGGAGTCTGAAATTTTATGTGAATGTTGTAAAAACAAGACCATGTTGTTGGATAGATTGATTATTTATTCTAATGATCCTACAAACAGATTTTTTCTTCTTGAATTGGGCATAATGTTTCTTGCCAAATTTCTGGTCTTGTCCTTGTAGCGCTTTTTTACAGGTGATCATAGCTTCATACGTCTTTTCAATGAGTTCACAGCGACATCCTGAATACGTTGATGTAAACCATTCTTGCGGACCTCTTCCACGAGCGGGCTACCTAGGTAATTCTCATCTTATCACTAGATGCTACACTCGGAGGCAAAACCGGTGTCAGGGTGTTACTCTCTTTGACTGTTGATACTGTAGGGGAGAAATATGCCTCTGCAAAGTAGGCGAACGCTGAATAAGTGAGCCCTCGGATGGAACAACTGAATCAACCCATCAGAAGCAAACAAGTAGAGAAAACCAAAGAACCAATAAACCAATATAGAGAACGCATGATAACATGATATATAACGCTAACTAGGCCGGATCACCAGCTCCAACAACAGATCTAGTACAAATTAGTACGTTAGTACCAATTGATGTTAGTATGAGTTCGCATCGGAATAGGTTGGTATCAGGATAAATCAACATCAGAACAAATTAGTATCAGTACCACGCCTCAACCTTCTGAGCATCAATAAAGTCAGTGTCTCAAAAACGGTGTCAATATGGAACGTCTTAGGGCTAGCTACTGCCATTGACCAATCGCTTGGCGGTGTTCCTCGGGAGGCGCCACTCCTTGCTCCACTAAACCAGGAACCAGAGCTTCTAATTTGTCCCATTTTAGTGAGTAGATATCTTCCCAATTTGTATCGAAAACAACCAAGTGCTTCGAATATGTCCTCATCTAAGGCCACCTTTCAACCTACGTATTGCAGCTATGTTAGGGAATATATCGAGAATGGGGATACGGAAAGAAACAAAGCGTATACGCACTGACCTGGCTTCGGTGCCACTGTTTTTATTCGCTTCCCACCATGCCTACCCCCATATCGACCCACCATAAAGCCCGCCAGTGCGACTAAATACTGTACTTATCGCTCACCGCGTTGTCAACGAATTCCGATGTTCCTACCTGGTTTTGTGGCATTATCTGGTCTGCCACACTGCATCTTTTCAATTTTATTGAGAAAATAGAATCCAATCTTGAAGTTGTGCGAATACAAAAAGAAAAAAAAAAAATAAACAAAAATGACCGGATTCTTACGCGGCTTCTTCGCTCTCACCACTCTTAGTGGGAGCTCAACCACCGGAGTCATTTCCACTGCCGCCCAAAAGGCCGTTGAACTCGCAATGCTTGGCCAGATTGACGAGGCCTCAGCCATTTTCGCGATCCTTGCACAGCACCACCGCTCGGAGAATGCTGAAGAACGTGATAATCGTCCATTCAATCAAAGGATCCCCATAGTGACACCATTCTTGTACGAGATTTTTGAGACTTTGCCACCTGGAGTAGGAGAAGTGGACAAGCTTAATGGAGAAGACGAACTGCAGCGTCTTGAGGAACAATTCCTTCGAGAAATCCGACCTAGCCTTGGGCCAGAAAAAGCAATAGATATTACTAGAAATGCGACAGAAGCCGACTTTGAGAAATTGAATAGTGTGGTAAAGAAAACGTTAGAGTCCGGCGACCCTCATTTGAATGCGATGACGGGGGCTTCGGTATGTCTTTCACTTTTCTTGTTACCCACAAGTATAATTGACTATAAGAAAAACAATGAAGCTAACCGAGATACAGGCATTATATCTCTCGAGAGACCTAGCTGGTCTTCTAAGCATCTGTTTGTACCTTAACAAAACTGCTGAAGCAGACGACATCATAGCTCGCATTACCAACCGCATCCATGCAAATGGGCAAGCCAGAGACCTATCCTGTATCCGGCTTGCATGGAAGAAATATTTCGCGTCTGGCTGGCTACGCGAGAAACTTGGATTATCAGAAGATGAGCTAAAGCAATATGCAGAGTTTATTCTCAATGTGACAAAGAAGAGACTAGAAGAGGGGCCAGTAATGCCCAGTGATGAGTACAAGGATAAGAGCTTCCAGGAAATGCTTGAAGAACTGGATCGGAATACGCTGCGCTTCCCGGAGATGTGGGAGGATTATGATGATGGCGACGAGTCCACGTTTCTACGCACCATTCTTCGCGCACCGGCAAGGGCAGACGAAATTGCCAGAGTGGAATCGGAGCTAGGCTGTACACTGCCGGATGATCTTAAGAAGTTCTACACTCTTACCAACGGGACGCAGCCCGTCATCTCAGGTCCCTATTTTTACAGGCTCAACAACCCTCTTTTGAGTGTCTTCGAACTATTTTGGGAAGACTTTTCCTGGATGGGTGGCTATCAATTTGATCTATTCCCAGAAACGAGTCTACCTGTGCACATCGTGTGGCCAACTATCGAGGGCGGGGGGGGGGTCGCGATGTACGAGCATAACGGGCAGAGCACAATATATACGTGGTATTTGCAAGGGGACTTACTGATAAAAGCGAAGAAGGCTCTAGAAGAGGCCTATGAGAAGGCGGAAGAGTCGGACAAGAAAGTTATTAATAAATAGGTAGAGCGATACCATGGAAGCTGGGAGAAGTTGAGGGATCTACAGTCTTGTTGGTATCAGCAGGTCTGGGGCGATGGTCCCATGGCCCTATTTCATAGTTTTCGGGACTTTTTCAGTCTTGTGGTGTTTGAAAGTCGGTATGAAGAGGATAAAAGTCCGCTGAACCTGCCTGGAGGGGAAGCCTGAAGAGATTAATGTACAACCAGCCTTGGAGTGCTCTACGAAGGAATATCAGCCGTCATTGAGATATTTAGTCATCACTGTGTACGGTGTTGGAATCAGAAAATTTATTACATGTGCTTAAGGAAATATTAGACAAACACGAAACGAAAGTAGCCAACTCTATCCTCCCATACATAGGAGTAGAACAATAGATGCTGTAGGAAATTTCTAGGAGATCATCTAAGTGGCTTTGACTGCCCACAATGGATGCCGTATTCGAATGAGTTCATGACTGGAATTGATTGCGCTGTAAAGAACATCATCACATAACATAAGAAAATTGATCGACGAAATAGATCCGTCTCGATTTAGGAAGAGACTGCGATGAAAAACATCATTCTAGGAACCATCACAATTTAGACTGATGACTTGTGCCCTCCATCTCAGAAGCCACAGATGTAGGAATGGAGATTTTCTTCGTGCGACTGTCTCTGAAAAAGCCGCACAAGAATAAAAAGGTTTTTTGCCATTCTCCACGCTAGAATGCCCAAATCGGCTCGGGTTTCTACAGCGACATGGAGGGTTACTCGGGTGAATGCCTTTCGAGTAAGCCCAACTATGAAACTTTGAGCAATTGTCACACTCAAAAAATGGTCTTCCAGCATTTCCACTTTCGTTCCAGGGTTCAACCTCCTTTTTAACTGTAGGCGCCTTACAGATCTTGCACTTGGGAGTCTCGATCGCGGATTGAGTTAAATGACGATCCGATTCAGGAGGCGACCACTTAGATTGTTTCAGCTTCTGAATTCTGTGTTCAGGAGATCCACTTATAGTCTTACTGTCTGCTTTGTTGAACTCATAATGTTCTGAATCCTTCCTAGACAGTGATGCCTGAGAGCTTGGAGGACTGTGGGGTGTATAGTCCATACTTGATTTCGATAGAGTTCCCATGCTTTGATACCCATTATTCGCGGGCAGCTCTACTGTCTGTTGACGAAGCGTTCCAAGTAGATTGAAAATGTCGAGAAACAAATTGCGTTCGACTTGTTCTTTCTTCTCAATAGAGTCTTCAGCATTATATACATGGAAGATCCAAGTATACAAGCCTGCCCACGAGGTTTGATGGACTTTGCGGATTTTTTCCAAGTCTTGAATTATTTCCTATGACTAGATCAGTTACGAATATCTCTTATTATCGGAGATAGGAACCAACGTACAACTTCGTCAATGTTGTCATTGATCATTTCTAGATCTGCCCGAGCTTTAAAGAAATGCGGCTTTCCCAAAAGACGTTGCAAAGTCTTCAGTGCTGAATTTAGCTTCGAAATTATAGTGTAGTAGAGGTAACTGACCTTTTTCACACAGGTCTGGCAACAGTTAGCTTGCTCACTTATAATCTGTATCTAGGCACGGCATGATTTTATTAGATAGACAACTCATGCAATCAATCATTACTTCCATACAAATTTCTTACGTCAATAAAAAATGTTCCAAATGCTTTGTTGGCAGGTTAACCGCGATTCTTTATAGTTCGAAACATATTTGGCCCGAATTTATAGACGCTTATAGCAGTGGCATAAATCTACCTTGTATAGGTGTAACATCGGGGTCCATATATGACCATATGCGTGCCATGTAATGCATGATTGTTATCCTATGCCACACCCCGTCCTTTTTTTCCATCATTCTGTGGAAATCCAAGCCCACAGACTGCCAGTCTAGTCCCCTATCGAACAGATCCTCATGAAGTTCAAATACACATTTGGGAATCATTCTTCGCCAATAAATACTGGGGAACTTCCACCGAGCCGCCAATATTAGATTTCGAAAGTCTCTTCCATCAAGGTAGTCGGTAATCATGAAGGCGATATCAAGCGGTATTTTGTGAAAGCTGCCTCCCGATATATGAAACCCCATTTGGGTCCTGACACCCCTGTATTCATCATTGGGGCGATTTGTGCGGTTACTTAGATCACGTTGGAATTTTTGAAGCGCGCGCTCCATCGCTTCATAATAGTTTGTAATGTAGAGAGGATCGTAGTTGGCTACATTCCACGCCTGGGACCTATTCGATGGCGGACCATAATTGTAGAAATCATTTGCTTTGGTAAAATGTTCCATATGGAGAGTACACAGCAGTTGCGCCAGATGTCTTTTCAGGTACCTCTCTCCTGCCCAGCACCTCGTGAGCAGCTGCCAACAGCACTCATGTATTGGCCAACCGATATTTCCCGGTTCTACGTCGTCATTCGCATTTATGCTAATTTTTCCAAACCAGAAAATTTCGCGGGGATGAATGGCATTTCTGATGAGAAAAACGTCATCCGCGTTTCTCGGAACGCCTATATGGTAGCCTCCTTTCTGTTTAAAACCGGAATGACGGTAGGTCACACCGCTGAGAAAGGGCTCATGAGTAGGACCTCTCGTTACGACTATTTGCACAAGTCAAACATCAGAAGAGATGAATGTCAAAGTGAGATAACAAGCAATGAGAGACTAACAAAACTTACCAGCTCTGTATGTTGATTTCCAATTACATTTGCCGACAGCAAGGTACTCATGAATCTGGGCATTGGAGAGTCTGATATAATTCTTATTTCCATCACGTGGAGTGAATTCAGGAACCTGGCTGAAGAATTCCTTAGCGTTCGGGTCCTTTTCAATTAGCAAACCACAGATCCCACAGCAGGGTTTTTCTGCGTCGTCCCAAAGACTCTCCTCAAAGGCATGATAGTTTCCAGGACCATCGCAGTGGTCCAGTCTCCAAGGTCGTTTTCGGGCTCTTGGCATCGCAAAATATTCAGGGTCGACTAGATATGAGAATTTTCGTGTTGAGATTTTTACGCGAGCATAAATAACTCTTCGCATTCGGAGAAATCTCCACTGACTTATATAACACCAGGCATGACGCCATGACTAACTCCGATTTTCTTTCATGATGCTTTAATGCTACAAAAATCATCTAACATGACAGGCTAAAGACTTCTTACATATTCGTATACAAGGGTATTCTTCGTAATGCCTTTGTTCTTGATGATACTGTCTCATGCTTTTGACACGAAGACGAGATCGCGTCTCCGTAGATTACAGCAGAAAGAAGAAAAGAATGAATGAAATATGCTTGGAAAACCATATGTTTCATGATGTACCTAGGTAAGAAAGAATGACACAATAGCATTGATCGATGACTCAGGGGATTTAAGGGTGGTTACTGAAAGCATATTATTCTTCAGCCGTTAGAGGTTTATTAAGTTTCTCAGCAAGTCCTTGGTAGAACCTGAGATTCCTGCTGGAATTTTCAGGCTTCAAAGTTAATACTATTTCCATAAAAACACAACTGCCCAAATGATAGTATATCTAAAAACCATGTAAGCTCGTGATAGTGTTTCTAGATTACTCAGAGCTGCTAGAGCTGTGTATAAATAGCTCATTACTGTGAATGGACGTACAACACCCCGGTACGCAGCAAGCGCGTTCCCTGCTAGGCCAGAGGAGGAGAGAGATGAGATGCCATCTTTCAATGCTCTTGCCTATGAAAACTGGACCGTTCTCGATCCCGAGTTGTAGCTGAACAGCATATGCTAAAAGGTGAGTGCTATATCCTGTTACTTCATTAAGTAAATGTAATAGTACCAGGAATACGAATACGTAATACGTATACAATACATATGTATTTCATAACCTCTGGTTAGTCGTTTATATGGGGTTATCTGTTGTATTACCGGAACATATACTGTATGATACCAAAAGTACCGCAGCTAAAATGTGGCACATGACCTACTGAGCCCTAACTCGTACAAGTTGCTAGGACGAACGTAAGTAGTTGGGCTGAGTACCAATCTTAGCCGAAGAAGAGTCTTCATCGCTTCAAAATGTGCAATGATATCTGCTGTAGTGCCTTAAGAAACTCGGCATGGAGATGGCGCATCACAGTGCCACACCAAACCAGAAGAACTTGTAAACTTCTGTAGATCGTTCTCTCCTGATCCCGAGTTTGTGATATCCACAACAAGATCAGTATACCTTCAAATTCTCACTCTGGAGCCAGAAAATAAAATATATGAGCGCAATAAAAGACTCGCATTTACAGATGGGGCTCTCCACAAACAGCAGTATACCAGACCTGGAATGCTCTTAGGTTCTCTGGATATACCATTCTATCAAACCTTTCTGCTTTCCACAACAGGTCAAAAGTATGGACAAAAGCTTTGACTACAAACAAAACTTCCCTATTTATTTTCCAAGACTAAACCCTAAGATTTGACATATACCGATATAGATACTCATACTGAGTCTGCCGGAAATCATCCGTTATAGTCGAAGCACTATTAGCTTCGAAGTTCATCAACTTCTTCCCAGCACTCCACCGCGGCCAGTTGGGGTACGACCTTGTATTATTCGCATTAGGATCGAGGTCATATACGAACGAGAGATAATAAGACCAGATCGACGCGAAGCATAGTCCGGTACGATTCCATAGAAAACTTGCAAAATATCTGTACCATGACCCGTGCCGAGAATAGGGGTACCGTAGTCGTAAGAGGAAAGATAGGACCAACTTGGTACATCTGAGTTGGCAGCGGTGGCCAAATTCAAAAACGCGCGGCGAGTCAGAGTGAAAACTGCATCGCCGAGAATGGCGGCTAGACGCTTGAATTGAGGGTACCAGTTGTTTAGGACGCCTGTCCGGAAGGGTGAGCCGAAGGTGATGTCGTCTGGGTAGACGTTGACGAGTCCTTCGACGATGGTCTTGTTGCCATCGTAAGAGAAGAGAATGGATTGGAGATAGTCAACTACTTCCTGGGTGGTGCTCAGGTTGGATTGGAAAAGGGCAAACAATGTGCCTTCGTCCTCTTGGTCACCAACAATGAAGGGGACAGGTGCATATTTCCCGTCTTTAACCAGTATTTCCGGACTGTCGGTGAGAACAGTACCATCCGGTCGCGGTAGATATGAGAGGGCAACCGAATTGTAACTGAGAATACCAGGCACGGAATTGGCTGCATTGAGATAAGTGGTATAGTCAAGTCCCCGAAGACATTCTAATGTGTCACTTGCAGATGAGCAACCAGCAGCAGAGACAACCGAATCATACACCTTCTGTGCAGCATCACCATCCACTGGGTTCACGGGAACAATACTGCCAGAGTCCATGATTGCACCGCGGAACAGAGGCTGGCCCTTGTACGTGTAGTCTCCATCATACAAAAGCATCTGATCCAAGACTGAGATGGATCCTGCTGATTCACCCCAAATCGTAACTTTAGAAGGATCGCCACCAAATTGTGCAATATTATCCGCGACCCATTGAAGACCGAGTCTCTGGTCGAGAAGACCTAGATTGCTGGAGCCATCCGCTAGAATCTCCCTGCCACCCAAAAATCCAAACCCGCCGACACGGTAATTCACGGCAACAAAGACAATGGGTTTCCCGTTGGCGATTGCGTTCTCTACAATAGTTGCACCATCATACGTAGAAGTTCCGCCGAGCTCGAATCCGCCACCGAAAATCCAGAACAGAACTGGTAACTTGGACGTAGAGCTAGCGCCTTTGGGTCGAACGACGTTTATGGTCAAGCAATCCTCGCCAGCATTGGTGATTTCTTGAAATAGTGGGGTGTTAATAAGTTCTCCAAGGATACCAGTCAAGCTGCTCCAGGAGTTTGAGAAGAACATTTGAGGGCAAGACCGCGCGGCGCCCGTGGCAGTCACGGTTCCCAATCCGGTTGTTAGGGCTTGCGGAGGTTTGAGTCGCAAAGAGCCCGTGGGTGGTTTGGCGAAGGGGATACCATTGAATATATCGACTTTGCCCGCCGATGTAGAGCCAACAATGGTAGCAGACGGAGCAGCAATGGTGACTGTGGGCGAGATCCCTCGTTTCACCACTTCTTCTTCAACCGGAGCTGCTTCTGTAGTACATGGCACCAAGGCCAGAGACAGGAGGATGAAAGGCCACTTCATGATGTTGAATTCACAAATTCACAAAAAAACTTCCAGAGTGAATTATTACTGTGATCCAAGTCGCTTGAGCTAGGCAGCTGCAGTAGTTGCCTGAGGACTGTCTATCCCTTGTTAAGTGGATCGAGGACTTTCGAGTTCACCAAAACACGAGACATGGATATAAATATCTGGTCCCCTTCGCATTCATACATATCTCGAATTGCACATGTATGATAATGATCCTCGGTTATTCAGTTCATCAGTGAACTCTCGGTCCAGGTGACCTGCAAGCTAGAATTAGTGGATAACCACCAAGATTCATGTTGCATTTCGAAGAGGACTTGCAGCTTTACCGGAGTATTTTTATCAATTGTCATAGTCTACGTAGTTTGGTTACTCAGTAGCTTTCGAGGTAGGGGGCTATGAAGTTCAAAGAAAATACCGATGAAGGAGATATGATGTGCTTAATATCATGGGGATGGGATATAGCATGTGCCTTGATTACGAGGAATACCTCGCGGATATCGGACATTTTTCATTGCGCGAATCGTGTTGACGAGTGATTATCTACATGACTGCTTTTAACTATCCACCAATTCATCATATAGACATGATGATCTTCAGGGGATCTACAGTTTACTTCACTCCAAGTATTAAAGAGAGGGAGAAGCCGGTGTTCGAGGGTAAGGTTTCGTCGAGAAGAGAAGCGGAGCTGATCACCAGGGAGAAAAAAAGACTCTTCTAGCAAGATGATTACGTACCTAGGTAGTGCTATGAGTTACTATTGTTTTACATCCCTGGGATTTCTACAAATCGAAGACATAATACAACGAACGAACACAGACCTGCAGGTTCGGATGTGTTGCCCTAAGCGGTAATTGCAGTTCTCCAACATGACAGCACGAACTTAGGTACTCAGTAAGTCATGAGTTTATATAAAGCCTATAACCCGGAGGGGCATCGGCCGGTCTGAATAATCATAATCCAGGATCTACAAGTAGTCAGAAGAATATGGAGACCCCGGACAGACCTCGGGGTCGTTTGTGCGGGGTTACAGGCTGGGGTATATGGATATTAAGAGGAGTCTATTATACATATTCTCCAGAAACCAGACAGCAACATAGCCCCAGTAGATCTAACTACCAAACCTGTTTAGAGCCCTTAGATATGCGCGGAATACCGGTTTACCCTCCGAGATACATTCAAAATGATCAAAGCCCAACAAAAACGACGTGATAGATGAATACCTCGAGTCCTCGATGGTCATCGAGGGAAACCCCGCGTGGTGGTGGTCTGTCAGATGATTCAGGGTTACATGGCTCGCAACTATCATGCTCGTCGACTGCTGACTCAAAAATCATTGAATAACTTAGTCATTCCTAACGCCACGAGATGTCGAATGTTTTTTCTTGATCCGCTATAGGTCCAAAGTTCTCCGTTAGTATCACTCTAACTCTTCATGGCTCATGGGAATGGAGGTCCAGCTCTTGAGTCCTTAGCGAGAGAAGGAGTGTGAAAAGCCTAGGGATCGGGTGGTATTCGTGTCGCTCAGGTCACCACCCATGCGTGCCGCACGAACTGTGCCCCAATCATCAACTACTCCCCTTAGACATTGATGACCAGAAGACAGATCGCTCGATCAAAAACAAAGCCTTGTTAGAAACAGCGATATACTCCGCTTTATCTGAAGTAGAATTTTAGGCCCATTCCCCGTCCACCAGATCTTCTTCTTAGTAGTTGATAAGACAGTGCTACCTACATATGACAAGGAACTTGACGCTTCTCTGAACTTGACATTTGCATATATGTTGGAACATGAGTGAAATAGGATAGATCTTTGACATAGTTCTGTCAAAGCATTCGGAAATCTAGCAGATGTTCGGTCCGAAACAGATAACAGGTCTCAGCTCGAAAAGAAAAGATCGGCGAATTGAGATATTCACATGTCGGTATATCAAAATGAAAACACTTAACAAACTTTATTACCTAATAAAGGTTAGGAGGCTAAAATGAGGAGACGTACAAGAATCAAGTACGAAAGAGATTGGCGGTGACTATTATATGAACTTATCGACAAGATGTTAGTAAGACATTCGACTTAGATGGAGAGTATAACTATATGCCATTTCTAATCAAGGGATGTATGTGATTGAACTTAAAATACACCGGAAATTTTTCTAAAGAGTAAGAGATTAAAACCTCACACGCCAGCAAGGTATAATTATACTTCGTTCATCATCACCAACAACGTAACGAAATATAGCAATCTTGACATGCCCACAAAAGCAAAATTGAAAATCTAAATGTCCATGTCCATCCAGTCTATGTAAAAAGATAAGTATAACCCGAAAGGGAAAAAAAGGGCCAGGAAAAGTCAGTAGGAAGATAGAACCGAACGCCGAGCTTAACGAGTCTATCAATTAGCAAGATTATTAAAATCGGATTTATTGGTCGTAAGGGGTCATGACTTTTATCGTTATGTCATTATTTTGAGGCTGTCGTAGTAGTATTTTGAGAGTTCACTGGGATAGGCTGTTCGCCTAGAGCGCAAAGTCGGAATATGTGGCGCGGTTTGGCGCCAGTTTCTTCATCGAGGTAATCGACGATAGCGGAATCTATATTAGTGGGATTAGCGATGAAAGAATATAAATGAAAGAATATACAGAGGGTATTAGCTTACGTATTGTTGAACGGTTATCAAACATGACCACGGTACGAGGTTGCCATCGCACGCGGGCCTGGAAGTCATGACCCGTGATGAGATGTTGCATAAGGAAATCTTGGAGGACCCTAAACTCGGGCTCCTTTAGTCCCTGGATCTTCGTGATGAATTCGCCGTTGACGAAAAGACACTTTTCGCCAGTCACAGGGTGCACGCGAACAAGTGGGTGGACGCTCTCCACTGGATCCTTGCGCACTAAGCTACCAGTTAATCTGGCGTGGGCGATCATTTTAGCGGATGTGTGGACTGCCTTGAGATTGTCGATAAACGATTGGAAAGTGGGGGATAGTCTCCTACAGTCGTTGGTTAGCTTTGCAACAACTACGTATTAGGAATATTTCGGCAGGTTCCGAAGACTTACTTGTATGCAGCGTCTGTAGCGGCAAACACCGTGTCTCCACCGACGTCAGGGCCCTGCAGTAATCCCAGCATGACATAGGCAGGCGGCTGGATTTCGTAGCTGACATCCTGATGCCATAACGTGGTGGTTGTGCGTTGCTCCAAGAAGCGGTTGATCTCCTCCACATTGCCGTCTCGATGGATGATATGGAAACCAGGATACCCCTTCATCGAACCAGAAATTGGTTGATAGTTTGGTTTGCCGAAGTGTCGCATAAAGGCATACTGCTCTTCAGGCCCAGCATCAATAAGGTCCTGATCAGGAAAGGCAACGACCTTGCGTTCAGCGATAAGCAAGGCAAGCTCATCTTTGGCGGCATCGGAAAGCTTGTTCAATTGCACACCCTCAACGATACTACCAATGCAAGGTTGGATATGCGACACTTTGGCAGTAGACGACAACAAATTCGGCTTAGACTTGTCCTTTACCCGGA
Source organism: Talaromyces sp. PYS2103 (assembly GCA_023625975.1). Classification (NCBI taxonomy): domain Eukaryota; kingdom Fungi; phylum Ascomycota; class Eurotiomycetes; order Eurotiales; family Trichocomaceae; genus Talaromyces; species Talaromyces sp. PYS2103. The sequence goes on from JAMAGB010000042.1 coordinate 62,068, forward strand.
GAGCGGGGTCCTGGTACTCGAATGAAGGCAGCGGGTCGAACCAGACCTTGTCCCAGGTGGGTAGGTAGTGAGAATATTTGACATTCTTTTTTGTATCATCAGAGACACTGACGTAAGGAATATTGATATCGTAGCTTATCGGCTTTGGAGCCTTGGTGAGGGTGACTGTTTGAGACATTGGATGAAGGAAGGCTATTGGTGGTCGAGCCCAGAGGCGACAGTGAGGGAAAAATAAAATAATAGAGCAGGCGAGGTTACCGCGCAAAAAAGAAATTTTTTTGGGGAATTAAAAGTTCAAACGAGTCTTGTGACGTCCTGATGGGACTATAAATCCCCCCTCGTCGGCACGCTTGGCCCAGAAGTTATGAAACACGTAAATTGGCGATTGACGATATCTCAGTACAAAGGCCCACCACCAGCAACAAGAATTGCCGTGCTAGGCTTGCATTGAGTTGGGTAACTATGCTGAATGCTGCAGCTTGCGCCCGCTTTCGAAGGCAGACTTTCCCGTTCGACTTGTGTTCTTGAGGGCTCCATCAGCGAGAGACCATATCAACAGAATAATGTTTCAAAGAATGGGTTCCGATCCGGGTCCAGGAGAATGGCGGTCAAGCGGTGCTGCTTCGGATTGCAAGGAAAAACAGCCTACTGAAAGTCTCGAGTTGGGGAACCACAAAGCGGGTAAATTGCGAATCATCACGAAACCTTGCAAGCCAACGATACCGGCGCGTGCTAGAGTCAGTGGTCTTGATTACGACCAGAGATTAGAAGGATAAATCGAGTGCTGTGAGTCGTGCGTGGCTCCAACAGCTCCGTTATCGTTCCACCGTGGTGAATCCATGACTACGCGAATTAAGTGAGGGAGATAACGATATCGCGGAACATGCATCGAAGGTTCTCAGCGACTGGTGGATTGTAGGAAATATCCCTGTCGGTGGTTGCATATTGCATGCACTCATGGGCTTGAGTGATAGGCCCGGATCCAGCGTTATCTCAGAGGGGAAAATAAATTGCAATTTGCGGCATTGCTGCACGAATGGGCTCATTCCCAAGGTTTGTTATTGTGGAAGATTTAACTTCGGACTAACATTTAGTTTCGTGTTGGAAGTTTGGAACGACCGGGGTATCGCTCAATTATCGGATTCACCATGGCCATTTCCGCAGGTACACTGAGTCTATGAAAGCCTTTGGACAAGAGACGAAGAGACGATTCGGTAGTTGCGATAAGCTTACATACCCAGAACTACCGGGCGATGCTGCTGGAATTTCGCAAACGTAAGGACCTTCGCAGCTGCTCCACATTTTGCTTTGATGTTAGTGCGTACGGATGCGGTTGGGACGGATCGATCAATTACTCGTGCTGGTAAAGGTTCGTACTGTACGTATGTTGCTCGGGAGCGATGTACGAGTTGTTGATTTGATAAACACACCGCTGCCGGAAAAATATAATAATGTTATATTTTTTATTCCAGCCAGTAATTGCGGCCATCGAGTTCAATGTCCCCATCGAATTAGCGCTGATAAGACGATGGGAAAAAAAATAAAATCAAACCTCGGACCGTTAGCTTAGTTGTCCATGTGGGGACATTAGAGGCCGTTTCAGGACTTTCCAAGGTTGGGTTGGCCTACAACCCGCGAGAATGGCCAAGGATGCCTCTAATAACTGAGAGTGCGTCACTGCGTTGGTCTTGAATCATTGAACATATTATTGTGCATCAAACATGTCATAGGAACTGCACTTTCGATGAATGAGCATGGCGATCAAGCGTTGAGTGCGAGCCTTGTATGCAGAAGATATGCTCGATTATCCTTGCATTGTATTGGATAAACACTAGGCCTGGCAATAGACATACGAAATGCCTGGTGGCTTGGTTCGGGTTGGCCCTTTGTTTCCAACTTTCCGTAGCTCCGGATTGTTGCCGGAGCTATGAACGTACTGTAGGCCAGCAAGTCGGAGATGTTCCAGCTATCCACTCGACCAGCAACGTTGGATTCAGGAAATACTATCAGCGTCGTTCATACTCACCGTATTGTTGATCGGTAGTGATAACCTTGTGTCTCAAACACATATCATATTCAGGCGCAATTCAAACACAATCCGCCTACAGCTCTCGCAATCTCCGCCAGAAACACGCCAACAGATTAGTACACAGGCGCAGTTAGCATACGTATGAGATTCTAGGCCCGACTCCGTATCTAAGCATCATCAGCACGGCTTGACGGAGTTTAATCAGCCGATCCCCGAGGTACAGCCTCTGTTGTTCTAGCACGCTCCGTATATCACAAGCAAGAAATAGAAATCTCGAAAGTGACCTAGAACAATGATAGTGTAGTCGAATTGCGAATACGGCTGACGACGAGCCGACAATGCATGATGTGGACTTCTTGACGAAGAATGAAATGAGGCAACCCAGGACCAGTCGCATTATCAATAGTTTCAAGTACCTTGGTTAGTCCGTATATGCACTCGTCTCTGGTCGACGCATTCCGGTGGATATTGAGACTCAGTCGGAACCGTGATGCCGGTATTTGCTCGTTTCAACGAATGAATCGCGACTTGGACCTATGCGACTGATAAATAATCACTATTATGCATAAAGAGGCGACTGTGCCGGATGCATACCGTCATTCCGGAAGTACCTTGCAAGTGCTAGGCAGCTACTGCTATGACATAGTCATAGCTCGACACGCCTTATCTCGGCGGGTACATGTACAGCGTACTGAACAGCCAACGCAGTTTCAAGACATGTCAAAAAATTTCCAGGATTGAGCTGCAGCAACTTTGCATCGGTGCCATTACCTACAAGAAGAACTGAGTATGCAGTTGTTCAATAGACAGGGGTGGGTATGCGTACAGTCGTGATATGGCCTCATTTCACAGGCATTATCAGAGATGAGTTTGTCTTGAACGTCAATGACTGTTTCACATATCCTCAATCCTCATGTCGTAACGGTGAAGAATTTCGCAGAGATGGTAGCACACGAGGTGCTGGTTGTTGAGTGGGAGAGTAGTACTTCCTTTTACGGAGTGTTTCCTTTTACGGCAGGTAGTTCCTTCCTCTGACCATCTGGCACCACGACCCGAAGTCACATGACGGCGCTGTTCCTAAATTGAGGCTTGAATTGCGTATGCTGACCTCTTTAAATGTCAGGTTTTCGATCAGAACACCGGGAGCATATGCTGCGCAGACTGCAGCAGTCACCGGATAAAAATCCGATGGATCCAGGGCCAGTTGAAGCCTGAAGAAACAGGCATCCATGACCCGGACATTCGGATGATGACGTAAAGCATCGGTTTGCGCTAACGAAATGCAAAAAATAAGAAAAACATATATATTTTACCTTTCCTCAGATGGTGAGATTCTACGACTATCGTTCTTGCTTGCTGTTCGCAATACATTCGTTAGATGGCGCTTGACACAGAGACGGCCTCGTCGGAGGAGACCAAGTATGAAGAGAACGGACAAGATCTTCCAGCAGAGCCGAAGTCGCCGGAGACGATAGGGATTTTTCACCCAGACTTGAGGACACATCGCAGCCAGGCATTCAAGAGATGGACGATAACGAGTCAGTGTTCCGGGACACTGGCATGATTAGTTACTAACCGATTTCTTCGAACAGTTCTGGGACTCGGCGTATACATTATCACGGTTTTGTCCCTCTATTGGGGCGCACTGTTTGGTGTCGACGACAATCTACACACGTTGACGGTCTGGGTAATTGATTTTGATGCTAAAACTGCCCCTTTTAATATGACTACTGTGCCAATTGTTGGCCCGTTTATCACCAACGCTTTTGAGACCTTCGTACCTCAAACCTCGGACAATTTGGGATGGACGGTCAAATCTGCGGCAGACTTTGATTACGACCCGATTGAGGTGCGTCGAGATATTTACAACGAAAAAGCGTGGGTGGCGATAGTTGTGAATCCCCATGCGACAACTCTCTTGCAAGAGGCAGTCTACAACGGAAACTCATCGTATGACCCAACCAACGCGGTTCAGATCATCTACAACACTGCTCGGGACCAGACATCGACTACATCATACATTCTCCCAGCTTTGACGGAAGTTCTGTTCCCATTGCACAGCGAATTTGGCAGGGAATGGGCTTCGATCCTGGCCCAGAACGCATCGACTCAGAATGTCTTCCGGACGCCGAAGGCCGTTAACCCTGGAATAGGGTTCGAATATGTTGACTTGCGTCCATTTTCACCTCCGACCGGCACACCTGCAGTCTCGATTGGATTGATTTATTTGATTATCATTTCATTTTTCAGCTTTTCATTCCTCATGCCTGTCCATGCGTTGTTTATGTCCAGCGAAGACCACGCACCGGTACACAAAACGCACGTCCTCATCTGGCGCATTTGCTCCAGTATAATCGCTTATTTCTTCCTGTCGCTATTCTACTCACTGGTTTCACTGGCATTTCAAATCCCATTTTCAAACAGCGCAGCATCGCATGTCGAGACCGCTTTCAACGCAAATGCGTACGGCAAGGCCACGTTTGTCGTCTATTGGATGCTTAACTGGGTCGGGATGACAGCATTGGGTTTTCCAAGCGAGAATATGGCTATGATATTGGGGGCACCGTATTCATCGCTATGGTTGGTGTTTTGGGTTATCACGAACGTGGCGACATCGTTTTATGATATTTCACTGGAGTCTGACTTTTATCGTTGGGGCTATGCCTGGCCTTTGAATAGAAGTACGTCCACCCACACTCCCCCCCTTTTGTTTTCGCAGGTTTACAAACGGAATTTGCTGACATTGACGCAGTTGTGCATGCTTCTCGAACCCTTATTTTCGACACCAAGTCATCGATTGGCGAAGATTTTGGGATTCTGTTCGCCTGGTGCGCAGTCTCGATTATGTTCTTCCCGTTTGCGTCGTGGGTGATGGGGTGGAAGACCATGAGAGCGAAGCGCAAGCAGAAGTAAAACTACATCAGACCTAGAGGGAACGAAAAAGAAAAAACAGACATTCAATCTCGAAACGAAACAATATAAATACAAAGTCGATAATATGTACATATATATTCACAATCTCATATCGATAATCAACAATACACAATTATAGATTCATCCATGAATCCTTGTTCTCTCCTGGGAAAACAAAAAAGACTGAATCCCCAAGCTAGGCAGGCAAATGGGAAATTGGGGGGTTTACTCATCAGGATTAACCCCCAAATCCTCCAAACTCCGTCTAGCATGCTGTCTTCCAGCATCGGTATTAAGCATATTATGCGCGGCCCTATATTCAACAAACTCTATTAGCACTCATTGCCAAATACCCCAGTTTCCGCAAGGGGGTAAAATGGGAACAACAAAACATACGCTTTATACCCTCTAACAACATTAGTCCTATTCTTCTGCTCTCCGCGGCTTGTCGTCACATTCTCCGAGCCATACTTTGCTTGTCCACCGCCGGGGGACGGGACTTGTTCAATGACATCGCCGAATTGGTCCTGGAGGACGTTTCGGGCGTTCTCCTTTGCGGACTCGGAGACGTTCGGGTTGTTTAGGGTTCTGTATTAGGTGTCCATTGTTAGTTCTTGAAATCGTAATACAGATGGGTTAAAAGGGGTTGAAGGAAGGAGGGACGTACGCTTTGTACCCGGCTTCCTGTCGGATTGGGTTTGGTGATTGGGAACGTTGGGAACGAGGCATTTTGTTCTAATTTCTCTTTTTCTCGAAAAAGACCAAATTTCGAAACCGTATACTTTCTCTGAAACTTGCAAGGGAAGAAGATCCCGAACTGGGGAAGGGTTGGGGGCTGTATAAATCATGTCCTGTGGCGGATGACATCATCTTCCTAATCCCATTAAAAGATATTGGTTTTGTATGATGACAATGGTATATCAATTTTAGCCTCTTTGATAACATCTTTTTTGTTGTGGCGTTGGGGGGGCGTGAGGCGTGGTGGGCGGAGATGAGTTCCATCCTATATCTAACCTAAATACGTATCGTATCTTATCTGGATAATTTTGATAAGAGAGGGGGGGAATATGTGGAGGCAACGAGTTACGACTTTTATGATGCTGATTTTGTATTTGATTGATTATTATTGGTATATCTGGTAGTTCATGACCACAGATCGTAGAAGAGAAGAGTGTCATTGTCGATTGATTGGGTCATTAAGTAATCGATAAGTAAAAGTTAGAGTACATGAGAAAATGAACAAATGAGATAACGATCGCCAGTATGCCAGTATTTAGCACCGAGATCATGCCCGAGAAATAGGACGAGAAAATCAAGCCAACGCTCCAAACAAAGCAGAGCAGAAAAGCAGCGCAATCACACTGACACCCCCCGCAGAAACCTTGGCATCATGCACGGCAGCACCATGCGAAGTCGTACTCGTCGCACTCGACCCAGTCGCCGTGCCGGTGCCGGTCTTGGTCGACGTACCCGTTGAAGTAGCGCCGGCGGTGCTACTCACAGCCGCAGTGGCAGTGGCATTCAATCCACCATTACAAAACGGATCGGCGCCGTTGCTCGAGAAACACGACATGAGAGCGGAGATATTCTGGCCCTGCGCAAGACAGTAGGATGCGCAGTTGTCGTTGTAGTTCATGACGGGGGCAGGGCCGCAGCAGTGTTTGAGGACGTCGGTGGCATTATGGAGGGAGGATGGGTGGATGGCGCAGGCGGCGTCGGTGGTAGGAATTTCCCAGGTTACTTGCGGACAGGAGGTGGCTGAGGAGGTGGTTGAGGGAGCTGTAGAAGTAGCTGTAGATGTGACTGACAGCGTGGTGGACGACATTTTGGGTTCGAGATGATAGTATGTGTGTATAGATCTGGTGTCGTGATTGAAGGTGACGCGATGAGTCGATATCGGTAGTTGTGGTCGATGTGAACGAGCGGCACTTGAGAGAAAGAAGAAGAAGAGAGAGAAAGAGAAGCACCTGAGGTCTCCGGAGTATAAAAACAAGGAAGAAAGAAAGAAATGTCTCAGTATGGCTGAGTGCCTGAGGCTCTATATTTGGCAACAGACCGGGCCCCCTCCAATCAGCGCGGCGGGAAATGTCCCAATGGGGTAAATTGCGGGACAGAGCTGAGGGATCAGCCACTAGGCTGAAACAGAGTAAAAAGTATGAAATCCGGGGGAGCTTCTCTCTTTCTCTCTCTCTTTCTTTCTCTCTCCTGTTCGATGCCCTTTCTTGGATATAGATATGTTAGAAACCTGACTGTTCCGCTTCAGTGGGAGCCATGATCCTGCTGGTGAAGATTCAGGACTCAGGATGCTTGCTGAGTTACACAAACGTTAAATCAATGTGATTGGATCAATTCCGCCGATGGTGTCGCCAAGGGATACCGCATTATTGATTGTACCTCATATGATTTTCATAAACCCGTTCTACGTATCTCCTGAATAAAGAGGTCTGTGTACGGGACAGCTCAGGGCTCGGAGCAAGCAAAAAAAGATTGAGTATTACGAAGGTGTCAGATGGCTGTGGGACTTTAGAAATGGTCATCAACCGTTATCTTACACGCATGTCGCTCGCGCGCATTCTAGTGCTGTGAGCGACCTCTCGGCTATGGTTATCATGAGAATTTCGATGCTGAGCCAGGCCACAAAGTAGGTCCAGCCAGCGATTTAGGTCAGAATTGCACCGGATCCCCCCACAATAGCCAGCTTAGTCGCCTGCAGGATCATGGGGACCCATATGAAAATACGGAGGACGGACCTCTCTCGAATTTGCTGACGATGTTGAGGTGTTCTTGGAATATCCTGTCGCATGTTATATGGTACTTTGGTCCGTCTCGCGGCGTGAAGTGTCCCACACGTCGGTATGCACTCAGCGCGGTGGTGATAGACGCGTTATGTTCGTCACTTGGTGGATGTGATGAATTCAGGATCTCTAAGTTGACGTCTACATTCTGGAGATGGCCAAACTGCGGAGCAGCAGCTACGTTTGTATCCCCGGTCAAAGATGTACCAGCGGGAATTTGATGTTCAGCCGTGAGTTGAGCTTCGTCTTCTGCAGGGACTCTTTGATCTCGCTGGGTTGCTACGAGTTACCTACCCGTACCGCTATCAAAGTATGGCAAATGACTCGAAAGTGCATATTGGCCGATAGACTCACGACTATCCTTCTACGGATGATACAGATTTCTATTGTGATGCCGTCCGTATCCCTCTTGTCGCATTGCAACGATCCGTTAATTGTTACGGGTTTGATGTTCTATCAGCCGTGATTTTCAGACGCCGAGATCATTATAAAATCAAGCAGGGAACGAAAATACAGAGCAAATTGCATCTCCAGGTAGCAGAATTGCTACTCTTTCACCTTTCATATGTCGGCGATTCGTTCGATGGTATACCGCGCCGGGTAAGATATGTCAGCCATGCTTCGCCACCGGATGAGGCGTTATTACTTTCATTCGGATATATCGACCCCCATGGCGAGTCAATTTTATCGCGGGATTATTATGCAGCAAGTCAACCTGGGAGTTGCTCTCACATAAACTCCGCAGCCAAACACCTCGGATTAGTAACCTTTGAACCCTAAGACGGACGCCTTTCTAACTATGACGTCATGGCGAACATGTATAAATTCAAAAAGGTATGTTGAATTTTATATGCCACTTCCATCGCTACTCATTTCATAGCACGGAAAAATAACTGGCAATGGCAGAAAAGAAAATCGGCATTTTCCCTGCATCAGGCAGTCTCGGCGGCGGCACCGTCAAGCATCTGGCGTCGCTCATTCCTGCGTCCAGCCTGATTCTCATTGCACGGAAACCTGATGCTTTGGCGGCTTACAGTCGCCAGGGCGCCGTAGTTCGACGCGCAGATTACGACGAAGACGACTCGCTGAATCGTGCATTTGATGGCGTCGGTGTTTTGTTCTTGGTTTCGTATGCTTCGTTTGAGCATGAGCATCGCTCAAAAGTATTCACCATCCCCCCCTATATAATATAATGCATGAATTCGTCTGATATTTTGATAGGCACACCGAAAAGCAATCGACGCCGCCCTTCGCAGCGGCGTAAAACACATCTTTTACTCCTCCCTCGCCTTTGCAGGAAACCTCACCAAATCCTCCGACGCACTCGTCATGCGCGCCCATCTCGATACAGAGGCATACCTGGAACAACTGGGCCGTACTCGTGCGCCGGATTTCACATACACGATCATCCGAGAGGGAATTTACCACGAATCCTTTCCGATTTATACCTCCTTCTTCCATCCGCAGGAGATTATCGATGCTGTTACCGATGATGATGATATGAACAGCGGGCGCCGTGGTGGTGGCGATCACGGCGAAATTCAAGTCAAGATTCCGCATGACGGGTCCGCTCCCGGTGTGGCATGGGCAAATCGCGATGAATTGGGTGAAGCAACCGCCAAAATCATCAATTTATACATGCACAATCCCTTGGGGTATCCGTTTACGAACAGCACGCTACTCCTTTCGGGCCCCAAAGTGCTTACACTGAATGAGGTGGTTGCCATTTTGGAGAAATTGATACGCGAGAGAACGAATAGTGATATCAGTGTCAAGATCAAACAAGTCTCGGTCGACGAGTATGCAAGTCAGCCTCACATTCCGCCGTTGTTGACTTATCATGGCGTCGATCTGAGCCGTGAATGGGCTACGGCATGGGAGGCTATTAGGAAAGGGGAATGTGCGGTGGTGACGCCTGTGTTAAAGGAGATTCTGGGCCGTGAACCGGAGGATTTTGAGACGACTGTCAGAAAGGATTTGATTAAACAGTACGGTTCATAGATATTCAACCAATACACATTTTTCTTTCCTTCGGAGTATTCTACTTGCCCGAGATGATGCTATTGAGATAATCCTACACTTCCGTCAATTATTTAACCCACCTTCTGGCCATCTGCGAAGATGGAGCATAACGATACCATGATGACCTCAGAAGTCATGGAGATATGCCATGATTTTCATCTTACTGAGATCCCCTCATGGACATATCTTGTCTAATGGCCCTCCTTTGCGAAGTACTCTTTATCAAGTCTCTCATTTGACGCAAAATAAGCGAATCTTAATGCAAGAATATCATTCACTACACTGCTTCAGTGACAGGTAATTTGACGTGCTAGTTACAATGTTCTGTTTTGATGTGGTAGCTGGAGTAACCATTAAGATGGTGTACTCGCACTACACAGTGGTTGTTGGAGAACCAGCCACCTCATCTTAACTTACCTACACATCAGCATCAATCGATACATATTCCGTATATGTAAGATTAGGGACGACATTCCATGCCTGTGTCGATGCCCCCTGATACCCAGCAATATCACTTTCGGCCACTCTCCATGTTGAAGGAGTTCACCACCACACTTCCGCCAAGTGACGACGTAGCATAGTTGAAGATTGCATACCGGTAGCCCATGAAGAAGGTCCACAAATTACTCAAGACATACGGTGTGCCAAGGGCGTGGAAATTGACGCCGTCTGTACTGTAGGAAAACGTCGCTGTTTTACCGCTGCCAGGGTGAATATCGGCAGAAGCACGAAGCCAGATCTTGGAAGTACCACGCGGTAGATTTGTACCGGAAACTTCATTGCCGGTCGAGGCAGTGTTCCACTTGGAATCCATGGTAAGGCCCTGTACCATGCTTACACGGAAAGTACCGCCGTTATTAATTATCGCGATGTAGGCAGATGAGTCGCGTAGCATAGCGAGCCCACTGCGATCTCCGGACTTCATGTTGTTGATTGACAGTTCAATGGTTGCTGTAGATTCGGGCCCCAAGATTCGATGCGTCAATGTGTTCCGGGCAGCATAGAGGTCATTTGTCACTTTGGCAGTTCGCAGTGTGAGCCCGTTGTTCACTGTGTAGTGGTTTGGGTCTGGGTTGTGGTTCCATTCCCATTGAGGGCCGAGTGAGGTCCCCTGGAAGGTATCTGTGCCTGTGGGAGGAGCTACTGGTCGAGGTGTCAAGGGGTATGGGTATGAAGCCCCCCAGCCTCCATTAACAGTTTTAATGGCTGGAAATCCATCCGAGCCCCAGGTGATTGGAGCTAGAACCGGCACGCGTCCTCCAGGGTAGCTGTCAACAAATGCCATATAGTACCAGTCACCGTTTGGCGTGTCCACGATTCCTCCCTTCAAAGTTATTAGTAAATCAAGAAAAGTACCCGGGAAGAGCGAGGTTGGGAAGGGGTATATACCTGATGAGGGACTCCTGTTCCTGGAATAGGAGTTGCAATATTTTCCTGAAGTAGTTTCTGGGTGTATGGTCCCCAGGGATTGCTAGCTTTGAGGACATATTCAGCGTTGGCAGGCTTGGTATTGAAGATGTAGTATTCTCCGTTATGCTTGTAGAAACGTGATCCTTCGATAGCTCCAACAGTTGATTTAAAAACTTGCTGTGTCTTGACCTGACTAAGGCCGTCGGACGAGAGTTCAGCAACTGAGATGTCCGTTCCGCCATAAGCCACAAACATTTTATCATCATCGTCGATGAGCAAGCTGCAGTCGTAATAACAAGTGTCGATTTCACCACTTTTCTTCCATGGACCAGTCGCAGAAGGCGCTGTGTATACGTATGTCTTGGAGAATTGAACACATCCAATCCAGTACCACATTCCATTGCTCGCACGATGTCTCAATGTAGAAGCCCAGGTCCCTTTGACATATGCCTGGCCTCCATCTAAGTTGTAGATGTTACCCCAGTCGAGCGTTGGGACCGAATGCCCAACATACTCCCAATTGACTAGGTCATGTGAGGATAGAATGGGTGCACCGGGAGAATAATGCATGTTTGACGCGGAATAGTAGAATGTGTCATTGACGCGAAAGATGTCCAGATCAGCCAGATCCTCCCAGAGGACCGGCTGATTGAAATTGGAGGCTATTGCGGTGCTCGCCGCGAGGAGCCACAGTGTGGGAAAGACTCTCATGATGGATAGTGATGCTATTCTGGACGAAAATCTTCAAGAACTTCACAGGAACGTTGGCCCTTTTATAGTTCCTACTGCAGCTGTGCCTCTGTTAAATACGTCCAGCATCTTACCCGATCCAGGTCCTCAATTCGGATTTCGGCAATCAAGGGAGTAATGTCTTATGATTCTGCCTGTGGACTCGTGGGACAATCTCGTCTAAACCACGCTTTGGCCGTTTCGGAAAAATGATGTGGTGGAGGAGGGAATCTCGTATGCAGCGCGGGTCTCCATATAAAATCGTTTCATCTAGAAAGGTTGCGCAGGTTCAGGCTATCATAATAGTTGCAAGTTATGCGTTGCTGCAAATACCGATACACCAAGCAAGCTCTCTTCGCACTTCAACCGAATTCAAACTCTGCTCTTATCCTAAAGACGCATGCACTCCGCACGCTCGTGAATAATCCACCAGTCAGATTGATCGACAGCTACCTAGATGGCGCACACTAAAGGCTGCAAAAATATCCGCTTTCTGCAGAGACTCCACTTCTGCCCCGGATTTACCGGTACTTCTTCATCTCGGGTCATATAGATGTAACCTAAGGGTAAATGCCGAAGTGCAGTTGCGAGCACATGACGATTTGCGAGGTACAAGCAACCCCCCAATATCTGACACGTGGCTCTTGGCAGCAAAATATACAGGCTCGAGCATGGGAGAATTGGTTAAACACACTGAAAAACCGCTATCGTACGATGTTTATCCGATGTAGTCATTGTTTTGTTTCATATTTAGTGCCTAAATAGGAGATATATGGTCCTGAATTAACCGAACCCTAGTAGCCATACCCTCATGTGGGCAACTTGAATTCGGATTCTGATAAGTTGCGCGAGCCGTCTCTTCAACAGATATAGATTAGTACGCTATTATTACGCGTTTCAAACAGAGGAGAGCAACAGAAGTCCAACATTTAAATTCGCTTCATAGCCAGTCTGTACAGTATCCAACATTCCTGCAATATTCATGACACAGGGCTTCACCTATTCCGAACTCTCGCAGGCCGTTCTGGCCAGTAATAAGTATGATAGATCTCAATACGCATGATATACTTCTGCTGCCACAGATTTCAACTCTGCCTTGCCCCCGGCCGTGGGCAATGACAGACTGTGGTTTAGGAAAGAGGGGGGAAGGGTTAATATATTGCACCCCTTCTGAGAATGTTTCGTTTAATGAAAGCTCTGTCTGGAGCGGGACCTTCTTGAATAGCCTTCACCCACACGCCAGATTAGTTCTGTCTGAAGTTAGTTCTTTGACTACAGACTTGCTCGGCCGTGTTTCTCTTAACTTGGGCATTTTTAGTGGCTCAACTGTCAACTTGCCAACTGATAAACGATTGTCAAACAACAAACGCAACCCTGGCAATCGAATGCACCGCCGCCTAGAATTACCTTCCCAGAATTGAACCGCTTCAGACAGGCTCGTACGGGCGGATTCTTGAATGGCGCCAGGAATATGGTGAATTAGAGCCTGGTACGCGCGTCACCTCTCAGATCGTTTCGGCCTCTACCCTGCATCACAGATAACCTCTACTGTCTTTTCGTCGCTGACTGCAGCAGTTGGATCCTGCGCGACCATCGCATGAAAACGGTGGTGGCGACATGGGCTGGATACGCGCCCGAGTCATTGCCTGCTATGCCCGCCTCCATAATGGCAACTCGGCTTGGAACAGCGTGGAGGCCTATTTGCAGACCTTCCCTCTACAGACCTGTTCGGCAGCACACCCAAGCAAATTGATGGAAATTTTGACTTCATTGCTGGTATTACAGAGCTGTTGCTCCAGTCTCATGCTAACATCGTTCATCTACTGCCAGATCTTCCGTCGTCGGTCCCTGCTGGCAACATTATTGGTCTTGTTGCTCCCGGAAGGTCTGTGGTCGATATTCATTGGTCCCAGGGTGCTCTTACCTCTGTAACTACCAGGTCCAACATGGGCAATCCTATTACGTTGAGAGTCACCAATGGAAGCGCCCTTCACAGTCAACAGCCTGACCTATTCAGGAGCGTATGCATCGCAGTACTCTACAACATGCTTGATGCTCGAGTGCCTCGCCTCCGATGTCATTATCGGCTCATCTCCGATCCATACTTCAGTGATTGGTAGAGGGGGTTTTTCGCCGTACGCACTCTTTACTCTTACCCCAAGTGCTAGTCTGTTTTTAGGCTGAAATACTGGGGGCATCGGGGATAGTCCGGGGTAACTCCGTATAACTATAGTAATACGGAAAGTAGGGCTGAAGTTATCTCAGCTAGCTCAGAGACTACTTTGGAAGCAGTTTTAGTGGGTCTGAGAATTCTGAGATAAGGCTGAAGGACGGACTTAGAGGCATTTTCCGTGATCGGTGAGATAATTGGAAGATTGTGCCATGCCAATGGGTTTCTAGGTGGCTGATCTACTTTTCTACCAATAATAACGCCTTCGTAGGAAATCAGGAACGTGATTTTGCGGCCATTTATGAGTGCTAAAACCGTGAATGATAGCAAGATTGTTATTAGGGGTAAACGATGTTTCGAGAAAAAAGACCACTTTGGTGATATAGGAAAGCCCAGCTGTCAAATGTATATGAATGATACTAAGACCATTTGATTAGTCCTGTCTAGCTTTCGTCTTGAACCAAAATAAAGACCCATTAGAAGCTATGAATCGGTTCTCTGCTTCATCCGAAATTTATCATAGTAAACTACCGCCTCTAACAGCGCCTGCGTACCAGTAGCACTATGTGCGCATTAGTCATAAGCTACCACAACACTTAGGGAAACAACATACCAATCTTCAGGCGAACAATATTCCTCCGGATGATGGCTAACCCCATCACGGCACGGGACAAAGATCATTGTTGTCGGGCATCGTCGACTTGTATACACACTATCGTGACCCGCACCACTGGTGATGTCCATACACTTATCCGGTCCAACAAGGTTATGAGCTGCAACTCTCACTGCATCGATACAATTCTTATCGAACCGAACAGCCGCGGAATCTGTGTCGACTTGCCAGGTAAACGAAACACCTTTACCGTCCTGTGCGGCGATCTTGTTGAACGATTCAAGGCATTCGGCCTGCACTGTTTTAACGGCGTTTTCAATTGGATGACGAATGTCGAGGGTAAACGTCACTTCTGAAGCGATTGTGTTCGTAGATGCGTTGGAAGGAATCTTAAAGATCCCTGTTGAAGCCAGCGCCCCATGTCGCTGCGCAATCTCGTTGGAGGCTGCAATCATCCTCGCAGCTGCAAGGAGAGGATCCTTGCGTGCACTCAGAGGCGTTGTGCCGGTATGCGCATCTCGACCGGAAACAGTGAAACTTAACCATCTATATGCCTGCGAACCTTGAACAACGCCTATTGATCGTTGATTTTCCAGGAGAATCGGGCCTTGTTCAATGTGTAGTTCGAAATGGGCTCCGAGAGGGTATCCGCCTGATTGAGGGTCATGTGAACATACGATTTTGCCCAGGTAGCCGTGTCGCTCAAGTTCAGATTTTAGTGTTATGTTGGGATTGTGGATGTCGCGGAGGTTCCATGCTTCCTGCAGGGGGATTTGGCCGGCCCAGACGCCGGATGAAGCCATTGATTTGGGGAATCTTGCTCCTTCTTCACTGTTTCGTGCGTTAGTTATGTAATATTTCACACAATGACTAACTACCATTGGCGACATGGGGTAAACATACTTGGTCCAATTAACCAAGCCAACATCGAAATCCGTCTGATACCCATTCTCTTTCATTGTCCTCAGCACTTCTAATGCCGCCATAATCCCCAAAATCCCATCATATCGTCCCCCTCGAGGTTGGGTATCCAAATGACTTCCCATGGCAATCATGGGCGCCGGCGAGTTCAATCGCCCTTTTTGTCTGGCGAACATATTTCCCATTTGATCTATGTGGAGTACACAGCCCAGTTGCTTGACTTGATCACTTAGCCAGCCTCGCACAGCTGCATCGGCATCGGTGAGGGTGAGGCGCGCCATGCCTGTGTCAGTGGGGTTTCTATACATCTATCAGAACCCTGGAAGGAATGTGTACTTATATTGAGCGTGGATTACCTACTTGCCATATCTATGAGCTGCGCCCCATTCGCATGTCTCGTGTAAAGTCTCCCATAGTCGCTTAGAATTGATCTTGAGACCTGATAGTTGGGTTTGCGATGCGGATGTTGATGCTAGACGTCTTGCAGTGGACCGGCTGATAACGGTGCAAGGGGTGGTTTTAGCCGCGTTGGCGAGTAGTACCATCATTGCAGTGGAGAGAGGCGGTATTGGAGAAATGAGATGCAAGTTATAATATCCCTATATTGGATTTTACCAGACAGATTGCATTCGGAACGTTGAGATGTCGCACTGTGAAATGGCTCTGTGTGATGCGCCTTCCGAGAACGTTCGATAAGAGTTTACTTACTCCACACTTACAAGCTTCAACATGCTTCATCTTGGCAACCTTGAGATCGTTTTGGCATATATTGACGGTCGAGTAGATTTACAAAGCATTGAAGTTTTCAATACACCAATTAGTAGTCGAGTTATAAACTTGGTAAGGCGTAGAATGTGTTGTTCTGGTCTGGGTTAGGGTTACTAACAGCTTACTTCACTCGGAGAGCTTGGAGGAGCCACGTTCAGTATACTTTTTTCCCGATGAACGTTAAAGCTTGTATAAGCCTATAAGAACTACGTAAAACTTAACTTAATAATTAGTGTTTACTCATTATTGCCTCGCGTGCTAGCCATGTGTTCCAGCATTCCATAAGATCCGGCCTTCTTAGCCGGTACACCTGACTTATACATTTACAATCTCCAGGGCTAGAGTAAGACTTTTTCAGGGTTCCCATCTTCTATTCTATGGCAGTGATTGGAGAACCGTGAAAATACCTGACTTCCATACCAGACTCTTGGCGCATTAATCATGGCTAGGGTATGTCCACTCGGCTATTATGTGTAAACGATGTTGCAACCGTCCTATTATTTAGCCGGCAAATAAATCCTTATGCAACTACCGTAGTATCTTGCTTTCTCACCCTTATTTCCCCACGGGGGACGAATCAAGGCTAGACATTTCGATTCTGACGAAAGGACCCAGTCTGAATAAGGAAGCTTGCACTCCATACAGCGCGGGGAACCCACATCGACCAATCGATATAACCCCGGAAAACAAAACATCGTGGAAGCCAAGTCTGTATTCAGGCTAAATGAGCTCCTTCCACATTTGACGCGCTGATCTTGCTCCCTTTTTGCTGCTGCTGGATGCCGTGTTCACGCGTGTGTGTTTCAATGCCCAGACACCGGCTGCAGATGAGCCTGCGAGGTGGTTTCCAAAACGAGGTCATGGCGATTCTTGAATGGTCAGAGTGCTCAGGCCGTCGATGGATAGTATCCCTGGATAAGTCATATTCTGGCCGGAAAAATTGCTATTCTCATATGCAAACTCCATAGACTAGTATAAATAGAACGATCTGGTCCTGGACTGCATCATCTGATGCATGAAACTTCTTCGAACAGACAGAAGAAAGGTTAAAGGGCTATATTGGTAAGCTTTTATAATTACCCCCTTTCCAGCACTTCTACCTTCTCGGTGATCGTCAACACATGTTTTCATGCTAATCAATACAAAAAGACAAAAGTTGATTACCAACATGCCGGTTGCTCTTGCTTCACAAACCGACGATGTCGCTCTCAAGCGACGTATGGCACTTGCCGGCTCGTCTGGGCCAATGGCTGCCTTTCGGAATCTACGCGTCGTCGGAATCGCCATGTTTGCTTGTCTAGGTGGATTGCTGTATGGTTACAACCAAGGTGTTTTTAGCGGTGAGTCTTAATCTTTCCTAACCCTTACGTGTGTCGCTTAGTGTAACCTCGCTGACTGTGTGAAGGTGTCTTGACCATGACCTCATTCAACGAACATATGGGCGAATATACGAAAAACTCCACGAAGAAGGGTTGGCTGACCTCGATCTTGGAGTTGGGTGCTTGGTTCGGAACGCTTTATTCGGGTTTCATAGCTGAGGCGCTCAGTCGGAAATATGCTATTCTGATCAATACAGCTATTTTCATTGTGGGTGTTGTTATTCAGTGTACCGCTGTCACGTCGGCCGGTGCGAGCTCGATTTTGGCTGGTCGTTTCATCACTGGTATGGGTGTTGGTTCATTGTCGTGAGTACTCCGTCTGCTTAGTAGTGTATCGTCTAGGAACGAAGCTGATCTATGGATATACAGGATGATTGTGCCTATGTGTAAGAATATTCACCTCGCTTTCCCTTATCCCGACTAATGTTGATATAGACAACGCCGAATGTGCTCCTCCCGAAATCCGTGGTCTGCTCATCAGTCTACAACAATTCTCCATCGAGTTCGGCATCCTTATTTCATTCTGGATCGACTACGGTACAAACTACATTGGCGGAACAGGAGAATCTCAGAGTGACGCAGCATGGCTGGTCCCTCTTTGCCTACAGCTAGCCCCCGCCGTCGTTCTCTTCGTCGGTATGATTTTCATGCCCTTCTCACCTCGATGGCTTGTGCATCACGGCCGTGAAGACGAAGCTCGTCGTGTCATTGCCATGCTTCATGGCGGTAGCGGCACATCATCTGCTATTGACGAGGTGGTTGAGCTCGAATTCCTCGAAATTAAGGCTCAGTCAATGTTCGAAAAGCGTTCGAATGCTGAGAAGTTCCCTCACTTAACGGAACAGACGGCTTGGAATACCTTCAAGTTGCAATTCGTTGCCATCGGTTCTCTGTTCAAGACTATGCCCATGTTCCGTCGTGTCATTGTCGCTACAGTGACTATGTTTTTCCAGCAGTGGACTGGTATCAATGCTGTGTTGTACTATGCGCCAAGTATCTTTGGTGCGTTGGGATTGTCTAGTAACACGACATCCTTGCTGGCTACCGGTGTCGTCGGCATTGGTATGTTCAATATAACTCTTCTGGACGCTACAGCAGGCTAACGGAAACAGTCATGTTCTTAACCACCATCCCAATGATGTTCTACGTCGACCGAATCGGCCGTAAACCCGTGCTCATCGCCGGCGCCATCGCAATGGGTATCACCCATTTGATTATTGCCATCATCTTTGCAAAGGAGCAATACCAATGGCCAACACACCATGCCGCCGGATGGGCTGCCATCGTCATGGTCTGGCTCTTCGCCGGAAACTTTGGCTGGTCCTGGGGTCCATGTGCCTGGATCATTGTCGCTGAGGTCTGGCCCCTAAGTGCCAGACCCTACGGAATCGCATTGGGCGCTAGTTCTAACTGGATGAATAACTTCATCGTTGGTCAAGTGACGCCGGATATGATATCTCATATGAAATACGGTACATTCATCTTCTTCGGATTGATGACACTCTTGGGTGCAGTGTTTGTATGGCAGTTTGTCCCCGAGACGAAGCAGTTGACGCTGGAGGAAATGGATGTTATCTTCGGTAGTCAGGGTTATGCTGCTTCGGATAAGGAGAGGATGGAGCAGATTCGTCGTGAGTTGGGGTTGGTGGATAGTCCGGCTAGCGAGGATTTGCAGACTACGGAGATCAAGGAGAATGATGTCAAGGCCGAGTAGATTCCCTTGCATGCATCAAATTTCCTATATTGAAGCTGCAAGAATTTCCTAGGTATACCATCTTGATAGGTCCAACTAGTTTGGTTCCCAAGTTGTCTGCACAATGAGCTATGACACTTGATATGGGCAATACATATACCCAGCGGCATGTAATCTATATTTATTCTGTTAATCTAATAGCTTATTCATCTTATTCACATCATTGCCATTTTAGTGGAGAGCCACACAATTCTTCGTACCCGTGCCTAGGGGTTAAAAGAAATATCTGGCTCATACCAAGCCATGGAAAATCTTTAGCGAGATAGAAATCCTACATAAAACTCCAGCCTTGAGAAATCGCCGTTGCCAACGATTCTGTAGCTTGGCCTCATCGAACAATCGTAAATTTGTGTGGCAACGTATTACCCAGAATGGAAATGATATCAACCTTCGTAGCCTGCCGAGGAATATTGTTACATTCTCTGGTGTTAGAAAGTGGAAGCGTCTTCGCGGGATTCTGGGGCTGTTATGGTTGAAGGTGCAAGGGAGAAGGCCATCATAGTGGATACCTAAGGACCTCGGGAGGTTGTTACGGGTGGGAATCCGTTGGCAGCGGAGGATTTGGGCAGGCAGTTTGTGAAGATGTTGGCTGGGACTGCTTAGAGGAGGAGGAATACATTTGTGACTTTTGATTTGTACAGCATTATCACGATTATGTTCTGTTAATAAGTTAAGGTACCTACCGAGGTAGGTATCATCGAAGTATAAATATTATAACCCGGTTATTCTCTTTACATCTCTATCTACTCCCCCGAACTCTCAACCTGTTGTCAACTATTAGTACCTCCGTGAAGGAAAGCATTTCCCCTCTGTCAATCACCCCGGCTCTGAGATTAGAATTGATTGATTTGACCGCTCTCCTCTCTCTCATGAACCGGATTCAACGCTCCAGGCTGGTTCCCGGTTGACTGATTGGGGTATGTACCCGTGGCCTGATTCACAGGGGTATTCCCATACTGGCCAGCAGAGGCATTGGTAGTGGATGGATACTCGCCATGACCCCTAGGAGAAACAGCGGGATCATTCTTGTGCAGGCCATCAGTCGTAACAGCATAACCAGGGCTGACAGCAGTAGCGCCAGAGATATTCCTTTGATGTCCGTGCCCAGAAGCATGACCAGCTCCATTGACATCCCCTACATTCACGCCGTTACCAACGCCTCGGTCATAGGTATTGGAAGAGCCATGATCATAAGTATTAGGAGCGCCTTGGTCAAAGGAAGAAGAGCCGTTGGTTTCCTTTGTGGGGGTCTCGATACTGTCAGCATCTTGACCGGGGTTGCAGGTCTCGTAACGCATCTTGTTCAATAAATAGTAAAACCCAGTGGCCAGACCGGATCCTAGCAGTGGACCGAGGAAGTAGATCCAGAAGTAATGGGGGAAACTATGGTTGACAATAGCTGGGCCGAGGGAGCGGGCAAAGTTGAGTGAGCCACCGGTGTAGTAGATACCTTTGTCATCAGATTAGCATCATGAATTCAATTTCAAAACAGATGAACGTCAACATACCGCAAAGTTCAGTCAAAAAGAAAGTCAAACCAATGCCCACGGGAGCTAGGAAAGTAGATTTATGTTTGACAACGGCGAGCATGATGATGACAAAAACCAATTGAGCAGTGAGAAACATCTCAATGAAAAGACCCTGGGCGACATTGGCACCGCCACCTAGAGTAGTCGCAACATTGAGAGGACCAGGGAACAAGGCGGACACCACAGCAGCGGCGCAAATGCCGCCTAGAATTTGAGCAATCACAACGAAGAGACTGCGCATTGCTGGGAGGCCGCCAACTAGGAAGAGGGCTAATGTAACCTGTCATCTGGATCAGCCCATGATATGAAGGAAAGTTTCGTTCTTTGAGCGGCAGCAAGGCTCACCGAAGGATTAAACAATCCACCCGTCACACGATAAAACGCCCAAACATTCACCGTCAACGAAAACCCAAATGCCAACGAAGCATACAACAGGTTCGAAGTATTAGGATACGAACCAGGCGGCGGCATAGGGGTATTGGAGATTTGAGTGCCAGCAAAGGACCAGAAGAGAAACATGAATGTACCGACGAATTCGCCGATTACGGCAATCATGTTATTGCGGTTGTTGTCGGCTAAGTTTAGCATGGGGAGTTGCGCTGATTGACGGTTTGTGGAGAGACGGGAGAGATTTGAGTCGGTTTGGCCGGAGCGGCGGCGATATGAGCTAAGGATTCCCATTTTGATTTCTCTGGTGTTCTTTGAAGGTCTTCTAGGTTCGGTTCGGGGTGGTGAGGTCTGGGTTCAAGGTCTGGCAGTCTTGAAGAGGAGCAAGGGTCAGGAGGTGGAAAGAAAGTCCGGGGCAAGAGACATTTTGTATGGGTATGCGATTTTTATAGCCCTATTTATTTTCCAGGTTACTGCTCTGATTTAGGTAGGTATACAGTGAACCCGTCGACTACGAATCTCTACCTATGTAGCTACACGTCATGACTCTACCAATTGATATATACTTACTGAGTTACGTCCAGGGAATACGAATATGATCCAATCATATTGTGCTCAGCTCGGTTCAAATGTACAATGCAACATCGACACTCTCGATTAGGGAAGTCAAGAAGGAGAATGGCTTCAGTAAGGTATCATTGCATACCTGTGTAGCATGTGCTGCTGGTAGAACCATGAAAAGTTGATGCCGTTCGTACATAACCTTGGAATTCACTACATATTCTTGCGTATGCGAGTTTCGAAATTTTTAGTTTTGATAATTTGGTCTTGTTGCTGTACCTGGATTGTATTTATCACCAGGGAATATTAACATCGTCGATTATAACAAATACGTACTTACAAGCGCTAGTCACAGTCCACTTCAGCTCACTTTACCTACCTTGCATTGCTTGAAAGTCGTCGTGTCATGATCTGAGACACTACCCGATTCGGCAACTTAGCCCTAACACATTCCCTTCTTTCTTCAGACGAACAGTTGATGAGGCCCACCTGAGCTATGAACCACCAATACCCTTCATTTTTTTTAGTGCTGTAAACACTACGTACCATGAATAAATCTAGACTCTGCCACTCGATCTCTTTCAACTCAATTCCAGTTCGCGATCGTTGATTGGGTGTCGTCGGTTAGTGGCATTTCCGCAAACGGAAAGCAACCTTGGTTATTGCAGAGAAATGGCGTTTATACTGTCGGTGATATATATGTGGGGTGCATTATAGTCGTGACGTCTATGAGAAGCCCGACATTTTACTGCAGACGATTGGATTGCTCGATGAGATGAAATAATGCCGAGTTCCTGGAGAATTTCGGAAGAGATTGTTTTTTATGCTATTAATCGGATGATAGACCATACGAAAGTAGTGCGCTAACATATTTGATGTCAAATTTTTTGTTGGATGGGAATCTATACCTAAGTCACTGTAGGGACGATGAAGCTTACTTGGGAGTTGCGGTGTGTTTTCATGCATACTCGACAACCTTGTCATGTAGCAGCACTTCACTTGGATTTGGATCGCGTGATCCATTATTTGAGATAGATATAAAGCGAACTATACGAAGAAAAAGCCTCTTTGTCGATTTAGGTAGTTAACCTAAAGCCGATCCAGATGCTACGATCTCCATTTCGATCATGCAGTGTGCTATCTCTTGCATTTATGGTGCTCAAGAGACGCACGTGTTTCTTTTTAGTTCTTTTTTTTATATAGTTAATGGACAGTAAGTAAGATTTGATATCAGTCAAGTCCAATTTTAATCAACGTATACGGTAAAAATAATATTTATCCCATTCCATCAAAATAACTAAACAGGGTTGTGGGTAGTTTCACCAAACATAGGAATTAAAGCCTAAAAAAGATATTCATAACTCATAGCAAGGTGCTATTGATTGAACCAGACACCGATCCCATATGAACCTGAACCGAAACCAAATGCAACGCCATATTCTCGATATTTTACAAAGCCACGGCGACAACACCGACGAGACCAGCAAATCCGGCAAGTCCCATACCCAACCCAGCAGTGGCAGCAGCAGCACCGGCAGTCGAAGCTGAAGTTGAGGCTGAAGTTGTAGTAGATGCAGCAGAGGTTCCGGTATGAGTAGTGGTCAAAGTGCTGGTGGAGGTAGCAGAACCGGCGGAGTTGGTGAGGGTAGTAGCCGAGGTCAAAGTAGCAGTGCCAGTGACATCGGCAGCGGTATTGGAAGCACGCGACGCGAGAGATGAGGCCGCACTACTCTCATTATCTGCAATAATCGAGGCGTCAGAAGCAAACTGCGATGCGATCGAGGCGGAGGCACTGTCGGTCTCAGTCTGGGCTCTGGCAGCCCACGAAGTGGCTTGCGCGTGAGCATCGTTAGCAAGACTCGAGGCGTCGCTCGCCCATTTACTGTAATCTGAGGGTGCGGCGCTGGCGTATGTAGCGATGGAGTGGGTGAAGGAGTCCCAGCCAGATGTGATTGAGCCGCCGACACTATTCAAGTCGGAACCGAGTTGTCCGCCGAGACTGGTGAAGGCATTACCAATGTCGGTGCCGATGGCGCCAAAGTCGCTGCCGAGTTGGTTCCAGATGTCTTGTCGTCGGTAGACGGCGGGTGCTTCTGTGATTTCGGGATGGGGGACGGCGTAGGCCGTGGTAAGTAGAGCCGAAGCAAGGATGAGTCTATATTGCATTTTGTTGGTGTTTTTGTTGTTGTTTTTGTTGCTGTTACGGGTCAGATCGATATATTCAACCTTGGTGGCTGGGATTGGAGGAGTTCTTGATGAATGCAATGAAGTATGAGTCTAAGTGAAGATCTTTGATTAAACAACGAGCGAGAGGCCTCCTTTTATGTACCGAACGACGTGATTAGATTTATTATTATCCAAGGATCGGCCCCCGGCACCATTGGATGTAGTGCATACACTGCCCTACGTGCTACATCATCGTACGGCCGATACACTACCCCATGTCGACCTGACGAAATCACGTAACAAAAACGCATGATTTTCAGTGGGCGGGGACATGCTCAGCCCCAACACCCGGTATGGACGGAATGAAATGAAGAGGCAGAAGCTGCTAGAATTGCCAATTTTAGGGGGGGACAAATCATCCACAGGGTGATTACATAACGAGTATTTGTCGGTGGCGGGAATTGTTTCGCGCGTACGGATACGAGCTTTTGACTCCGCGCACCACCTCAGAATTAACGGAGAAAAGCACAAAAACTAATCAAACTAATGTGACGGATCGACAAGCCACTGACACCAGCAATCTGGTTTTAGTTTTTTGACACCTTTCCCAGTGAGCAATTGAAACAATGGCTTGCAAAATAGCTCCTTGGCCAACCTTGACGCCCCTTTTGATCCCGGGATATGCCTGTGTGGCTGTGACGAAGTGTATGTAATTTTGATACGTGGTACCGTATCGTATGGTAAGGAGGTATCCGCAAGGTCCACGCTGATTGGCCCAACAAGCGGTCACAGCCGCAATGGGGTAAAAATAGCACTGTGGCTGAAGCAGAGATCGATTGCCACATTGGGTAATTTTGTAAGTGGTTCAATTTGAGGTGGTGATGTAGTAGAATATAGAGAGACCAAATCAGATATCGATTTATTGTTCTGCCTGGAAAGGTCTACTCGTGACTCTCGATGCAAAGATGTATGTATGTGTGCCCAGAACAAGCAGACAGATCCGATTGGGCAATTCCGCGTAACCTTGCCTTTCTCTTCAATAGAGTTGACGGTCTGGTTGACGATGAGACTATAGTGCTCGTCTGATACCTAGGTAAATGACGGATCATATCAAGAATACATGCTGCTCAACGCACCGCATATGTCGTGCAAGATTTCAACCTTGACCGCTCCGTCTTGCTGCCATGATGAGAGAGTAAACCTGAAACTTGTTTCCGAACACTTCCGGAACAAAGATAGATTAGTGACTTAGTCTAAAAACACAAAGAACAATGTTTGACATATAACAGGCAGCCTCTTTTAAAGAAAATTTTGTCTGTGTTCTGATTGGAGATCGGCGTTGTCAATTGAGGGACTTGCATACAAGAGAAGGGTCATATTGGCAGGAATACCTAGGCAGCAATCTCTTCTATTGTTCCGTAAGCAAAGGTAACGGCCATGTGTTACATGGTTGCAGAAACACAAATATTACCAACGATTCTAGTAGTTCAAGAGAAGATCACTTTTCATAAATCATCCAACTCGTACACCCAACCAAACCCGCCAGAAACAAGGTCGTCAATATCCCAGCTCCAGCCCTATCTGCAGTCGTAATCTCGCGAGTTCTCCAATCACCCAACTTTCCCTGCGACGCATCACCACCACCGCCTCTACCACCATTTGGCCCCGAACCAGCAGCAGGATCGCCTATGCTCGTGCCACCATTCGCATCCGTAACGGGCGGTGCTACTTCATGGATCAGATTACTCTGGAACACTTCCAGGGCACTCATCTGCTCTCCCACACCTCGACTACCGTCCCATTTTTGATCGGTCCATTTCAGTCCGCAGCTTGTCCCGTTGGGACCACCCGTGCACGTCTTTGCTGCCGCGAGGGCTGATGCACGTAGCCGAGGCATTATGATGTCGTAAGTGAATGGTGCCATTTGGGTGGTTGCTGCCATCCAGCGGGCGAAGTATGCTTTGAATGATTTCTGGTCGACTTGACAGGTTCCCACGGGTTCGCAGGCGCGTTCGTACATGACGTTTTCGGGGTCCGCGCTGAAGAAAACGTTTGTTGCATTGAGGATTTGAAGTGTCCGGTCTCGCCAAACGTCACTACCGTTGGTCTGTACAAATCAGCGACCGTGTTTCGAGGGTTTTTACGACAAGACGACTCACGAAGTTATACATGTTGGCTGCACCCAGCAGATATACGCCTGAATTGTACGTCCATTCGATCAGGTCATAATTCTTGCAGTCCGATGTATCATCCGCTCCGTCCCAAAACCGATATTCCGGCGTGAGAAACCCAACGTCGACAGTCCACTGCCACGTCTTATCAGCCCAGTCGGCATATGTGTTGTTTCCAGTATACTTGGCCAATCTAGAAGCAATATTGAAGAAACAACCATTCGAAATCGTGTTCTTATAACTGAACCCTTTATTCCAGGTAAATATCTGCCACCGCAACCCGCCACCGCACGTCGTGGGATCCCATCTCACTGCTTGCGAATTGAAGACTGCTTGCGCCAGCGCCAGCCATTGTGGTTGATCGGGAGGCGGATTTGGGAAATTGTGCTCTGCGGCGGACATGGCTGCCATACCCCAGAATGCTTGATCATCGTTTCCCTCGGTCATTGTTTGATTCTTGGGCATGAAGTTGGCGTCGGAGCTTGCTTGCCATAGCAGGGCTTGCGTGGTCATGTTGTTCCAGGTGCTGTCACCGGTGTACGCCCAGTAGTCGATGAGAGCTCCAAACATTGCGCCTGCTTCCCACCAGTAGTATGGGTCTGGTAGGTTTCCGGGGTTGTCGCCTGGTCGGTAGCCGGTGTAGTATGTCATCATTTCGGTGGCTGCTGTTTTGGCCGCTGCCTTTATAGAGTCTTCGTCTTTCAGTCATTTACTTTGGCAAGGATTTCTAGTTTAGTCTGCATACCTGAGTCATCGAGATTGAGGTCAATAGCATTAACGGCCTGCGTCGCTAGTAGGATGGTGGATATGACATGACCGGGTCTTCGTATGTTCGACAACATTGTGGGATGCAAACAAAGTCTCGTAATTTCGTGACTTCCTTTCAATCTGTGAAGGTTAATCCCGCTTCTATTCTCGAAATATGAAGATCCAGACGTTTTGAAATCCGATAACCTGGCTGTTTGGGGAGCGTCGAATAGAGAGGGATGAGAACCCCCTACTTTTCGCGTTGATCAAGCGTCAGAGATCATTCGATACCTTTCGTATTCTTCTTGCGACTTGATCTTCTCAACCATGCGTGAATCCTTCCACACAAAACCAGAGTCATCCACAGCAGCCTATAAAAGACAAAGCATCAAAATGAATCCGCGCCCAAAAGGCTTTTGAGATGGAATTAATGAGAAGTACACTCGACTACCTTGAGATCAAAAACTTCTGATAAACAAACCCTTGAAAGGGATTCTGGAAGGATTGGTTGGCTGATTTGAGGAGGAATGTCAGTTTGTTACCGTAAATGGCGATAATGCATTCCAAGCCCTACATTTCGATGTTTGCCTTTGCTACCCCTGCGGTATCGTTCGAGTATCAGTCGTTTGTGTATTTTGCTACGACTAAATTACTCTTTTATATCATTTCGGAAATATTCATTAAGATCGAATAATGATTTTTATGAGCAAGCAAAGTGGTAATCTTTTGAGCGGCAGGGCTAACCATGGAGCACCATCGAAAATTTTCAATATGAGCATAATTGCTGCATACATGTTTATGTTAGTCTGGAACTCAATTATAGACAAGTAGAGGTTGACTGTATATAGATCATGAAGCCCGAGTAAGACGCAAAAGCTGAGAGGCACCCTCGTCCAATGACACGGTATAAGAATCAGTGATCTTTGTTGACTTCTTGGTCCACACGTCTGTGGCTTGCCATGAACTTCCGGAAATGCCCAGATCATTCAACGACACAGTCACATTCTGTATACCATTAAGCTGAGTATTAAAGCCTCCGTGGCCCTGATCAGGCCCATAGTTGACCAGGAGAGCATAAGCAACCGAGTCATCAGACGGTCCAGCAATCCAGGCTTGCAGCTGCTTAGCAAGATTATCTCCTGTGCCTGGGTTACGGGGCTGCATGGGATATTGACTGAAGAAGTCGGCTGCGGCAATGGATTCCTCGCTTGTGAGCAGCTGATAACCCAACGAGTCAATGGCCGTAAGATCCCCACCAAGTATCAGGTTTGCGGCAGCTCCAAGCCAATGATTCATAAGTGTGATACGTTGTACGTCGGGAACACCTGTCAGTTTTTCCGCATTGGTAGTGAAAAGATTGTCCATGTCGGGATAGGTTGTGATCGCTGCATTGCGCTGCGCCTGAAGGCCGATGTATTGACGATAGTTATCAATCGCTCGCTGAGCAACTTGCCAGGCCACAAATGTATTGGTACCGTAGTTGTCGAGGTCCTGGTCAGTGCGCATTGAGTCACCCAGCTGGCTCCAGATTGGAAGCCAGGTCTCGTTTCTGCATAGCTTCCACGATAGATCCAGCCGCATTTGCCGGCCCGAGGCCTTGATTGCATCGAGATATGCTTTGGCGGCGCCGGAACTGTCGCAGTCTAGATTTGCTCCATTTGAGGGGCTTCCTGGGGTCAAAAAGTCGAGTTTGATCATATCAACTCCCCATGAGGCCCATTGAGCGACTACGGAATCGTGCCATTTCTGCACGCCATCCTTGGAAAAGTCCCATGAGCAATAAAGCTGGTCATTATTGCCATTCAATGCATCCTTGATCGGGATGTTGGTTCCTTCGATAGTCTTGTTTGCCGCAGAGCAAGGAACGCCTGGAACAACATAAACACCAAGTTTAAGGCCTTGATCATGAAGCCACGAGGCTAGTGCGGGTATATTGAATCTTGTTGAATCATAGACGATCCGGCCATAGTTATCTGTGGTCTGGGTCTGCCAGCCAGAGTCGAGACTGCAATATACATAACCGGCCTTTTTGAATCCGGGCTGGGCGAGTACTGCACACTGTGTCTTGACAAATTGTTCAGAGTAATTAAGACCAGATGATCCAGCGAAAGATGGGACGACCTCGGATCCGTTCTTCAATGCCTGGACACCGTATGTATTCCAGCCTCTCGCGGCTGACTTGAAGCCATTTGGAGTGCTGCCAGATGTTTTCAGCACGTTCAGCTTGGCACCGGATGAAGCAATTGATTTTGGTTGAGGGTAGCACTCAGGAAGCGAGTCATCCCTATCCTGAATACAGAAAGGGGCAGGCCGAGTTGGGACAGCATCCGTGGTGCTATCCACATAGCATCCAGGTTCCGCTCCGATCCAGTACCACTGGTTCTCGCTATATCCCCATGTACCAGAAGTGGAACCGCCGAGTATGCAGAGCTCCAAGATGTCCTGAAAGGCGATTTCGGCGTTGTTGTTCGGGGAAGTGGAACCTAGATTAGCCCGTTGTTGCATGTAGACGTTTCCCTGACCATCGTTGCAGTCCACGAGGCTGGCGTTGGCTTCAAACTTCGAGACACAGTTCTGGATTGCATTGTAGCACTGCAATGAGAAGTTCACGCTTCCAGGCACATATGAGGAACCCGAGCACTTGTATTGAGCAAGAGCGCCTGTAATGGCAATGGCAAACGCAATGAGTCTGCCCATTTTGTTCGAATTATCTGCAATATCTACTCAGGGACACTCTTCCTCTACTGACAAGCTCGACATTATATAGTTACGTATTTCCGGGGTCATATGTTCACAAAATGAGTAAGCACTTATGTTGATCCTTCGCTTTAATTTCCGTGTGGCCCCCATTGCTGATTGATGTTTAATTGTTTATACGGCGGGGTCAACTACTACGTACAACTAGCTCTGCAGATGCAATCCTGCGTTGAAATTGATTAAACATCACGCAAGTGGAGCAAGACCGCTTCATGTCTCACTCACAAGGTCTTACTTAGTTTGAAGCCGGTTGGATTCTCGGAGACTGAGACCAGCCACCTCCGCACAGCATCCACGGCCCAATTCTCGGTGCGATCAAGTAGCGAAAAGTCTTGCCATGAACACCGCGGGGTATCATGAATTTATAAAAGAGAGAATGTAAACTTAAAGCGCCACATATTGGCACAAACTTCAATTGGTAGTTTGCACCTGAGTGACGAGTCAAGACGAAAGATGGCATCAGATCGCATGGTCTTCGTGCCGCCTCTGAATCAGCAAACTGTTGTCCCTCGAAATACGACTTCGTTGACTATTTACTGCCTATCTCCCGATGTAACCGCCCTACGTGCACACGTCGATGACGGTGAAAGAAAGGCCGACCTTGATTTTACAGAAACAAAAATCAAAACAGTTGGATCAGAGCGACTCTTTACATATCAGTGTACGATCCCGATCTCGTCCTCATCCATCGAAGTAGCGATCTTCACAGACGGCACTACCAAGCACGGCACTCTGAAAATTCGATCATCAACCGAAGAAAGAGGAACAGATGAGGACTTTGCGACAGAAGTCTTGTTATCCGAGGATGAAGACCTCAAAAGTCAAAGGATAGATTGGTTGAATGTTGATGATTGGGAAGGCTGGGCTTGGTATCGCCCCCGCGATACCTGGATCGAGGCCAGATATACGTCGTTAGCCAAACTTCACAGCCAGACTCCTACTCATAGTCTTTTGTTGCGCCCAACAAACCCAGATATCAACCCAGGCGCCGTCTTAGCGGTTTTTCCAGCGTCCACGGCGGAGGCTTTCGTGACTCTCAGCGCAGCTCGAGACGGAGAAGCACCAGGCGTATATGCCAGAGTTCGACGAGTGCACAAAGGTGGGGAAGTAAGAGTTTGCATCACTGGGAAACTCCATATCAACCGGGGCACTGTGAATGTCATGCGCGACGCAGTACAAATCGCTCGGAAAAAGTACGGTCTTTCCACCGATACTCCTTTCATCGAGGAGAAAACTGGCGAAACTCCCTTTGATCGCCTGGGATTCTGTACTTGGAGCAGCATTGGCGAGAACATACCTTTGACGTACGATTTGATGGATGACTTGATTACGAAGCTCAATCGTGACAATGTTCAGGTCGGGACATTTCTCATCGATGACGGTTGGCAGGATATCCGCTACGGACACAATGGAACTCCTAAACACCGGGGTCTATGGAGCTTCGGAACATGGCATGGCATGAAAAGTAGTCTTGCCGATAATGTGTCATTGGTCAAGCAGAAGCTGTCAACGGTCAAGGATGTAGGAGTCTGGATGACATTGGCCGGGTATTGGAATTCGGTGTCCCCTTACTCGCCGCTGGCGCGCAAGTACGACATGCGCATGTATCCGATTGATAGAAACAATGTCCCCGGTATTGAGTGGCCGAAAGATGGACCCGATGATCAACAGACTGGCACAATACTAGATCCTGAGCTACGTGCTTACTTCCTCCCTCCACCTCATCGGGCGTTTGAATTTTGGAGAGATTATTTCCAAGCACAAGCAGACGCAGGGGTCACATTTGTGAAGGTGGATAATCAAGCTTACTGCTCTTATCTACAAGGTGTGGAAGGTGGCGAAGAGTTCGTCGCGTTATGGAACAACATGGTCAAAGCAGCAAACGAGATATTCGGAGAGAATCGTGTTATTCATTGCATGGCACACTATGAACGGTTTTTCAACGGTGATATCGGTATGGGTGCGGCAACCAACGGTAAAAAAGTTATTATTCGAAACACAGATGACTTTGGTCTTCCACGCGCCAATGTCCATCGCAACCATATCCACTATAACATCTACAACGCAGTATTGCTATCACACCAGTGCCTCTACCTCGATTCTGACATGTTCATGACGAGCGCCCAATGGCCAGAGTACCATGCAGTTCTCCGAGCGTTCTTTGATGGCCCTATATTCCTCGCTGATAAGCCTGGGGTTGGAGACTTTTCAGTTCACAAGAAGCTGACGGCTCGATTTCCTGGCGATCTGGTACCGAACCGCTTAGTCCGCGCGAAGAACATCATCCGTCCACTTAGTCGAAATGTTTGGGAAGACACTTTGGGTCCAGGTCGGGGGCCATCTATAAAAGCGTCGTCTTATGATTCACAGTCTCGGGCGGCCTCGATTGTACTCTGGAACGGTCGATCAGATGCAGTTGACAACAGCATAGATGTCATATTCGAACGAGACATTTTGGATGCGCTGAGTGGTGATACTTGTCACAGCACCTGGGAGGGAGTAATCTGGGCTTGCAACGCTGCTACTGCCACCTCTATTGCAATTCACAACCACTCAGCATCAGTATCCGGTCATGATACTCTCGCATCCGCACCCGTTTTGACTACATCAATCCAATCCAAGGGCTATGAAATCTTGACAGTGGCCCCTTACAACGTCCTGAGTACGGCCAAGGTAGCTGTTATTGGCCTGATAGACAAGTATGCTGCGCTGGCGGGGATTCAAAGCATACGTGTGCAGGATTCCTCGCTCGTGACGGAGACAACATACGATGGCATTCTTGGCTTCGTTGTGAAGTGGGAAACCTCTGGCGTGTTCACCGCGCGTATCAACGGAGAATCGACCGTGGCTCAAGTCGAGTCTCTGTCTGATGGTCTGCAGCTTGTGCGTGTTGATTTGACTCAGGCGCCAGCCAGTCCAAGTCAGAAGACTTGGAGTGTATCCCTGTCTATTTAATTTTTAACTTACCAAGTTAGATTTCACATGTCATTTGAAATAATTGCAATTACTATCGCGCCTATACCAAATTAGATGTAGTCACTCTGTGCACGCCGATTACACCGAGAATCTTGCCGTCTGCATAGGTGCTCGTGCGGGGTCTCCAACTCCCATAATGGCTTGTGTTGCAATAACGGCGTATGATCCCTCACCTATAATTCTAGCTATATTGAGAGTCGCCGAGTACTAAATGCACACCAGAGTTGAAGCATCGATATCAGACTACTACCTACATTGTGAAGCTTAACCTTAATCTCGATCATCAAAATGCCCACATCATTAGCAATTCGCAAGCGCCTTGCTCGGCCAAAGATCATTCTATTCGGTGACTCAATCACTGAGCTCAGCTGCGATCAATCTTTGGGCTTTGCATTGGCCCCAGCTCTGCAGCACGAATACTTCCGGAAACTGCAAATCGTTGTGCATGGTTACGGCGGATATAATACAGAACACGCCCGGCATCTTCTAGAGCCAATTCTTGACTACGAGATAAACCCCTTACAGGGTCAAAGAGAGGAACTCTTAACTGAGGTCAAGCTGCTCACAATCTTTTTCGGTACCAACGACGCTACCCAGAACGACAACCAATTCGTACCTTTGGAACGGTACAAAGCCAACTTGCGGCATATGGTTGATATAGCGCAGCACAGAAATATCCCTACAATCCTGATTGGACCGGGCCTAATCGATGAATACTCTGCCAGCGGGTGTGAGGGAAGTGGGCGATCGACGATGAGGGCTCGCGAATATTCAGAAGCCTGTCATCAGGTTGCTCTCGAGAAGAAAGTTCCTTTCATTGACATTTGGCACGGTCTGCTTGCTATGAAAGGTTGGAAACCCGGTGATCCGATCATTGGACATAGAGGCTCCGCGCCAGACTTACATTTGAGAGATGTCTTGACGGATGGTGTACATTTCTCGGGTTCGGCATATCGCATGTGGTATGACCTTTTGCTAGAAGCGATTGGAACGCACTTTCCCAACCTGAGGTCGGAGAACTTGCCTACTTTATTGCCACATATCAGTGTCATTGATCCGAAGAACCTCCCAGCGTCGTTGTGGCAAGAGAGAAGTTCGGTGATATAGCGGTCTCAGTGATAGTCCCACTTTCTTCTAGCCATTAAGGTTTAGAACATGTTGTAGGTATTTGCTATTCAACAAATAGAAAACAGAGTATAGACAAAACGGACACTACTTCAGGACGTAGCGACCACGTCCTGCCAAAGCTGGTTAGGCGAGGCCGAAAAAAATGAGGAGAGTTTGCGGGGAAGAGAACAAATTGCCAAAATGGGAAATTTTTTCTCCATTGCTGCGGCTTGTCTTCTCACGTGAGCGATTGTACGGCGGCCTAAATGCGATTTGGCGCCATAATTCGTATTTTACAAATTTTACATTTCCACACATCCGGCACGGCGCTTTTTGATTGGGCGAGAAGTCCACTAGTGTAATAATATATTATATAAATAGTTATAATTGGTTACTCTAAAGAAAAATCTTTGATCTGATTGGTCAGTACTAGTGCCGTATTGTGTATGATTGAGCTTACGAATTATATGACACGTGACTCTGTTCAGTCCGGGGACTTGTAGGAAGCTTGTACGGCTTGTACGGGAGCTTGTATAGGGGCTTGTACGGGGGCTTGTACGGGGGCTTGTACGGGGGCTTGTACGGGGGCTTATATAGGGGCTTGTACAGGGCTCTGTATAAGAAGGAATTAAGATTTGTGTGCGCCAAGGCCTAAGGCGGTGGCATATCGGGTAGACTAACTAGATTTGGAATAAATATCTGCACGGGCTTTAGGGGAATAATTATTCCAATCTGCCACCGCCTTGGCCTTAGCGCACACAAATCTTATCCCCCTTTCCGCGCCCAATTCCAACCTCCTCGAATCCATATTTGAGCCCATGTTTGAGCCTATATTCGCGCTCATGTTCACGTCTATTGAAGCCTGTACTAGAGCACGTGTTTGAGCCTATATTTGAGCCTATATTTGTACGTGTGTTACCTAGATATAAGGGTTGAAACGCGTGCTTATTAGGACGCGTTGATGAGAATTTGAAATAGAAATCAATAACCAATCAAAAGTAAATGTGGAATTAACCAAATTTACATGTGCCCAAATGTAATTCCAACGAATTACGAATTATGGCGCCAAATCGCATTTAGGCCGCCGTAGATTGGGGCATTTTGAAGAGCCAAAGAGGTTTGGCCCTCCCCAAAATGTCCCTTTCCCCGCGATCCTTAGCGGTGTTAGTCCATGTAGTAGTGCAACTGACCCCATCTAGACCTCTACTCAGATGTCGATGGACAAGTCACTACCGGTGATGTTTCGCGTTCTCTCTTACAGTTCCTACTGGTACCTAATCGATTGCATTTCGAATCCATAAGCAATGCCGCCCAGACAGGCCTGTGACTGTTGTAATATTCGCAAGATCCGATGCAATGGCGCACAGCCATGCCAGCGATGCATCAACAACAAACTGAGCTGCACGTATCTGCGTCAACGTCAGAAGAGCGGCCCACGACGCTTGCGACAGTCTTCCAAAAAGATATGGGATGCGCAGATGTCCTCTGCATGCGATTCCGGATCAGTTGGAATTCAGATGCATCAAGCCCAGCACGATGGTTTCGCTACGGACGTTCTAGTACCGCCGCCCACGAGACGCATCGCATTATCTGCCATAGAAACCGTCTTTGAGATCTTCCGGGACAACTTATATGGAATCTGGCCTTTACTCGATATCACAACCCTACTCCAACAGCTGATAATGGACACCAATGACGTACAAATGTATACGCTATCCACTGCATTGTGCGCCGCAACGTTATCACACCTTGAGAGAACTGTATCTCCAGAGCAGTCACAACCCGAAATCTTGCTCACAGCAGATATGTTTGCCCAAGAGGCGCGGCGCGTACGCGGCACATATGATTACATGGAACCTGTCACTTTGTCTACGGTGCTCACCTCATATTTCCTGCACATTTTCTATGGAAAACAGCTATCTCGCACTCAGACAGCTGCTTTCTATATTCGAGAAGCCATATCGTTCGCCCAACTCTTAGGAATGCATATGGAAGAAACTTACTCTCGGTATTCCATCAATGACCAGAGAGTCATGCGGAAACTGTATTTTCTGCTGTTCATGACAGAGCGGTACCTATGCATCCAGTATGGCCTTCCTACAGTCTTAGAGTCGTCTATCGCGCTACCGACAGCAGAAACAGAGAACATAACTGTTGATACCAGCCAAGAACCCTTGGCTGCATCGCAATCTCCTACTTCATCATGTTCCCGCACAGCTGACGACAGCGTTATAAATGGGTTCCTGAATTTAGTGAATCTGTTTACTTGTCCAGGAAATGAGTTCTTCAATAAATGGACCGCTCGGTCGTCCCAGGTTGCTGTAAGCAGCCAGCAACTTTTACTTTTACAGCGCGATTTGCAATTTCTTCCATCCGAGATTCCCCCAGAAGCAAATAACATTCAACAAGTGGATATATACGCCACAAGGCATTGGATCCGCGCGCTTGCGTGGAAACTGTCCGTCCAGTCTGGTTTCGTTGCCTCTAATGGAGTCAGTGGTAGGAAAGAAATGAGCATGCTTTACCCTCACCAGAT
Source organism: Talaromyces sp. PYS2103 (assembly GCA_023625975.1). Classification (NCBI taxonomy): domain Eukaryota; kingdom Fungi; phylum Ascomycota; class Eurotiomycetes; order Eurotiales; family Trichocomaceae; genus Talaromyces; species Talaromyces sp. PYS2103. Next base: position 98,507 of record JAMAGB010000042.1, read on the forward strand.
TGCCCTCGACATGCTTTTGGAAGCGGGACATATCCATCCAACGGCCTTCGAAGTTCACGGTCCAGGAATGGAAGTGAAGATGACAGAGATTGCTTCCGCTCTCGCAGATTCTATAGAGTGCCAACAAGTACAAGAGGAGAGTCAGTCCCTTTCCTTTGTTATCCGCCCCCGCGATACGCTTAGGAGCATTTGCGATCTCATATTTTCTACGAAAGTCATGCTCCCCCATCTCCGAGAAACCCTAAAGCAGAGGTTCCAAAATATATTCGGTTATAGCAAACTCTATACGATGGTGGAAGATTTCGATCCGGGCGACGATGAACTTCTGGAGCAGAGTGTACTGGAACTCTTCGATAACGACAGCAACGAAGGTGATGCAACAAGCTTCGCTGGACATGATGCCGCAGCCTTGATAGCAGTTTCTGACCCGACAACTTGGCTTCCTATGACTCTCTCATCAACCTCGTTCACGACCTTCAGTTCCACCCCGGATGACGCGGAGCTCCTCAACATATCCGAAATCATTAATGAAGTATACGACCCGATGGGGGCTTGAAGTTACTTGTAGATAGTATAGTTGCATATTTTTCAAATCAAATAAATCTTGGTACGATGGATAACTAACTACTTCAATTCAGTTTGCTTTGCTTAGAACTATCTCCGCTAGTCACAAATTCACACTTCTGGTGCCTCATCTTTAACATTGCCGCTCGAAGCTGCAATTTTGCTCTCCTCCGTGTCCAGATCTTCGATAACATATGTTTTGAATTTCCGTGCAGGCACTCTCCTTTCAAATAAGATATCAAGTTCTTCAAAAGTCCTGCCTTTCGTTTCCGGGAGACGGAAAATACACCAGATCAAAGAGAAAACGGAAATCCCGCCGTATAAGAACTCAATCTTTGCACCTGCATTTGCTGCTCCTGGGTTGAGGAGGTACGGGCCGATAACTGTGGTGACCAGACCAGTCATGGCGTCAATAGAGGTCGCAATAGCAAGCGTCTTGGACCGTAGCTTGGTGGATGGCGTCTCGCAGACGACAACGTAGGTCAGTGGACCAAGCGTTGCCTGCCAGACAAACTGCAGAATAATGAGCAAGCTAGCTTGAGCCCAGCGATAAGAGTAATTGGTTTTATAGTCATTGGCGAATGAAATCAACGCAACGATAAACAGGACTGTAACCATGAAAGAAACTGCAAATATGTATGCTGGTCTTCTTCCGAGATATATCAAGGGGATAGCCGAACACAATGTTCCCACAAATCCCAATCCATTCAGTCCAACACCCATGTCGAAAGACTGCACACTGGTAAGACCGATTTGTTCGAAGAAGTAAGTTGCGAAGCCAACGGGATTTCCAGAGAAGTTCTGGATAACAAAGAGAAGGATGCAGATCTCCATACGACGCCGATTTGATCCCTTCCAGCAGTCTGCGTATGTGCTGCCAACTTGGATCTCACGCTCAAAAGCGTCTGTCTTGACCATCATAGCTATTATCTCCTTTGGATCGACTTTCGGTGTTGGCTTGAGCAGTCGTCGTAGGGATTTTTCGGCGTCTTCCATGCGATTGTCCTGACGTATGAGCCACCAGGGAGACTCGGGCGCAAAGGGAAGTCCAGCGAGGAGAAGCACAGGCCAGATCCACTGAATACCAAAAGGAATACGGTAAGCCCATTGATCGATGCGGGTGATGAAACCGCGAGTTACTCCGGTCTGGATGAATTGACCCATCACATAACACAGGTTGATGTAACCTGTCAAGAACCCACGAAGACGCAACGGCAGGACTTCGGAGGCATAGGTTGTCGCTATAACGCAGTAACTGCCCCAGACAATGCCAGACAGATACATCGAAGCCGTGAGGACGCCGATACTGCTAGCGAAGAATTGCATAAAAGTCAAGATCGCAGTCAATACTAGGCACACCGCAAACGTCTTCTTTCGGCCGTACTTTTCCATTGGATAGGTAATAAGGTAGGCACCAATGATTTGGCCGACCAGAGAACCCATAGACATAGCAACTTGCCAGCGTGCCGGAATCTGGTAGCCATGACCCGGTACCTGTTCACCGAACGCTTGTTGGAAAGCAGGCAGTGCGAAGAAATTGCCGGATATCTCAATGTCGTAAGCACGCATGATGATGGACAAGGAGATGAACATAGACCAGAAGGCACCCTTTTTGTAGATCTTGAATGCCTCCCAGTTTCCCAGTTCATGCTCCGTGGCCGTAGCACGGTTGGCAAGGTCCGTGATGTTGTCCTTCTTCATTGTCTCTGTGGCACTGGTCTCAACCCAGTGCTCATCAGATTGTTTCTCCATTATAGAAGATCTTAGGTTGGGCAGAGTGAAAGATATGAGTCGGAAGAGGACAAACAGTCGAGTCTGAAGGATTCACGACAAGGAGGATGCCAGGATAGGAGTAAGGGAAAAAATGAGGCTATATGTACTCGATGTGCCGTCAGCACATTTCCATCATTAAAATGCCCACTTTGTTGCTTTTTCCCAATCCAAGCATTAGCGGCACGTAGACTGGCAGAGTGGCCATGGCACACAAGCACAACAACGCTTCCCCAGAGTCAGACAAAATCCGGGGCGAATTGCGGGCGAAGATTTGTGGCGGTCTCCACTCTAGTCTTTCGATGTTTCACTTGGAACGGTACCCAGTTAATGAAGCTATACCCACAATGAAGCGATGGCGGGCTTCCCCGCAAATTGCGCCGAGAATCTCACCGAGCGGCTTCTTGCCCCGAGACACGGTTCATCCGTGGCATGGCCGGTGTCAAAAGTGTCAATGGGCCAGACTTGATGGAATACTTTAAGCGGATGTGTTTTTAGATACAGGTCATGAGATGTCTTTACCGAGTCATTTAGACAGATTATCATGGATCATGAGTGAACACAAGCTTTGGTACGATCAGCCAGCCAAACAATGGCAAGATGGGCTTCCCATTGGCAACGGCCACATGGGTGCAGTCATCATATCTCAGCCGAGCAACGAGACATGGTCGTTTAACGACATCTCGTTCTGGTCAGGCCGCAGTGAAAGCACGCCGGCTACCGCGTATGGAGGCCGAGAAGCCCTAGACAAAATTCGGAAGGAATACTTCGCCGATGACTATCGTCAAGGCAAGAAATTAGCTGAGAAGTATCTGCAGCCCGAGAAAAGAAACTATGGCACCAATTTGATGGTTGCAAAAATATACCTGGCTTTGGAACATGCCGGCGGCGAAGGGCTTCCCTCTTCTTTCACCGACTTCAGGCGCGAGTTAGATTTGGACGAGGCCATCGTGAGGACTGAGTACAAAGTACAAGATGTACTGTATCGTCGTGAGGTATTTGCGTCGTATCCTCATCAAGTGCTCGTGGCCAGGTTGCGGACCGAGTCTCCCGAGGGTATAAATTTGAATTTTGGTGTAACTGGAGTAACCAAGGAATTCTCAATATCGGCTGATGATACCAAGGACTGCCTGGTCTTTGAAACACAGGCGGTAGAGGAAATTCATAGCGATGGAACATGCGGTGTAAGAGGGCACGGAATTGTCCATGCACAAGCAGTGGGAGGAAGTACGCAGGTCATCGACAACGAGCTACGAATCAAAAATGCCAATGAAGTCATTATCAAAGTCGCTTTTCAGACTGACTTCCGAGCGTGCAACGACGACTGGAGATCGCGTGCCCAGACGCTCCTTGACAACACGCGGAACATCCCATATGAGCAACTCAGAGCATCGCATGTTCAAGATCACCAATCCCTGTACAGGCGCGTTCAGATTGATCTTGGCCAGAATGAAAATTCAAGCATACCCCTAAATAAACGCAAAGCAAAGTTTCGGAGTTCAGGTTATAATGATCCCTCTTTGTTCGCTTTATTCTTCCGGTATGGCAGGTATCTCACAATCTCCGGAACCAGAGCTACCTCTCCGCTGCCCTTGCATCTCCAAGCGATATGGAATGACGGAGAAGCGAATGCGATGAACTGGAGCTGCGATTATCATCTCGATATCAACACACAGATGAACTACTTTCCCACAGAAACAATCAACCTCGCTGGTCTTCAGGCGCCTCTTATGCGATACTGCGAATATCTAGCTTCGTGTGGGAAAAATTCGGCACGCAACTTCTATGGTGCTGGTGGTTGGGTGGCCCATGTCTTTTCAAATGTCTGGGGATTTGCTGATCCTGGATGGGAGACCTCCTGGGGTCTTAATGTTACTGGGGGACTTTGGATGGCCACGCACATGCTTGAGCATTACGAATATTCTCTGGACAAGGAGTTCCTCGCTACTCAAGCATACCCCGTTCTCAAAGAAGCTGCCATATTCTTCCTTGACTATATGACAATCGATCCACGAACAGGTTATCTGGTTACGGGCCCCTCTAACTCTCCGGAAAACAGCTTTTACCCATCGAGGCAGGCCCCGTGGGAAAAGCAAGAGCTTTCTCTAGGTTCGACAATTGATATCACACTAGTTAGGGATCTTTTCAGATTCTGTATCTTGTCTGTGGAAGAATTGGGTCTGGATGAAAGCGGGTTTGTGGCTAGACTTAATGAAGCCCTAGACAAGCTTCCCCCTTTCAGAATTGGCAAACGAGGCCAATTGCAGGAATGGCTTGAGGACTGTGACGAGGCACAACCTGATCATCGTCATTTGTCGCATATCATGGCTCTGTGCCGAAGTGACCAGATATCACGCCGGCATACACCCAAGTTAGCCGACGCCGTACAAGTGACACTCGCAGGTCGACAAGAGCAAGCCGATTTAGAAGACATTGAGTTCACAGCAGCGCTTCTTGGGCTGGCTTACGCACGACTGAACGATAGCGAAAATGCTTTTAAGCAGATTGGTCACCTCATTGATGATCTTTCGTTCAATAACCTGCTAACCTACTCCAAACCCGGTATCGCCGGCGCCGAGACTAATATCTTCGTTGCTGACGGCAATTACGGCGGCACGGCTGCTATTGCCGAGATGCTTCTTCGAAGTTTGTCCAGGGGCAAGAATGGATTGGAGATTGAGCTTCTTCCTGCTTTGCCCTCACAGTGGTCGAGTGGATCCGTGAAAGGACTTCGAGCTCGAGGGAATATTGAAATTGATATTGAATGGGCCGAGGGAACATTGGTGATGGCAGTTCTCAGAAGCTTTTCAGCAGGAAATGCGACTGTTTTCTTTGGGGATCACCACAGGGAATTGGACTTAATAGAAGACGGTATTATCAGGCTGGATGGCAAGATGCAGCTGATTTGAATATAGCTAGGTATACGGATAAATTCTATTTTGATGGCAGAAGTCGTGTGAAATTAGTTACATGAGTCGCTACATAGATAGGTACCTAGGTACGAGTCAGATTTAGTAGCATGAAAAATGGTCTCATTATTCAAAAGATCATGCTCAGCCAGATAGCCATGGACTATCAATCAGTAATTAATACAATTCACTTAACTATTGACTACTTACACATTCTATGCAATGGAAGAAACGTAAATCCAGTAATCTCGACAACAAAATTAGCATAAAGTGATTAACCAACTATTTAGAGATCATGAAATTCGAAGCAGGGCCTGTTCCAATAATTAATTTTTCCTGCCCAATTTTGTTTTAAACTCCATCGTTATTGATAGGAGTCACACTATACGATTCCACCGTAAACTGCAACGCATTCTGCTGCCGCAAATATTCCGGGTCTACATAGACACGCAAATTCATATTGTCCTTTCCGAGATTGTAAACTCGAAATATCACGTAGATTGTTACTTCCCGTGACGGATGTAGAGGGTCAAATGTATGAGATTGCATCTTTTGAGTGAATTTAGCTTCTTCGTCCGAGTTTCGTAGGTTCCAATGGACTAGGGCATGGACTTACAAGTCGATATTGTTTCTTACTCATGAAAAATGCTTTGTCGCAAGCACCTGTGGTAGATTTGACTTCTATCAGATACCGCGGAGTCGAATCCTGCCATTGATGGCTCGGTAGATATCCGTTATTGATCAGAATGCGTGTCAGCGCTGACGTAGAATCCTTGTAGGTTATGTCTGATGTTTCTGGCCCGTCCCATGAAGTCAGGTCGGCATATTCTTGGTGAACGGCGACTTCCTTTCGGATTGTGCTCTTCCAGTTTTCGCGGCTAAAGCCTTGAAGATTTAACCGCTGGAGAATTTCGAAGATCTGAGTGATTGTTAGGTTATAAATTAGTGTCTTTGATACCACCTGTGGCGTAGACTCACAAATAATTCACCAGCTGCTCCGATTTTAATGTCATGCGCTAACTGATTCAAAGACCTAGATCCAAACGCTGAAGTATGTTCTTCTGAGGATAAGCCACCCGCTGTAGCAGAGGACGTCCTAGCAAATTTTGATGGGATGTTGGTGCGTTGGGCTAGTCTGATGACCTTCTGGAGGACCTGGACGTATTGTGATACATACTCCTGCCAATGGTGGCGCTCGTGGCTCGCGTTGGACACCATTGTCGACATGTCGATTGATGTATTCAACTCTATCCACGGCTATATATGGCGTTGATGATCTAGAATGCGACGTCAATGACTGAGATTCGTTGGAAGTAGATGTCTCATATGGATTTTCGTCGATATGTACTTCCGGGATTGACTCGGATATGGGGCTATTTGGTCCCTCATTAGGAATGTCGACATGATCTTCTGCTTCTCTGGAAGCATCGCCGCTCCCTTCTACCTGCTCAATGGCCTTCAAATCACTCTCTGGGATTCTAACTATCCCATCACCGTCCAAAATCTCATCCAGAACATCAGCAGAAGCCTGCATTACCAGCAAAAAGGTCTTCGGTGCGCTGGAGCTATTGTCACCGAGAAGAAGATATTGTTGTAGCTCATTCGGTAATTGGGTCAAATAGCATTTCTGTCGTTCTTTAATGTCTCTTGGCACATAGAGATTCAATGTATCGTTCTTCTCTTCGAGATGGAATGTACCTCGGTCACTGAGTGTGTTCACCGTCAAGTCGCCGTAGGATAGTCGAAGGACTCTCGTAAACCCGTCACTTTCATAGACTAAGGCACGTCGAAGCTTGTAGTAAATTTCCTGGCCGTTGGTCTGAACCTTCGTGCTTCGATAATGGAGGGCACATCTGTTCACGGTCAGATGCCGCTGATAGTTGTCCAGGTATGAGACTTACCGATAAAAAGCTTTACACTTTGCTCGAAAAGCTTGACTGAGACTATTTGACGGAGTCTCTGATGGTTGTTGAACCTGGGTAGTTTCTTGTACTGCCACAGACATGTATCTATCTGTGAGTCTCAAGGCGCTCAGGAATCTATGTAAAGCGTGTATCTCTTCGAGAGAAAAATCTAGAAAAGGAACCTTTCCCGCGAATAATTGCCCATACTCTCTTCTATCGGCGATAAAAAAGATATTAGATGGGCTCATCAACTTGACTGTTGAGCCTGAGACACGAACAGGCAAAAATGGCAGCTTCATCAGCCCCTTCAAACTCTCACTAGTTGGTCTCAGGTCGTTAATACAGTTGATGGTACGTTTGATTTCGGATATCCTGCGAACGGACTTCTCGGCGACAAGAAGCCGCAACTGCTCAATATAAGTTGCTATGGTTGGAGCTTGGATGTGAAACTTCTCTGTGAATAGACCTGCTAGGTCGGAATAAATAGCTGCAATTCCATATTTCCCACCAACATTGGGGGCTTCTGCCCAGACGCATGATGTAGATTTGACCCAAGCTTGTTCTGCGGGTAAGTATATCAATCCATCTTGATCAAATACATCTCTAGATATTGTTAATAGCTGATATGGAGCTGATGAAAAGGATCGCTTACCGGATATAATCCCAGTCCTCCTCGTTATGCGCGGTGACAAGAAGCTCACCATAAATGGCGCATAGATTATCAAAGGATAATTGACCGGCAGGTGTACGTTTCCGGAGGTAATCGAGCTCGTCTAGGTACGTCCAAAAGTTCGCATCTTCAAAAGCAAGCATTTCTCGAAAAAGAAAGCTGACTCGAGTATTTCGAGTATATTCCGGATATTGTGAGAGGCAATCTTTAACATGTAAGCAAGGTAGACCGTTCCAAACACAGCTGCTTAAATTTGTGGTCTCAACGGTGCGTGCTGGGATACAGACAGCCCAAAAGTCATCGAGCATTTCACTTGGATATTTTAGTAAATTTTCGAACATGAACTTAGGATATTTAACATTCTTACTAGATTATTTCTCCATCATCGGAGTGAAATTCCTCAGAAAGCTGTTCATATATGTAGAAAAGGCCCCCTTTCAAGTCCTGTCCAGTGATATTTTCAGTCAACGCAGAGATAATATCTGTGAAGAAATTAATATCTGGGTTGACTCCAACACCAAATATTTTAAGAAATTCCCATCTGGAAATTCCAGTCTCAGACTCTCCAGAAGATGAACCCAGATCAAGGAAAAGGTCGAAATGGTCACTGACGCCGGCTTGCTTACATATCCTCGTCAATTGCGATGTTGGTAGATGAATAGCTTTGAGAGGGTGGAGAGTGTTGGTTCCAGCGCATGGAACTTCTGCATTCCACATGGCCTCCTCAATATCATCGGTTCTCTGTTTTTGTAGCTATTCCAGTATCTTTTGAGAACTCCCACCAGAAGTTGAGGCCGATTTCTGATGATTTTAGTAAAGAGGGGAGAAATGGTCGTTGTACGGGAGCTCTGTAGCCTGGGTAATGTGCGAATTAGGGCTTTCTTTTCCAGCCACTGCTTCCATGGTCGTCCTGGGAGCTCTTCACCGGAAGAAACAGCTTCAAGGTAAGCATCATGTAAGATGTGAATGTCTGGTAGTCCATTAGACTTCAACTCCTGGGCTAAATGCCTAGTGCCAAAGTCCCCAATCGTATCGAAATAGAGATCATCCACAACTAGAGGTCTCCCTATAGTCACGAACTTTCGGTATATGGGGACCTCACTTTGATCCATGACAAAGACGCAAATGTCCAGTGCTTGATCGTCAGGAAGTGTCTGATAGAGGTATTTTAGATGAGAAACGGAATTTGAGAGATTAACAGTCACCGGTGGGAGATATCTCTTTACAATCTGGCGTATGACAAATGAAGACTGGCAGTATTGCACCCCAAGCTTCTCATAGAGTGTCTTTCGAGCATTGTTTTTAAGTGCATTGTCGTCCACAATTCGTAGTCCCAAGTCTACTGGAACATGATTTCCAGAAATATCACTTGGAAAATATATATCCTCGGCTTGATTGTGACAAAGAGAACCATCTCGCAAGGGAATCAAGGGCAATCGCTGTATTTTTGATTTGATGTCAGTTGCATTTGAATCCTTTAGCCCACGTATTAAAAGGTTCGCTACTCGCGTATGCCAATCTTCATCCTGGTCCGGACAAAGCAACCGTGGGTTTTGACCTTGCAAGTAGGGGGTTATTCTTGCAAGTATACTGTTGCTGGTTCCACGATAGTGTCGTTACACCTAAATCTCGCAAATATTGGGCATGTTCGGGGTTATAGTCGGATGAGAGGTAAACCTCCTGCTGGAGGTCATCGAACAATGGTTCGCCATTCTTATCACAATGCCTCTCAGAGAGCCGTTGCAATTGAGAAGGGAGCTGTCTAACCTTTCCGCGGGTCAGAAGAATAGGTTTTCTGGCTAACAGTGTTATAATCATGTCATGAAGCTCATCTCAAAACTCATGAGCAATGCTAGGGCCTGGTAAGAAGGAGAGCCATTCGTATTGAAGAACTGGACGAGAGCAGAATTTGTCAACTGCATCAACGAAGACTTCGGATACATGCTGTAGTAATGCGTGGTTCCAACGACACAGACGGATGTCTTGTCTGCTTGCTGCCGTAATAAAATCAGACTGAATTAGGAACTAAATTGAGTCTCTTAGTACTTGTCTTTGGAAATAGTAAGCGGCAACATCCAACTTACTCTGAATCCGAAGGCTCGGATAGGAAGAAAGGAAAAAGTAAGCTGTGGTTCATAAATGGGACTTGAGTCGCTTGTGATTGGAAAGGCAAGTACCACCTCCGCACTGTCTCTATTCACCCGAGAAGAATCTGAGGGGAGACCCCTAAATGTTCTTCTTTCGACATGAAAAAGTTTCTCAGAAATGGCATCATCTACTGTTTTGACAAGTCTCATAGTAGAGTTACGGCCATCACCATGAATTTCATGTACAGTTCTAGATGAATCACCATTTTCGCTCTGAATAACGAGTTCGATTTGCTGGAGCTTCGGAAGGAAGAGGATGAGGGCGTCCGGAATACCGTGCAAGTCTCTGAGTCTTTTACTAAAGTCATCTGGATGAAGGAGAGTCAAAGTAATTCGAGTTCCATCATTGTAAAAGTCAGGCTCGTCTTCCTTATTTATAGGGGTTATCATGCCCATTCCAGTCCCCGATGGGAGATGCTCAAAATAAAAATCGAATGGACCCGACTGAATCCGAACTTTTCGAGCTACTTGAAAGACAGACTTGAATCCTATACCTTTCTCGCCAATATAACCTATTCGGTTGATTTTGATGCTACCGCCGACTTTGGAGATTGAGCGAACGCCTGCCTCGGTGAAGCCCACCCCGTTATTTTCAACGATAATCTTCTCGGGCGTGAGAGTGAACTTGATATAATGATCATCGTTGTGCGCGCGACTATAGGAATTGTCCTCTGCATTTTGAATAAGCTCATAGACGAATCTCGATTCGTTAGTATAGAGGTCTCGTGCGAGTGCGCGGGTAGACGAACCCAGCTGGCGAAGAACGTTATCCAGTACTTGGAGGACATTTTCTGGAGTTCTGCGCCGATCTTCTGCAGTAAGACCTCCATTTTTCTCCCGGATTTCGTTAATTATTTCTCGAGCTCGCTCTATAGTAAGTAAAGCCATTTTGAAGTAGATATTGGTCTTCCATGCGTTTGGGACATGGAATAATACGCTCGTTCCGTCGTTTTAGGGCTAACGCAGATTCAATATATGGAGATGACTGATCGAAGACTGTCACCGCCACTATTTGCATGTTTTAAACCAAAGACATTTCAGAAAATCTTGAAAGACGTCTAGAGCTCATTTCTAATATGCTGCATTGCGATACTGTGGAATTTGATATTACCGTGCAGGCAGGAAATGTCATATTCTGTACGGTGAAACGATCAGAGGGTTTCAGCCTTGCAATCACAAGAGACGATATAGGTCATGGAGCTCTGTCGTTTGGACGTCTTTCAGACTACATATGCAGTATCAGCGTGTTGCCGCCAACCAGCAGGCAGTCAGAACTCCTGTTGTAATCTACATTAATCTAAAAAAAGATGTACCTACTTTTCAGCTCCCGTAGGTTGACATTCTAACAACTCTCACTGGTTTAGAAATGCGGCGCAGAGCACCTAGGCAGGGGATAGAAGTGAGAAGTTGGGGCTAACGTTTAGTCAAATAACTAGTCAAGCGAGTAAGTTAACTATGGGCGCCAAAGGATTTAATCCATGTCCTTTTAGACCCCTGCTGTGAGGGGAATGTCAGGTGGCTCTGTGCCGCATAATCTCTGAGCCTACCATACGCGACTTTTCCAAACAATTGTTAGACAACATACGTATTAATACTCTTGAATTGAAGGCCCTGCTTATCTGAGACTTCGGCAATTGCATATATTACGAAACTTGTAGGTAACGCTAAGTCCTTTCGTCAATCAAAACAATTGCCTCTGCCCAGACTTTATGTTGTTCATAGTATTCGGCGTTGTCGTTTCCAAAGGCAAGGAGAGCTGGCTGGATAATAGCGATGATGGGCTGTCCATCAAGGTGTGTATCTTCTTCATCAAGATGATTGACTGCGTGAGCCCTCATCAGTTCTTGCCCTATAGAGAAACGCGGAATCTGCTGGAGTTCAAGACATTTCAAATAAGATCTTTGTGTCCATAACGACAATGCCAATTGTCCTGCATATGTGTATATATCCGCCAATACCTTCCTCACCGACTGCCCATTTCCGCTCGGAGTGCGCAGTAAGTATCTTGCCGGCCCAGAAAGGAATTGTTCAGAGCGGTGATTGCCCATCCGAGAAAGATTTGACTCTAACCTTCCTCTGAACATGATATCGGACTTGGACACCCTGTCGGGAGTTTGTAGGATTCGGAGCGTCTGTGACCGCCAGACATGGGCTTCAACTCCGTCGACTATGTCATATCAGCTTATCTATAATATTTATAACGTACTCCAGGGCTGCTTACTTTCGGCCATTGCCTGGTAAAGACTGGAAAGTTGTGGTGCGGTTGGAAAGGTAACTTCTCCTAGCACTTCCAATGTAAAGAAAGGATCTTCGAGTATGCCATTGAAAATATCCTTTGAAAGCAGTGCCTCGGCAAACAGGTAAGGAATCCGTTTGGCAGTAGTAGGGGACATCATCTGAACTAATTGATCCCAGTCGCCTGGAACGGATACATAGACCTAAGTTTGCCTAACTTGTGCATAAATGAAAACAATATTTGACTAAACGAGTGGATTAGGAGCACTTTGCAATGCCCTATGTATTTGTGATTCTGTGTAGCATGATCGGCTTAGCGCCAATTGTAACATCACAAAAAAGAAAATCATTAGCTACCTGTAGAGTACGTCCGAAAATGTGTGGATATCGCCCTTTATACAAATTACAGAGTTAGTATATTGTGAAGCGACCCCCCTATTTGATGGACATACATACCTTCCACTGGGGTCGGTACCCCTGGACCATGTAGGCGTCCATCTCATAACGGTCGAGGCGCAGTAAGCCGGGAAGTGTTCATCGAATATACGTCGATACCAGTACGCTTCCTTGGTAGCAGGAGGGTCCTCCTGCCAGTGAAACGGGATGTTGCTCATCATCTCATCCGTGACAACCTTTTCAGCGGCGTCTTTCAATCCATCAATCCAGCTATAGCCCACTCCGTCGCTAAATTGTTCCTTCTGTCTCCAGAGGACATGTTCCGGTAAGTAGGGCTCGAGACCAGGCTCGTCGATATTGTCGAATGCCTTGCGAAGGATATATTTTTCCATGCGGTCGGCGGTGATCATCTTTTCCGCAGGATCGATGTCCATGACCTCTGCAAGGAACTGAAATATTTTAGAGTTAATGTAGGGCTCGTTTTTGTGGTGTTAAACTCTCCTAACATACATGTTGGTCCAAAAAAGGGACACGAGCTTCCACGCCCCACGCAGCGGAGGATTTGTTAGCTCGCAGGCAGTCGGCCAGGTGAAGATTCTGCAACCTGCGTATTGTCTCACGATGGAAAGCCGCTTTATCCGGAGCGGCGTGGAAGTAGAGATATCCACCGAACATCTCATCGCTGCCTTCACCGCTAAGAACCATCTTGATACCCAGCGATTTGATCTTTCGACATAGGAGAAACATCGGTGTGGAGGCTCGGACGGTCGTCACGTCGAACGTCTCAAGGTGGAGGATCACGTCGGACAAGGCGTCGATACCTTCCTGGACAGTGAAGGTGAAGCTGTGGTGCTCCGTACCAATTGCGCGGGCCACGTCTCGGGCGGCCTCTAAGTCGGGAGCTCTGGGTAGACCAATGGAGAACGATTGAAGGGCAGAAGACTTGGGAAGATGCAAGCAACGACCACTCTTGTGCTTTCCTTGTCTCAATGCCGCTAGCCGCTTGACCTCGCGGGAGGCGATGGATGCAATGAGGCTGGAGTCAAGTCCCCCAGAAAGCAAAACGCCAAAGGGCACTTCTGTCATCATCTGTTGCCTTACGGCGCTCTCCAGAAGCGTTCTGATACGCCGATAATTTACGGGGGCATAGGGGATCCTTTCGTAGTCGATCCATGCAGGTTGGAAATACCTTTTTGTCACCTGGGTCAGGGAGTCGTACACATGGCCAGGAGGGAACTGGATAATCTTGTCGCAAACAGGATAAAGACTTTTCAGTTCCGACGCAAAGAATACCGTGTCTGGCAGACTTTTGGACCAGCCCTGGTACAGACTGACGACGCCGATGGGATCTCGAGCCGCGACGACTCTATCTTCGGAGGTCGAGTAGAGCACGAAAGCAAAAATTCCATCCAGGATTTTGGGCGCTTCTAGCCCATGTTCCAGGAACTGCATTATGTTTAGATTAACTGAAAAACCAACTCGGGATCGGTCTGGCAAAGGGGGACAACACAATGGTGTAGTGAGAAACATACCGAAGCAATTACAACCTCTGAATCAGACTGGGTCTGAAAAGGATAGCAACTTCCGAGTCTCTGCCGTAGGGCATGGTGGTTATAAATCTCACCATTTGCAATCAGTACACATGATCCGTCGGGGCTAGCCATCGGCTGGTGACCAGTTTCTGAAATAGATCAGCGACATAAATTGTTTTGCTTCAACATCGTCATGAAGTAGTTGGTGCTTACCTACGCCGACAATGCTCAGACGTTCATGGGCAAGTACTTTGATATTGATCAGTAAATGAGTCCCTCAGTGGTCTGGCAAATCGAAGAATCAAGGAAGAACAGCGCAAGACTTACCAGTTTTGTTCACTACCGTGATTCCACCTGAAATGTTGTTATTTGGATATTCTATCAACAGGGAGAAAGATTAAGCAAGACATACTCCAATCAGGTCCCCGATGGCGGATTCTAAGATGACATTTCGTATCTCAGTCAATGCAAATCTATGGTGCTAACGGATCAAACCTGGAGAGACCTTACGCCTTGGACATTTTGAGGGCAGTAGTCTTGATCTCTGTCCCACTAGGATGACTATCATAGGTGAGCAGTTGTTATAGGCTTTTCTCTCACTGAGCAAGCGTACCGGTGGCATGCGAAAATTCCACACATGATGGATAATCTTGAAGTCTGGATGAGTTGAAAACTTTAAGTTCGCTCTGGGTGACAGAGTCTTTGAACAGTGCCTTTATACGTGCGGGAGAAGACTTGAGGTAGACATGGCAGCTATGAAACCTAATTGCTGTTCATATCCTTGCTGCACCGGCGAGGGAGTAATCGCAACTAACCTCACGAAACCGAGTCCCGAATGTTGCTCCTTGCCCTACAGCGATACTGGCCAGCCCCAGCATGTTCTGAGTACGACTCAGCCGCCGAAAGCGACCGAAAATACTTCAATAGCGGCGCCGGTACGCACGTATTGAATTGAGTGGTGGTTGGCCTGGGTGCTTGTTCATCTGACGTTGCATTTACAGTCTCATCTAGTTGTGACGCTTGCTACTGAATATGGGCAGTGCCGCAGTACTACCAAGCCCGGTGGACGCTATGAGCTGTACAATGTTTCTCTTGCGGGATTTTTTTGAGAACTTGAATGGGACGCGTAATTGTGTGTATTGGTGCGTCTAATCTAATGAGTGAAGTCTCGGACACAGTGGTCTATACAAAATAGGGAGGTTTAGAAATGAGTTGCGCAGTGAAGTTGTGGAGACTTTTAGCTATCATTGCCAGATTAGGTTTAATTAATAGCCCGCACTAGGCTCAATTGGGCACTAGTTTGCAACTGGCCTGCAAACTCAAAGACTTTACAACCCGGTTGCAAAGCATCCACAGAAAAATAACCACTGCACCAACAGCGCCAATAGGAATCGAACCTATAAGTGGATTACCACCAAACAAGACGACCGCTACCACTAGAGGTGACCCCGGCGACGATACAGCTACGCAAATGCTTTACTTTAGACTTATAGCATGTTTGACTACTACTATCAGGGACATGACTAATTGCCTGGGTCTTATATATATAAAGGTCGAACACCGAAAATACGGCACTCTAGGGTATTGGCGCTGCCAGAAAAATAACCACTGCACCAACAGCGCTAATAGGAATCGAACCTATAAGTGGATTACCACCAAACAAGATCCACACCCCCCGATTGCCTAATTCGGAAGTGCATCAAAATTACCGAGTGCTTTATAACCATTCGCCCACAAAGTTCACAGCGCTTTGTAGGCGTAGTAACTAAGCAATAATACAGGTCATAGATCAGCTAGTAAGATAATATAGTAATATAAGAATAGATTAATAAGACAGCTTATTGCTAAGATTTAAGAATACCTAGTGGCCACCTGCTAACTAGTTAGATAACGGGTGCTTACATAAGACTTTATAGATCTTTCCGCCAACTTTGAAGATATTCGCAAACTTCATTCATAACTAGGCTTTACATCCTTTGAAACCCTTTTAAAAACTACTAGAAACTAGATTCTATACGAAAACCTATATACCAGTGTTTTTCGGGGGTTTGTATAGGTTCTGTGTGGTGTATGGACTTGTTAGAGAAATTTGGGGGTGTGGATGTATTCTCGCGGGGTGTCGATCTATCATTTCCCTACATTTTATACCTATTTTAGGCTTAAGATTGACAATATGACTCCTATTGGCTGGCATGTGGGCCCTTATGGAGTTTGCACTTTGCTAGCGCCAAAAATTTCTAAAGCACACGCCCGCGGGCGCCAGGGATGGCCCGAGATCGGAGAGCCCCCCAAGCCGCATAACAATGGGGCCCTCCCACCGGAGCCCCGCCCCAAAAGGGGCCCTAATATAGTGCCCAACGGGTGATCAACCCAAGGCGCATCATTCGCAGTTAATCATTTCGAAGCCCCTCTCGAAACGGCCGGCATCGCGGAAGTCACATTCCGTTACATTGTGTTGGATTATATAATACGCCTCACCGAGTCGAGGCACTCGGCGCCTGCATGGAGTCGGATATAGCCGTCTCGTCGCAGCCCCAACCGCCTTTCGGGGCTGGGGGTACGCCACTGGTAGACGCCTCGGTGAACATAAAGCCATAGAAGGACGATCAATATGCACAGAATGGAGCCTTTTGCACTAAGGAGGAGCATTAGCTTTACTAAATGAGACCTGCATGTTGTCCCTACATATAGGGAGCTGGATCCTGGTAAAGTCAAACAAGGCGACCTATCCTCCAAGGGCTTATATAGTAATTCATTGGTCTGCCTGATTGGCCATGTTTGCAAGGTACTCATATTTCCAAGAGTGGATTGGCAGTAGGTCCACTGGTCCTGCGCCGCATGCACACCCATTATCTATTAGATAACATATCCATCATGCCCGCATCTCGCTGTATGCACAGTGCCACATGTACCTAGGTATCCTAAGCCACGCTGGCCATCCAAATCTATACCATAGAGACCCTGGACCCCTTGTTGTTCGCATCCACATTATAACTCTCCAGCCTAGGTTTGACTATATTGTAGTGGAAGGATCTACAATTCTTGCGTGTTTCTGACATGCATTGGGATTAATTCATGACCTAAATTACAGCATGTATGGGAACACAGCTAGTCCTTGTCCTGGATTTTGTAAACACCGCCGCGGTGATAGACCTCCTTGTACTTGCCACGCACGTAATCCTCCACTGACACTGGACTGTATCTCTCATCTTCCGCTGGATTCCTGCAAGACTTACGACATTTGACGATGAAGTCCGGATTGCCCTACATCATGATATATAAGTCCGAGTCCGCATATGCCCCCGATACAGAAGAAAGGATGGTAACCCACATGAAACAAGAAAGCCACCGAGTAGCGTTCGTGCGGCGGTTTAGTCACTCGATGCAGATTGGACAGATAACGGTCATTGGTCCACTGCTGAAATAAATTGCCCAGGTTGACCACGTACGCCCCCTCAATCGGGGGCACAAGCACCCACTGGCGAGTGAATTCATCCCAGACTTCGAGACCAGGGACATCTCCCTGGAGCAATAGAGTAATGAGACCAAAGTCCCTGTGTGCGCCGTGACCTGAAATCTCATTAGCATGTAAGCTAGAGCATAGGGAGGGTGGTATGCAGACTCTTCTGGGACATGTCCTCGGGGTTTGGTGGCCTGGGGTAGTGATTCATTTTGAAAAAGCACATGGGTTCAGTACACAACTTGCCCAGATCCGTGGTATCCTGGTCGAGGGAGATCAAAACTGCACGGAGGACCTCCTGCGTCAGATTTCGCAATTGGTTAAGGTAATCCATGCATGTCTTGCGGAAGGGCTCTCCCAGCGACTCCGGCCACAAATTCGGACCATGTGCGAATTTGCCACCAAGCACTTGGGGATGATTCCATGGGAGATCTCGGGAGACATAGAACCCCTCCTTCAGGTCAGGCTTGGCGTCTGTCTCCTCAAATCTTTGACTGCCGATCACCTCATACCCGCGGTTGTAACTATTTTGAGCCTTGTCCAGTTTCATTTTCTCCTCGAGCGGGAGACCGAAAAACTGCTCTGCAGCTCGGAGAATCTGTTGTTGAGTGTTCAGACTGATGGGATGGTTCACGATCTGGAAAAATCCCTGGGTACGACAAGCCTGGCTGATTCCCGCCAGAAACTTGGCCACCCGTTCTGATTGTCCAGAAACAAAGTCTCCATAATCGAGAACCAGAGGCTCGTGCAATTGAGATCCCGCAGCAGAAGGCATTTTGAGGTGTCTAAACCAAAATTGATAAGAAACAACTTCTTGAACAGCAATTAAATAAGACAGTAGGCAGTGCTTATTTTTGAAGCAGAGGAGAGAGGTTAATGAGAAATCAACATGGGCGGTATAAATACTTTGAGTCTCCATTGCTGCGCAATTGGAAAGTCCAAATACCCTGGTCAATCTCCGTTGTGCCAGGGAAGCAACATCCTCGCTGACGGTCCTCTCTTAGGGTGACATTCTGGACGTTGATCACAAGTTTCCCGACTTCGTGCTCCTGCCTGAAAATCCTCTCTCCCTGTCAGCCCGAACTGCATGGTCTCCGCCCAATTTGGGAAGTTGCAGTCAGGCTTCGTAGCACCGGTGAGGATGTCGCGAGCATAGTGAACGTTATCTCAACACAGACACTCCTCGCTGTGGCAGCTGTGGCGTTTTTCTGCCAGTGCCTGCCGGACCGGGTAAACCCTGGCTCCGAGCGTAAGCCCATATCCTCTTCGCCAAGGCGGGATTTACCGTCTCCAGCCCCGCGCGGTTTTCTGGCTTGGGAATCCTATTAGTCACCAAGAAATTCCAAGCCTAACTATTATCATCGTTATAGGGGGAAGATATTGAAAGTCTGATAATTCTTCTTAGCAATTGTATTTGAATAATGAAATTAGACCCTAGTATCTATTCTCCTCCTCAGTAGTGCTGTAACTCTGTTGCCGATCGTCCCCACTGCCACTGCGTGTTCACCCTTAGTAAGACCATCCTACTTATCTAGACTATTTCGCAGAGGCCTTGTAGGGGTGCACTGCCAACTGCAAAATCCGTAGGGCCTCTCCTTTCTTCTTCGCTCTTTCCTCATACCGTTCACGTTCTCATCTCGGGTCAGATAGGCTCCTCTTCATTATGGAGAGTCGAGCTAGTGTTACAGACAAACAACCAAAATTTCAGCAATCCAGTTCTGACCCCGTCTCCCACTTGTCTCTGTCGAGCTCTGAGGATCCGCTGCAATGGCCCAAGAGGAAGAAATGGCCTCGCACCATGATTGTCATTTCAATGTCTTTAACATTGGCCTACTACTCCGGAGTCTATGCTGCGGCCATTCCGTTCGTCATGGCCGATTACCATTGTTCTAACCTGGTGGCCACCTCTGGCATTTCCTGGTTTCTCCTCGGCTTTGCTTGTGGTCCGCTGGTCTTCGCTCCTCTTTCCGAGATGTTTGGTCGCAATCCCATCATTCTAGTCACTCTGTTGCTTTTCATTCTTTCCAATATTGGATCTGCTCTGGCACCGAACGTTGTATGCCATCTTATCTTTCGGTACATTGCGGGCTTTTTTGGAGCTCCGACAGGTATGATTAAGTCCCGCCAAATGAACTGCAGCTGCAGTAGGACAGTCGAAAAGAGCAATTTATTATTATTCAACATACTGATGTATTCTGCTTGCAGTGACAAATGCTGGGGGTTCACTCACCGATATGTGGCCAGCGACAGAGCGCTCAGTGCCCTGGGCCATTTTCTCAGCCGCCAGCTTCCTGACCGTAATCATCGGCCCGATCATTGGAGATGCGATTGTTCAATACTTACCCTGGCAATGGTCTGAGATCCTCTTATTCCATTTCCAAAGTTTAGGCGTTGCCTTGACTGATCATTTTCAACAGGACGTATTGGACCTCAATGGCCTTGGGCGGAACCGTCTATCTCGCTGCTCTCCTCTTCCTCCCCGAGACATATCGTCCAAAATTACTGTCTCAAAAAGCAGCCCGGCAGGGCTTGGTACTCGAACAGATCGATCTGCGAAGCCGGTACCGCGAGGGTCTCACACGTCCATGGATCATGCTGTTCACAGAACCCATCGTATGGGCTCTCACCCTTTATATGTCCTTTGTGTATGGCGTCTTGACCCTCAGCCTCGTCGCCTACCCCATCATCTACACTGACATCTGGGGCTGGTCTACCCTCAAGACGAGTCTGGGCTATAGCGGCATCGCCGGCGGCATGGCTCTAGCGACGATCTTTTCACCCTTCCTAGGCGCCATCCATCGCTCCTACGTGCGAAAAATCGGACCCGTCCCCGAAGCCCGCTTCCCCTTGCAGATCTGGCTCTCGTGGCTTCTCCCAATCGGGCTGTTTTGGTTTGCGTGGACGGCATTACCGCCCAAAAACCCCGTGGTGGGCATCCTAGCCGGTGTGCCGATCGGCATCGGCTCACTGTCCGTATTTCTGGATGTGTACGCCTATCTGACTGATTGTTATGGTAAATACTCTGCCAGTGCGATGGCCGCCAATGGCGTACTTCTTCGCTTGTTCGGAGCCGGCTTCCCTCTTTTCGCGGACTCCCTCTACCGGGTCCTGGGCGTAGGCTGGGGTACCAGTTTACTCGGGTTTGTAGCCCTGGCGTTAGCCCCTCTGCCCTGGCTTTTCTATCGATACGGGCCCATCTTGCGAAAGAAGAGTGCATACCATAGCAAGTTGGCCAGTGAGCTTGAGTAAGGAAAATAATGGGAGAAATTGATTTTATCCTTTTTTTTCTAAAAAAAAAAGGAAAGAAGCAAATACCTTGCATTGTTGCAAAACGGATGGTCGCATTGGGAAATGGCCCAGGAACACAGGGCAAACTGGTGATTTTTCATTCGCTTATGTGGCTGTCACAGCCGCGCGTCCCACGATGGCATGGGAAGGACAAACTGTGAACTTGATGGTATGAAAACTCTGGGTCTGAAGGGAGGAAGTTTATCATTAGATACATGTATGTCATACAATCTTAGAAGCTTTATCCATACTCATAGAGGTAATATCTTTCTACAGATATCGCCCAAGCACCTGGAGGAAAGCCACTGGATAATCTTAAAAAAAAGCACTAAGATATGTAGATTCTTCACAGCCAAAATACGTATTTCCCAGGTAAACGGATCGCTCCCTCAAAAATTCCATTCGATTTTCAACCTGTCATTTTCTCATGAACCTACTACTATCAAAAATGCCTAAAATATGTGTGAAAACTAATCCTGGCTATGAAGGAAGACTTCTTCTTACTATTAATATGTTAAAAAGTGAATAAATTAAGAATATATGTGAAGCTTCGCGCCTTTTTGATATTAGTTTTACAATATTGTGGGAACAGGTGTAAGGCTGAATTGAATATTAAGAAACAGTTAGCTTGATTAGTCAGCCAGGGTTGACGGAGGTAGTTATCGGATGCTAGAGGGAGCAATCTAGCAAGCAGCAAAGCAATTTCCTTATCAGCGACTGTGTACATGAGTGCAGCCCCGGCTACAGTAAACAAACCGCCCACAAAGAACCAAGGTATGTAGTGCCCTAACCTAGACATCAATTGGCCATTGAGTGAAACGAGTACCACCATAACTACCACAAAAGGGAGCAAACGCACGTCAGCCTCAAGTGCGCCCTCGGTCTGAGTGAATTGGAAATACATGGGAATCTCATAGATTGGAACGAAGGCGCACGCGCCGCCTGCTGCAGTGGCTGCAAAGAGAAGAAGCACCGTGCGTGATCGGAAAAACTGCACTGGAATAATTCGCCGCGAGATTGTAGTGCCAATTGCCCATACCTGCTGAATACCAAGCAGAATCCACAGCACGCCAAAGACGACAAACATCGCAATAATGCGACCCGAGTTCCAGGGATATACAATACCGCCCATGTTGATAGCAAGAATCAATGCCAACAACATGGCAGCTTGCAACACAATACCAGGATAATCAAGATCTGACACGCGCTCTCGGGCTGAAGCGCCTGGACGAGGGTCTTTGCTCGGGATGAGGAAGATGTAGAAGGGAGCGCACACGGTTCCAATAAGGAGATTGATGTAGAAAGCCCATCGCCATCCCACCGACGATTCGCTGAAAGCGCCCCCAATTATAGGCCATAAAACGATCCCGAGGCCCCATGTAAATCCGGTGCAGGAGACATACACCGGACGCTCGGCCAGGGTGGTGGTAGTGGCGATGAGCGTCATGCAGCCGACATAGAGCCCAGAACCCCCTACTCCAGCAATGGTGCGCCCCAGAATCATGACATTGATAGATGGAGCCGCGCCGCAAATGGCAGAGCCAACCTCGAAAAGAGTCATGTGGAATATATAAAACCACTTGGCAGTGATGTGACCATACAAGCGTCCCCAGAGTAGATTGGTGGCCGTCGCACTCAGCAGAAATGAGACACTCAACCACGGCAGCTTCTGAATACCGCCGAGCTCCTGGACGATGACGGGTTGGAGATCAGCCACCACCGTCGCGTCAAGAGCATACCGGAAGGTGGAAGCCAAGATTGCAACAAGTGTCAGATACCACTTCCAGCCATCAATGTCTCGCGGCGGTACCTCGGCCTCTACCTCGGCTTCTGTGGCAGCAGGGCCAGAGTTAGTAAATATGTTCTGCTGGACCCCATCGTTTGAGTCGTTGGCACGGCTGGTCGAGCTTTCCTGGTAGTCTTTCTCCTCGACCACATTGCCGGCGGCTCTTTCTTGCCTATCGAGCACAGCCATATCCACAACCCTGATGTGACACTTTCGATGGAAGTATTTTGCGGAAGAAGGAGATGGACCATCAAAGAGAGAGCACGGTCGTTATCGTCGCTTCAAAGCAGATTGTATGGCGTCAACATCTGGAATAGAATGGTGATAGGAGTTAAGACGTTGACAGAGAAGCATTCGATATATATCTTGTTCTCTTCGTCCACACGCCGTCAGACCTAAGTTCGGATAGCTGATCAATATTAGTCAGTATTGACAAGCTCTCTTTGGAATGCTGTATGGAAATTGGTAAAGATAATGGGCCTGATTTGCAGGATGATACTATGATGATCTGTTGAGCATGTTTTGATGTTAGGGCTTACAAATAATGCTTCCAGCAGAAGACTAATTCGATGTGTATTGCTAAGCGAAGGTATAGGCCGTAACATGTAAAATCACTAGCACCTCTTTATTGCGTATACTCTACAGCATCAATGGAATCATTGGTAAAACCACCTATCTAACCCTAAGCCCCGTCTGCTGTTTACTAAGCTTGACATATTTCGGCCGCTTCGACCGATTTTTTTCGGCCCAGTTTGTCAGCCCGTAAATTGTCGGCTCTGATCGACATGAGATCACTAACTATAGATAATACAAAGCAACGAGTCCACTACGTAGTAAGCGAGGCCTGCTACTTTAATGTTATAATTATCGCTTGATATGTTGGTCGGGCCACATGAAAGTTGACTTTGCCAATAGTTTACAGTTCTAAACTTGCGGACATTCTTTTACCTCCGCAACAAAGATATGATTACATTTCAAAACGGAACTAGAACTGCAGAACCTGGCAGTAGCCAAATATCAACATCGATTCAAGAACAAAAAATAGATATAAATATACCTGATATAATCTACAATCTTTTAAGCCAAATAACTAGTACGCCGCGAGTAAGAGATAGCGATAGGCAATGCGCTTCCATATGCAGCAGGTTTTGCCTATTTAGGGAATTAGAGGTTTGTAATGCCTGATACTCCTTTTTGATGTGGGATTCATGTCATCATTGGGTTACATATTGCGCGCTTCTAAAAGATAGTGTTAACCCTAAAAGCGCTACCGCTGACTTTGAAATGTGATGTCCCTTATATTGATATTAATCACGGGCCTAATATTTTATCCAGCTTTCATGATTCTCAGCATGACCACTAAGGGGAAAGGGCGTTTGGGCAGACATGGATCGCCGCACCCACTTCGTTACGGAAACCAGACCGTTCAAACACCTAGACCAGCTCATCAGTGGCTCTTCCAGGAAATCATCTGGTGTAGACCTTGCTCTCCATCTTAGTATGACACGGTGGCCAGCGCGCCGTAGGCCAGTTGCAACCGCAAGTCCGCCAATCCCACCTCCCACCACAATCACCTTCATTAGTCGGCCTAGTGCTCTGGTGACCTACGGGTAAATTGGATAGCGGAGAGTTTGACAGATAACAAAGAATCGACGACGACGGAGCTGTTGCTTGATTCTCATTCCTGACCAACATGGTCTAATAATATGGTTTCACCTAACTATGAGTGATCTGCCCGCAAAACCTCCGATCAGCCTTGTTCCCCCCCTGGGGATGGAAACCGCCGATTGGAATCAGCGGGACAGCCCTAAGGTGCCGTCATGCTTAATGGAGGAATGCCCAGCCGGTAGCTATGCCTAAGCAGCACTAGGCGACACATCGGGATCGGCGTCTCGGGGGGTTAGAAGACCCCACGCCGCCGATGATCTTCAGAGCACAACTAAGGGAGCTCGGCATTGTTGCTATTGAAAAGTAGGAGTGAAAACCCTGGTTAAGAATCATTTCTATGAGTTGTAGATGTAAACGTCGCAGTCTTTTGAAGCTCTGCCTTCAACATTCGTTTCACTCCGTTTGTGCCGATTGAACGTTTTCTCTCAAGGAACCTCAGTTTCTGCTTGCTGATCCCCTTTCGTTGTGGTTGCGCGAATGAATGACTCAACTCCCAACGGGCGCACTCTGTCGCTCGAGCCGAAAGACGCAAAAGTCGGAAGCATTCTTCGACCTTCTGATGTTGACATCGAAAAGGAACCTCCTCTTCCAGCTTCTACTGCTGGCAGCCCTCCCACTTCGCCTCCGCCTCCTCCAAATGGAGGAGTTATAGCGTGGTTACAAGTCCTTGGAGGATTTCTGTTTGTCCTGAACACGTGGTAAGTGGCACATGGACTCATCTTCATTACATGCACACTTACAATCATTGTTTGTGCTGGTGTTAGGGGAATGGCGAATTCATTCGGTGTCTTCCAAACATACTATTCAAGTGTCCTCCTCGCAGGCAACAGTCCATCCGCCATCTCCTGGATTGGCTCCATCCAGGCGTTCTTATTGTTGTTCATTGGTGTTTTCAGCGGCAGAGCCTTCGATGCAGGGTATTTCTATCCAGTCGCAGGTTTCGGGGCTTTTCTCTCTGTTTTCGGCATGATGATGACATCGCTGTCGACCAATTACTACCAGATCTTCTTGTCCCAGGGCCTATGCCTTGGGCTGGGATCCGGATGCCTGTTCACTCCAGGCATTTCGCTCGTTGGGCAATATTTCACAACACGGAGGGGATTGGCGACAGGTATTGCAGCCAGCGGGAGTAGTTTTGGTAAGCTCCTAGCCTGGCTCGACGCAGTGATCTCTTTTCCTGGCTATTTCGTCCTAACTTTCAGTCAAGGTGGAATTGTGTTCCCCATAGTCGTCCGCAAACTCATCGTTTCTGTTGGATTCCCCTGGGCTGTACGTGCCATGGCATTTATCATGCTCGGGACTCTGGCAATTGGAATCTCCATCCTCAGGCCTCGACTTCCGCCGCGCAAGTCCGGCCCCGTTGCGGATTTTGCAGCCTTCAAAGACCCTGCCTACTCTACATTTGTCATCGGACTGGCTCTCGGATTTATGGCATTCTTCATTCCTTTCTTCTACGCGGAGAGCTACGCATTGAATATTGGCGTGGATTCGAATTTGTCATTCTACATCCTTAGTATCATGAACGCGGCAGGAATGGTCGGTCGGTTGCTCCCTAATGCTATTGCAGATAGGTGAGTACGGTGGCTTCTTGACTCCTCTTTTCTCAAAGGGCTTTCGATCGGACTGACTCTTGAAATCTAGATTAGGTAGCCTAAACGTCATAGTCCCATGCGCATGCATTTCCGCCGTGATCATCCTCTCCTGGATCTCTGTTCAAAATCTAGGAGGCTTAATCGTCACATCCGTCCTTTATTCATTCTTCTCTGGAGGCCTCATGGCTCTTCCCCCCGCAGTTCTCGTGGCCCTGAGTCCAAGCCTGAACAAAATCGGTGTCCGGGTTGGCATGGCGCTGACGATTGCCTCCCTAGGGGTTTTGATTGGGTCACCAGTGGCCGGAGCGATATTGTCTAGGCAGAGCCGGAATGGCAACCCGGAAAGTCCTGGTTCTTTGAATTATACCGGAACACTTGTATTTACGGGAATAGCCTTGTTGATCTGCGGTGGGCTCATGAGTGCGACTCGTGTAGTTAAGAAAGGGGTAAAACTGGAGAAAATCTAGCTCGCACCCCAATCTCCTGATTACGAATCCTGAGGTTTGGCCGCCTTATACAATGAGGCCCCCGAGGAGAGGGATCGAACCACTGACAACGAGGTTGGTTTATCTTAACTAGAACAGAAAGATATAGTACGCTCTGAGGTTTTGAATTTATACGATATTCCTTCAAAGAATTGCCTACCTCGTACTATTTTTGGGGTTTGTAGGGCATGCTTTGCTACATCAAGATATTACATCTAATCATGACTGTACTCGTGTGAAGTAGTTAATGGCATAACCTTGAAAATCGTAAACCGGTAGCAGCTAAGTCTCAAGTGCTCCTAAACATACTCAAAGCAACTAACTCATTTGGCCATAAACCCCCAGCATGCTTCAATATCATTGATAATTTCTCGGAACTCTGCAATCAATGTACTGCGCATGATGTTATACAAATCTAGACAGTCTGCTTCATCCAGCCCACAAGCCCGTCGGTCCAATCGTTCGAGAAGTCGCGGTACCTTCTTAATATCCAGCAGCAGAATATGTCTAGTAAGGTAAGTCTCATCAGCATTATCCAATCGGTAGATCCCTAATGTAAGCTGGGAAACCTCTCCTTGGCTGGCACGTTCCTCGGCGTGTCCTGTGGGAAAGGCGGGTTCGAGTGGTTGACTTGCTTGACTCATATCCATGCCCAGTCCCTGCGTCGGCCATGGAGAAGTAGAGAAGAGATTTGGCAAATCATGGCTCGAATCCCGTGGATTCCGGAGTCGTGACTGGTACAGGAGATGATAGAGATGAAGATTCTTATGGAGCAGGAGCAAAATGAGGAGGCGCGTTGTGCTATCGTGCGGACTGGCGCATTTCAACGCATTGCAAATACAAAGCAGTGCCTCTTTGTTCTGACTCAATGCGACATCCAGAGTTAGGGTTGCTATATTGGCGCCTTGAACTTTTTCCAGCGCCCTGCAGATAGATGGAAAGCAGGTACATAGCGACTGATGACTGTGATACCCAGAGAGAGCAACATGGCCTAGCTGTGTGCCTGCGAGTGACTGTGTGCTTGTCGTGGAGAGCGTAGACACCGCACCTACGTCATAATAAGACATCGCCCTAGGAAGAGGAGTTGTCATGCCAGCAGTTGAGTCGTGATGCTTGGATGATCCAGATATGTTCCCTCCGTTGTCTGCACTGTGAAGTGGACTCGTCGAAGAACCTGATATAGAGAACAATCCGGACAACATTGGATCAATAGGGTCGACGTCGACTTCCATGTTCAGCTCTTGAAGAAAATTCGCAGTTGAAGGTAGGCTGCGCGTTTGGATCTCTTCGTCCTCGCCCGGGAGGTCGCTAAGCAGCTCACTGAGCTCACTATGAGGTCGTGGAGTGTTACTGGGGGCCGGGGATGGGGCACGTAGGACTTGATGCTCCCGGTTGACCGCTGGAGCACGACCCGACCGTCCTGGTGGACTGTGTATACAAGGAGCATCCAGGCCCAGGCATCGCTGGCATCCAGAAGCAGTGGGAACACATTTTACTTTAGCCTGATGGCAGTTATCGCAGGAGGCTCGCAAGGCTCGTTTTTGGGTTCCTGTACTGGGCATTTTCCGGCCGGAAGAGACAAGAGGAGGCGGGGAAGTGTGGCGGGAGGAGAAAACAAAGGGAACAGGGTAGTTTATTTGAAGACAATGAGAAGGAAAGTAGCAACGATACGGCAGTCCATTTGTGACTTGGCGCCATAGGTAATTCGTAATCTTACGGCAGTCTATTGTTACGTTCCGGCCTTTTCAAAACGGAACTAGAACTGGAGAGCCTGGCAGTAGCCAAATGTCAATATCGATTCAAGAACAAAAAATAGATATAAATATACCTCATATAATCTACCATCTTTCAAGCCGAATAACTAGTACGCCTCCAGTAGGAGATGGCGATGAGCAATGCGTTTCGATATGCGGCATGTTTTGCCTATTTAGGGAATTGGAGGTTTGTAATGCCTGATACTCCTTTTTGATGTGGGATTCATGTCATGATTTCCAAAAACTCTCACGGGTTCCATATTGCGCGCTTCTAAAAGATTATCCTCTATATGCCCAGTACGTATAAATCAACATTAAAAAGATTTTGAGCCAAAGGTCTAAGCGTGTGCTCCATGTACTCCGAACCTCTATAAGGCTTGAACCAATACAAGCCATTACGATCATCAACCAATAACCAATGCAAGGAAGTAGACTCTATCGGGATTTATGTCGAAGTCGTTGTCCAAACGCCCTGAATAAAAACGGGATGGGGATCAAAATTGTTGCAAAACAACCGAGCAAAGTGCCTGCCCATTGCACTTTCATATTTTCAAACATTTGTCGTGTAAAGAGAGGGAAGCTTGATGCAAAAGCGGACCGAAGTATGACATTGGCTGCTACGGCAGAGGCGGCGCTGGTACATTTGTGAGCAGAATTGTTTTTGCTGAGCCATGGATTATGAGTCGTGGGCACCTACACTGGCAAATATGCATCCACAAGATAGTTGAAGCACGGGTTAAAAATACAGAGTACGCCGAAGCCAATAAAGATTCCAGCAGCCGCCGGCGCAGCCCAGTGGATTTCGGAGGTGAAACCAGTCCAGGCAAACCTAGACTTTTCGTCAGGTTACTTCTGTAAGCATTAAGACAAAAATCCTACTCACCAGAAGATTCCAATAGCGAATACTGGGGCTCCAATTAGGGTTGGATCTAAACGCCATTCAGGGACAGGAACGTTTCCGTTCTTGACCAGCTTCTTGGTGTACCGCCCATGCTGCAAGAGAATAAAGCCGAGACCCAAGACAATGCCAATAGCCAGCCCAATAAACATCAAACCAGCAATCTCTGGGCGCATGCCGTGTATGTCCCCAAAGACGTAGGGATACGCCTCTAGTGTGGCATAGACCAAGCCATAGATGAATGACATGTAGAGTGAAAATAGAAAAAGCGCGGGCTCTGTGGCAAGTAGTCTCAGGGGCCGCATTAAATACTTCTCGACCAAATCGCCAATCTCAAATTCGACCTCTTCTTGCTTTGCATGAATGCCCCAGTTTCCTGATCTTTTCCGAATGAAAGCGGCTTTTTCGATGAGGATACATGGATGATATGACTCCCTCAAGAAGAGGAGAGAGAGTACGCCGTTTGCGAAGGCAAGAAAAGCCGGGATGTATAGCGTCCATCTCCAACCAAGATAACTCGAGGCTGTAAATCCACCGGCGATGGGCGCCACGAACGGTGCCTCGAATACTACCAAAGAATACAGAGCAATGGCGACACCGCGATATGTATTGTCGTAAAGGTCCGCGAGCACACCGGGGACCACTGTCATTTGGCTAGCGCCACATACTCCAGCAAAGAATCGACAGATAATAAGGGTCTGGACATCTTTCGCAACCGCACATGCAATGGTGAATATCCCTTCGCCAAAGATAGCTAGCACCAAAGGCCATTTTCTGCCTACGGCTTCAGACATCGGCGCCCAAATCACCGGCCCCGTCGCAAAGCCCAAAACGAAGAGGGTCGTACCAAGACTAATCACTTCTGTTCCCACGCCAAACTCACTGCTAGCCTTGGCAATCCCGGGAGAGAACATCGCACTGTTCAATGCAGCGATAAATGTACCAGAGCAAGCCAATACTGAGGATACAAGCCTAGATGGTCCATCAATGTCAGCGTACACATCCTCACTCCGAATGCTGGAGTCATGAAATTCGTAATTGGATGTTCACAGAAGCAACACACCTTGTTGTAAAAGGCCAGTTCTGAGGATTCATAGGATCATCCTCTCCTTCAAAGTCGACGAGGTAATGCTCTCTGTCTGGAAGAGCTGGTGGAAATGGTCTCCCTGCCCCGATTGACCATTTGCCGTTTATCCCAGGATCAAATTCTTGAATGTTGGCGAATGCCATCCTATCCGTATCCGTAGCTTGCTGTTTCATGAATTGCAATATGTGCGAAGTTCCGTGTGGATGTTGATGTATCCTGAAGAATTTTTATAGGGATCACGCAAGCGGGTGCTGCGGGAACGCGGCCTTTGCAGCTTCATGATGATCATCAGTTTGTGGCGTGTGCGCACTAAATCTAGGTACCATCTCCACTACCTCAGAGCCACATTACATGATCCATAAACACCATCTGATAGTAAAAGATGAATTTCAAATTTTCAATGTCTGGGTCCACAAGAGCAGTATTACTGCTTTCAATACCAGACTCTACAAGAGCAAAAAAAAAAAAATGTTACCGTAATTACTACACGATTCCTATAACCCTAACCCTATCAACAGAAGATTGAAGATAAAAACCCAGCTGCCCGATTCCGCCGATTCCGCTTTTGCCGCGTAGACCGTAGATATGGGCAAGGATACACAAGCCACTCTTCTTCGAGGAACTGAGTCATCTGTGGGATCTGTTGTCAAAGCCTGATGAAGTTTTCGTGAATATTGAAGTTGCTGAACATGTGAGCAATAACACTACAGGCCAAGACCTGCCTGCCCTGACTCTCATCAGTTCTGACCTGACGAAGGGGCTTTATAAACTTCAAGATAACGCTCCAATTAACTATTAGCATATTTCCAATTGACATCATCTTGGCCCCATGGTCTGAATACGTCATGCCTGAGAAGACGCACTACGATGCTAAAGGCGCTGCATAGACCCCAATTGGGTTAGATGTAGCGCCAGACCACCGCTAAGTTGGAAGGCTTGGCCCTGAGCTAGCGGCTCCGGCTTAGGCCTGTATTGCTGGGTTCTAGTATAAGGTTTACTGTTACTGCAGCTCAATAGGGACCAACGCAGTTAGTATCAGTCATAATCCGGGGATCCTTTACGACATACGAGTCAGGGAGTATATAGGCAGACCGATCGTCTTAATTCCTCACTGAGATAGGTATCACGCATCGCCATGCTAAGTTCAATGCGTGGCTTGGCTTTTCGATGGGTTTACATATGCACAGCAATGGAAGTTGAGAATGATGTCAGCCATGGATGTCCACAAGTGTCGAACTGGGACATCAAGTTGAGTCCGTGTATGAGTATATATTCAGTGGATTCAACTGCTCGGTTTTCAAGATCATCGATTTCAGCGTAAAGTGCAACAATCAAAACATCTCAATTCATTATGATTCTCTCTCGAACATCTTCTCTTCTTCTTCAAGTATCAGCCTTGCTGGCTGCCGCCCAGGCCACAACCGTTGTTCAATGGGGCACCTGTACCGATGATTTTGGAAGTTCAGTGCCTGTCGATTGCGGCACACTGCTGGTCCCCCTTGATTATACCGTGACCTCAAATGAGACGTATACGCTCGACCTTCTGAGAGTTCCTGCAGCTGTTCAGCCGGCCAAGGGCAGTATTGTGCTCAATTTCGGGGGTCCAGGAGATGTAGGACGAGCGACATTGGCTGGTTATGCGCCTCTCTTACAAGCGTGAGCGAAATCAATGTCTATTATACTAAGAGCATATCAATTGATTCATTATATAGACTGTCCGGCGGCCAATATAATCTGATTTCCTTCGATCCTCGGTATATACCCCCTCTTCATATAGTTATAGCGCGCAATGCTGACAGGTCATATCATGACAGTGGCACTTCTACCAGCAACCTACCGTTCACCTGTTACGACAACGAATTCGAATTACACATATTTGCAGACGCTCGAACGGCACCGAATGCGGATGACGAGGCGGCTTTGGGAAGGCTTTGGACGCAAGGCACAATCTATGCAGATACCTGTGCACAGAAACACAATGAAACTGGCACCCTTATTGGTACTGCATTTACCGCACGAGATGTGATGAGTATCGCAGAATCTATTGGCGAAGATGGACTGTTGCGGTACTGGGGTAAGCTGTAGCGAAAAAGTTCACTGAAGTAAGAACTGAATTTGCTAACTTCAAGGGGTGAAAACCGTCAGGTTTCTCATACGGGACTGTTTTGGGAGCTACGCTGGTAGCCATGTTTCCAGACAAGGTTGACAAAGTAATCCTGGATGGAGTTCAGAACCCTCATGAATACTATCACTCATATGCGTACGCGTCATTACCAAAACCGCAACAAAAGATAGAAAACTTGCTAACCATTTCATTACAAATCCTAGGGACTTCGAAGAATGGGAGGGAGCAGATCAATCATTCTCGGGAATGTTCAACAGCTGCGTCACAGCTGGCCCAGACGCATGTGCACTTGCGAAGAGTAACCCCAACAAAACCGCCGCTGATCTCGAAGAAAGCTTCTTCAATTTAGTCGATGCTCTGAAAAAACACCCTGTCGCAGTCGGGGACTTAATTGTGGACAGCTCCGTGCTGTATGGGCTCGCAGTCTATTCTTCCTATTCGACCGCGAATTGGAAGAATACCACGCTGATCTTCGACATGCTCATGACCGGAGAAATCGATGAAGCCGTCTTCCTGGAGTTTGTCGGTGGGGTAATACCAGTTGATAACACCACTTTACTTACAATAGGTTCGCTGTATCCTCCTTTACAAGGAATTCACTGCTCGGACCGGACTCCAGCTGCTCGTGCAGGAACCTATGAGAAGCTCCTGCCAGCCATATATGAGCTCTCTAACACGAGCAAGACAGCAGGTCCCACTGATATGTCTCTCACTATGGCATGCGCGCAATGGAAACTAGATGCCAAGGAACGTTACGAAGGCGACTTTCAAGTCAGTCCAAAGAACCCCGTACTTCTTATTGGGAATACCCACGACGGACACACGCCTACGAAATCCGCATATAACGTCAGTTCTGGATTTGAGGGCAGTGTTGTTCTCGAGGTCAATGGATACGGTGTATGTTTTCTTTCTCCCCTTCTTCAATCAAGATCAAAGGCCAGCAATGTTTGATTAGAGGGCTAACTGCAAGAATCTTGCCTCATTCTAGCATGGTTCCCTTGTTCTTCCTTCGTTGTACAGTTTCCAGACGACTGCGAGTTATTGGGTTAATGGAACTTTGCCAGAGCCGGGAACTGTTTGTCAAGTTGATGCACCTCCATTTTCCAACATTACCTGGGCAGATGTACTCGAAAAGATCTCCTAGACTTTATTCAACATGTTTCCTAACAATAATATGAACCACCTAGATGTCAGCTATGATCTCATATCGAATACCAGGTCTCTTGAATTAGATTATTGACAAGTAGTTATCATGTAGGAACCTACTAGCATCCAAATCGAAGAGGTAGAATACTCTACGTTGTGAAGTACTGCTGGCGGATATGGCTCGAGGTCATCCTGAATTCGATATTAAAATATAATCAACTATATACACCCTATATACACCCCGCCACTTCCTCAATCATCCCGGCAATTCCTGTAATCCATTATTCCCAGCCAATTCCGCATACCGGGGCTGAGACGATTGATTTGCGAAATGAGAGTATGTCGGCATTGGTTCTACCGGCTTCTCTAGTCTTTGAGTACCGTCGAGTTCCTGCCGTTGAGAACTCTGTTGATTTTCGGCTCTTTTATTTGTCTTCCTCTTTCTCCACCAGAAAAATAATCCCATGCCCAGAGCTGCGAGGACACCTATAACCACGCCCACGGCAATACCGGCTATTGCACCACTGCTCAGACCGGATGATTTGGATGCAGTGTCCGAAGGCGTGGATATTACCGTTGCGGCGGATGTAATAGTCGAAGATGAAGTGGCAGATGACACTGTCGATGTGGACGTCGATGATGAACGTCCAGTGGTGGTAGTGGTAGATGTAGCAGCCGCCAACGACGAAGAATAAGCCGCAGCAGCACTCTGGCCCCAAGTCACGGGGTTTTGCGTCGTGTTATGCGCGACATTGAAGAAGCAACTGAGGTATTTCACCTGGTTACCGTCAAAATCATAGTTGAATTGGCCGTAGTATGCTTCGTCGAGGATGTTCAGATCGACGGTTACTGTGCCGTTGGCTGGGACGGATGTGTTGTATCCTAGAAATCTAGTCAATATACATCATTGTCCATACCAGGAGGTGGAGAAAGTCCCGGGAAAAACTCACCCATAACCCAAGACTGTCCATCGAGATAATACCATAAAGCCAAAAAAGTATTCTTTGCATTTTTGGCGGTTGTCTGAAAACTGACGTCCACGGAGTCGCGGTAATTGTAGTTCAATGTGACATCTTGCGAGTTTGGAGGCGGATATATGAATTGGCCCGACATTGCTGTTGACTGGTGTATAAATAATGTGTGCGGTATATTCGGTTCCTCAAAAGTTGTTCAGTCGATGATACTCATATACTCGAACATCCATGGATATCTGCAAGAAAAAGCCGAGTATCGTACCCTCTCCGCGCCGCAAAACAGAGCGCAGGAAAGACAAAAGAAAGAATACGGAGCGTAGATGCCAAAGAGTTTTGAGCCAAGAGGAGAGCAAATCCTATCAATTCAACGGCCTCGGCCAGTCAAGGCTCAAGTGTTTACTCTAACTAAAACATAGCTGAACGTTAAAGTGAGTTAAAGGATTGACACCAGACTTAAGTGGCTAGGCAGCGCTACTACTGGCAGCCAGCCAGTAACAGAACAATTCGATGGCTCCCAATTTCCGAAAGGAGACTAAATCAAGCGCCTGTTTTGAGTCTTCGTTGACTTTAAGCCAAGAAGAGGTGGAGATTCTAGAGATGTGGCGTCAGGGGCTTTTACGAGGAGGAATCGAGGATACAAGCAGTGTGATGTATCTACGCAGTACGAAGCATTTCTCTGAAGCCGGATTGACATGATTTGCGATTCTTAATTGATGTGCATTGGGAATGCTACACAGATCAATCATTGAGCAGTTAATTCATGACCATGGCCGATCTGGAAGAAAAGTCTGAAGACATGCCGGCAGTTCAGTTCTGTGGGGGCCGTTTTTTGCGCCATCGTCCCATAGGCATGCATGCATCATGATGCATGACTCGACTGACAATCTTATGATTCTCATATGGAAAAGTCTTTCAAGGGTTATCCCGGGCGATTTACTCATGATTCATGAACCTTGATGTTCTCCTCACAAGTACGTCCGAATCATATACCTATTATGCTTATGACCCTGCATAGAATTATCAATGTCGCGCAGATTCATCGGAAACACTCAGTACATCCTAAGAGCAAGATGTTGAAAGTAGTAAGCGTACATTCGTTCAAGATCAAGAGTCCCTCATCCTGAAGGTCTAAGCCCATCAGTCATTTCACAGACATCTGGAACTGCGCGGAAAATAAATGAAACCTCTAAGAAAATCCGTAGATAGCGTTCTTATTGGTCCTGGAGAAGACTCCAACCCTAACCCAACCCTAGAGACTCTACCAAGTAGCCGGGTGGAGGACAGGAATAAATAGCAGCATGGGAACTTCCAGTGAAAATAATCAGTGAATCTTATACGTGAGTCTTGGTAGTTGAGCAATCAAAGTAGTTACTGAAACAGGATTACCTTGGCAAGTCAGAGACAGCTCATATTGAATTATCATCAAGTCGGAGAGATTTACAAACTAAATGAAAGAAAAGAATCAAATACATGTCAAAAAGAAAACTCCATGTCTGTTTAATCATCATCGTCGTCATCGTCTTACGAACTCCCATAACACTGCAAATTGAATAAATTGACCTTTGGATTATTGTGTTCCAACGATGCCAACTGTTTATGGGGTGTCCGACCGCTCAGCATATCCACCAGATCCTGCAAATCAAGCCAGAACTCGTGTTTGGGACGGCGTTTTTCCCAGTCTGTGTCTGTGAGCTCGAGACCGTCGGGTCCACCCATGGGCGAGAATAGTACTCGGGAGCCCTTGACTCCAATAACGGCCGCAGAATATTCGTCCTGGGCGATTTCGTCTGGAGTCTTGCCTGCGTAGGATTCGATCTGTTGCATACATTTGATGGCCATGCGGTGGGCGCGGATGCGGTCCATGGGGGATGGGTTGCCGCCTTGTTGGAAGTGACCTGGTACAGCGGCACGCGACTCAAAGCGGCCATTGGCTTCCTCTTTGATCATATCTGCGATGACCTGGGTGGTGTATGTTTTGGAGGCGGTTTCGTTGCGCAGGATAATCTTACCAGCGCGGTTGGCGCCACGATCAGTTGCAAAGCTGGAGCGGAGGAATTCAATGTCTTGTGACAGCATTTTGATGTTGATTCCTTCTTCGGGGATGTAGACTGCTGCCGCGCCGATGGCTAGACCGGCTGTGGTGGCGATGTAGCCGGATTTACCACCTTGGGTTTCTACGACGAAGACTCGGCGGCGAGATGAGGAGGCTGATTGTCGGATGGCGTCACAGAACATGATCAGTGTGTTGAGACAGGTGTCGCTACCGAGCGAGTACTCCGTTCCGGGTACATTATTAGAGATTGTTGCGGGCAATACCGTGATTGGGATCTTGAAAGCAGAGTAAGTCTCTCTGCCCTTTCGCAGCTGACTGGCTGCAGTGAAAGCTTCAAAGCCACCAACAATGAACAGCCCGTCGAACTTGTGTTGTTCAAATGCTCGAGCGGTGGCTTCGAGATCTTCACCTGGTAGACCTCGGTTTGTTCCAATTTCAGATCCTCCCTGGTTAACCCAGTCGTCAGACTCGAGCCACCCTATTTCCCGCACTGAGCCGATAGGCTTGTCATCATGGTGACGGCAGAGTCCTGGGAAACCGTTGTGAATGGCAATGGGTTTGTGCCCGCGAGTCAAACAATAACCAACAGCCGCTCGCGTTGCCGGGTTCATACCACCAGCCGGGGCACCAACATGGACAATGGCGATGCGCATTTGCTTCTCTTCGGGGAGGCGCATCTTGGGGCGGTCCACAGAGGTGGTGTTGAGGTATGCATTGTAATATTCTTTGAATTCTGAGTCACGCATGGCCATGGCTTGATGAAAGTCCTTAGCTTGGATACGAGCAGTGACATCTTTAGTTTGCTGAACCGCTTCCATGAGTGGCATTCTTTCGATTTTGTTTTCGCGAATGACGATCACTGGAGATGGGGAGTCCGGCTTGACGTCGAGCACAGCCTTGACGGCTTCCACGCCTTGTAGTGTCGACAACCAACGATCGTAAGCACAGGCAGGACCGCCTCGTTGTGTGTGCCCAAGAACTGTCACTCGGGTGTCGAGTTTCAATCGGTTGCTGAGAAGATCTTTGACTGAATCCGAGGAGATCTTATTAAGGTGGCGGTCCTGGGCACCTTCGGCGACGATAACGATTGTTCGCCGTTTGCCACGTTCGCGATTCTATAGAAGGTTAGACGATTATCACTAAACAAAGTGTACAAAAGGACCAACCTTGGTAATTACAGAGCACATATCATCTTCCCAGCCATCATGTGGAGGCATCTCAGGAATAAATAGCCAGTCTGCACCTGTACTAATGGCCGCCATCAGGGCGAGCCAGCCGCAGTGTCGTCCCATCACCTCAATAATGAACCCACGTTGATGAGACGAAGCGGTATCGAAGACATCATCCACAGCTTCGCAAATCCGGGCCAGAGAAGAGTAACAACCAATTGTAGCATCTGTACCGCACATATCGTTATCGATCGAGCCGACCAAGCCCACAATATTCAACGTGGTGTAGGGCAAGACCTGTTCTTCGGTCAATTGACGGTTTTCCACCAACTCCTTCAACAGACCTGGCCATTCGGAGCGGAACAAATCAGCACCAGTCAGACTGCCATCTCCTCCGCAGACAACCAAAGCATCAATGCCCTTCAAGACCATGTTCTTTGCAGCTTGAAGACGGCCAGCGCGTTCGCGGAACTTCATGCTGCGTGCTGATCCGATCAGAGTTCCTCCACGACACAACCAGCCACGGACATCCTCCCATTGCATTTGTTTGATGAGGTCCCCGCCCGCAACCAACCCTTCGTAACCTTCGTGTACGGCAAAAGCTTCGCAGCCGCAGTGAATAGCCATCCGCACCACGGCGCGGACGGCACCGTTCATACCGGGGGCATCACCACCGGAGGTGAGGACGGCGATGCGGCGTTTCTTGGATGGCATGTTGGGCGGGGTGATGCCCGAAGCGGAGGAAGCAGTAGTCGTACTCATGGTGGAGGGACGTGGCCTGCCTCAGCCTGTGAATAGATGATGCTCAATTCTTTACTGCGCTTGATGAAAATGAAGCAGAAGTAAGGAGAAAAAATCAAGCTGTAACGTATGTTCGTGGTGGGGGAAGATTCCGGTGAGAGAAATTGGCGGCGGAGCTCTAGTACGTCAGTAAGAGACTATGACGACAGCACTGCAGCTGCTGTTGGCGTTGGATGTGTGTTTAATGGTTTCGGGTAGAGCAGAGCTCAATTGAACGAGTCGAGGTCAGAAGAAGAGTTAAAATACTGTCAGTCGATCTCGAAGATACTCCGGTGAGAACGTGAGGTTTTAAATAATTGACAGCATCCGACGTTTCATTTTGAGCCACCGTCGAATGCGGCATCCCATCAGGGCGCGCTAGACCGTTCCAGGACTAGGGCGGGACACCTGATCGGCACACGTGATTCCATCGGCTTTCGGTGAATCGGTCAGTCGTTTTTCTCCTGACGAGGCACAGCAAGTGGTATGATGTACTGTTCTGCACAGACTACTCTCTAGTCCATACGTAGATGCTTCTGGCATCTGACGATGGTTACATATCCGCATTATCCGGCATCAAAGAAGTTCCGAATCACTGTTCGTAGGGTTAGGGTTAGGGCTATGAGCTGATATAGAGCCCTCGGTGTCAGCATAATATGTTCGTCGAAGAACCATCCGGCCGAATGGTTCAAATGTTGCTGAGATGCAACGCTGAAGAGGTTGCTGTGGTTTCGACTCCATTTTCTTACCACGGATACTCCCTTCCCGAATGCAACTACATATTCTACAAGGCGGGGTCCCCAATGTTCCAGATGTCGGATGAATGCATAGTATAATAAAATGTAGAATAAAAGTGCATGGATTTAAGCTATATAGTACCTATTTAACTATCTAACTTAACCAATAGCCTTACAACCTCTTCCTCCCCCTTTGCCCAGCGTTCTGATGCCGATTCTCCCGCGCATCCCCCTTTCCTCGAGCTGACTCGATAGATGTTTTAAGAAGAAATTCAAATTCCTATCTGTCTGCTGAAAACTTTCGAATATTTCGTGCACTCCATTGACTTGTGCCTTGTGAAGGCGCGTGGGTGATGTTCTCATTGAATAGGGAGAGGTAGGTACTTCTTCATCGTCAGGTTCCCAGCGGGATTTGATGCACTATGTACATACGCAATATCGCTACGAATCAAACGTCTTTCCTTAAGGAGCCCCAAGGTAGTATGGTCAACCGAGTTCCCCTGAACAGAACCCGACAAATGTACTGGCAAGTCTGGATCCCCGTCCAAGACTGCCTCTCAACCCCAATAATCATTCTGCACCTTTCTACAGAAGACGCCATATGAGTTGCTACAGTGTTCAATCTGCTTCTCCGGATACATGCTCTATAACTACTTAAAACTATGTATGTATATAGATATGTAGGGTTAGGGCTTAGGGCTAATAATTTCTGCCATGATCTCCGGCATCAAAAAGTAGCCCCGAAGACTCCACCGCCCAGGTACGTACGTGCCGAGGGTAAATCGTCTCTACAACAAAACATCAGTCTCTTCCTAAACAAGATCGCCCAATTTCAGAGGCATCTGTAATTAACCTCAGTGTTAATTACACTGCTCTTTTTACATAGAAGCCAAAATGCCCAAGTTATCACCCGCCCTGAAAGCGTTAATTAACTCACCACAAGCGCGTCCAGGCACAATCCCAGCTCCGGCGCAGATAACGTCTGTTTATGCGAGTATAGCGAAGGAAGCTGAGCCGCGGAATGTGGGATTGAAAGCTTGGTTTAGTGCTGCTGTACGTTCTTTCTTCCCCCTGTTTGAAGTCCGAGAATTTGGGCGTATTGACTAAATTGGGGGTTATGCAGACAGCAGCAACAATGACAATGAATTCACCGGAATCATTGGTACTATTACACAAACTTGTCTCAGAATCAAAATCGAAAGAGGAGAGTATTTATCTTGCTGAATTGATTCGTGAGATTGGATTGAAATGTATCGGGTTTAATGGAGTAACGTCTCTCTCTCTTCTAACATCTCATAACATGTAATTAATAGACAGAAAAGATCCCACGAACAATAAACTGTCTCGGCGAATTCCGCGCCGGTCTACCAAACGACATCAAAGACGCGCTAGCCACTAAACCACGCCGCAACCTAAAACCAGAAGTGATCGCAGACATTCTGAATCGGGGCCAATCATTATGGAAATCTATCTACTCTCCATTTGAGACGAAATTGCAACAGAGATTGGCCCTGTCGCATCCGGATTTACCAGTTCATATTATCGAGGGGGAGTACGGGAATTTGTTTGCTGATCCTCCTCCTGTGACGCCGCCCACGCAGGAAGGGGTTGTGCCTGCGACTGTGGGCAGGGTTTTGACGTCTATTGTTGCGGTGTCTTGTCTTCGTGCGCAGACGGGTGTTGGGCCGCAGGTGATTTCGCATGTTTTTGGGCTGAGGAAAGCGTTTGAAGATGGAAGTGCGGAGAGTGAGGCTGAAATCCAGGGAGGAGAGTGGTTGGCGTCTGATGAAGGGAGTATATGGTTACTTGGGGTTGTGGATCGGATTGTTGAGAGTATTAGTGGTGCGGAGGGGACCAGTTTTGCGCCGGGGTTGAGGGCGAAGTTGTAGTGCTAGTACCTGCTGCCTGTATATACGTTGGAACAGATATGTTGTATATAAAAATCAAATTTATTATCAATTTTGGTGAATCATAATCATTAGGTAAAAAGACTCGTCATAAAAACCTTGAAACAAACGCTACCACAGTCTGGGGATCTCATAACAATAAGCACAATTTTTACACCAGCCATCCAATCGAACCTTGGAATCATTGATAAAAAGAAGAAATCACTCATAAACAGCAGGTATATAAGGACTCTCCTCAGCCAAAGTAGTCGCCTGACTCATCACCGACTCCGGTCTCCCGTTGTTATTCAAGGGGATAATCACAATTCTGCACCGTTGACTAGCCTTATACAGCTCCTTTGTGCGGTCAGTTTTGTCCGTCGACATTCCCGAAAGAGATGAAGACACTGAACCCTGTCGCGACGAGGTGGGAGAAGGAGAAAGTCTTGAAGATTTCTTGCTGCTAGAGCTCACCTCTAACCTCTCATCCACCGCTGAAGTGTCATACGGCATGTCAATGCGAATCACGATTCCGCGGGGTTTGAAGAATGTTTCGTTCCAGTGGGTGATTTTGGAGGATAATGAATTCTTGTCGTTTTCTTCTCCTCCTTCTGTTTGAGCATCATCGTTTTGGTTCTCTGCTTCGACAGGAGAAGAGAAACCCATAGCCCTCGCTAGATTCCTACTTTCCTGCCTCGCTCGCTTGCGTTTCGCGGCCATGACCGCTGGAATCGCACCGAAGAATCCGATCATCATACCACCCACAGCCATAATACCCATGCCCACACCGATGACAGTTGTCCATTGCGAAGATGATAACTTTGCACTTTCTGTGATTTCACGTGTGAATTTTTCCCATTCCTCCCGTGATATGTTGTAGGTAGCACCCAAGATGGAAGGGTACTCAAATCCGGAGGTGAGTCGGGAAGTTTTGGAGGGGATCTGGAGACCGCGAGATAGAGATTGTTCGGGTGCGAAGCCGGGCTGTGTGCCGTCCTTGGAAGGGAGGAGGAGGGCAGCGTGTTCGGAGTAGAGCGAGGCGGAGTCTGGGT
This sequence comes from Talaromyces sp. PYS2103, assembly GCA_023625975.1. Classification (NCBI taxonomy): domain Eukaryota; kingdom Fungi; phylum Ascomycota; class Eurotiomycetes; order Eurotiales; family Trichocomaceae; genus Talaromyces; species Talaromyces sp. PYS2103. The sequence goes on from JAMAGB010000042.1 coordinate 140,574, forward strand.
CTGTTTCTGTTTGTGTTGTGAGGATTGTGTTTGTGGTGGGTGTTTGCCGGAGAGTGGGCATGGCGTGGAAGTTTGTGTGTTCCATTGTGTGTAGTCGATGTAGTTGTTGCATACAAGTTTTGTTTAATTATGTAGTGTGTATCAATTCAGAGGGATATTTTGAGGTTTCAACTCTGTCTTATACAGATTCACGGCTTAGGGTTTGTCTGAAATTCGAGATGAAGTATCAAGAGGCAACAGGCTCACTTTATACCACTCTGATCACCCCAAAACTTCACCAACGACATTACAAATCCATTTGAGCCTCTTCCCTAGATCATCACGAATACCTTGTTGCCTGAAAAAAAAAGTACGAAGCTATACACTCAGTTCGACTGCGTGACTACCGGAAATGGTAATATCATCGGAACTCAATTTATGACAGTGGAACTCCGAGGGACTGTTGTATACACGAGTAACCAATCATCTGCCCTTTGATCATGCTTTGATCGTCAGAAAATAATTCGCGATTGAAAAAAAAAGTAATGGAGTTATACGTCAAGTCCATCTGCATTGACCAATTGAGCTGCATGCATAAGAATTGGGTTTGAGGCTAAGCCTAACAACACTCGGATGATAGATAATGAGTACAGGGTTGTAGAGCTTAAGTTGCGGTATATTATTCTAGGCGGCAGAATTGACTCACAGTACACGGCTGAGCTAGTACGAGAGGGACCCAGAAGGTGAAGTCGTACTTTTCATTATGTAGGTTATGATGAGTAACAACGACTCATAGATAATAAATAGATCTGATTGGGCTGTTTGTAAGGGACTAAGGGTAGAAATTAACTAGACATGAGGCTGTGGGTGGTGAGTCAGAGGGCTAGATTTTTGATGAACTAAGAACTTGTTACTAGCTACATAACTAGTTCGGCATGAGTTTAATTGTAAATGTATTCGGATTGTCAATTCTTTGTCCGAGGAAACATTGAGAGAGAAAGGAAAGAACTTCTAAGTTATCGGAGCTGGATCAGGCACCAACGCAACTCCGAGCAGATCGACACCTCAGAAACGGGGTGTCCAGGCATCCATCCCTCCGTCCTTCTTGGCTTCTTCCCCCAAAGAAGAGCCCGGCCTAAACACCGCTCACAGCAGAACACAAAACAGAAAGAAAGAAAGAAAGCAGAATGACCACCAGGTATCGCGTCGAATGTTAGTGCAATCCATCCATTGGCTCATTGAATTGATGCCTATTCTTGCTGTCTGTCTTCTGCATTGCTGACTCGAGCCGTGAGTTAGATGCTCTCAAGGTTTGTTTACTCTTGAACCCCGCATCTACCTACTATCTCACCTCTTTCTTCCCAGACAGTTACTGACACGCATATCATGATGACCATTCTAGACCCATCGCCGAGACCAATTGGTAAATGTCGTCATTTGTGATATTCTTGATTTGTTACTAAAGTCCTCTTTTTTCATACGCTGTAGATCGAGTGGATCAAGGTATGTCCATCTTAGCCGACTCAATTATATCTCGCTGCCTGAGATCTCTTATGATGAAGATAAAGAGATGCATGAAAATATTGTTCTGCCTGGGAACTAGTTATTTACTAACGCGCTGGACTAGGGCTTACTGGCGGTCCCGTTCGTGCTGCACTCTCAACCTACCGTCGTCTTCCATGAGGAGAGCGTCAAACTAGCTGCAGTGGCCACGGCCACGCAGCAGCGATATGCAGAGATTATGCGTGATGTTGAGTTGCTAGTCAACGATCACAGTACGTTTATACTTACTGTCGTTGCTCGTGCGTTTTATTGTTTTAATATTTATAAACGATCTAGTAAACCACCACAACGCCAACCTGCCCGGCAAATCAAAACTAAAACTCCTCGTGCCCACAGTCGGCCACTTCTTCACCCCTCTTTTACTCGAGGATGCCTTCATCTATCAAGACCAGCGGCGACACATCAGTCGCCGACGCTTCGTTGCGCCGTCGTTCAATGACGTGCGTCTAACCCTCAATACGGCGCAATTGTTGGGTCTAGTACGCAGTAGCGCAATCCGTCTTCTGACGTTCGACGGTGATGTCACGTTGTATGAGGATGGTTGCTGCCTGGCTGACGATAATCCGGTTTTGTCGCGATTGTTGAGGCTGTTGGGACAGGGGAAGAAGATTGGTATTGTCACGGCGGCCGGGTATACGGAGCCGTCGCATTATTATCTTCGATTGAAGGGGTTGCTGGATGCTGTTAAGGCCCATGCGTCCTTGACGGAAGACCAAAAGAGTGGATTGATTGTAATGGGCGGTGAATCAAATTTTCTCTTTCGATACGATCAATCCGCTCCTCATTTACTGAGTTATGTGCCGAGATCTGAATGGATGCTCGATGAGATGCATACATGGAATGAAAGGGATATCGATGAGCTCCTCGACGTCGCAGAAGCTTCGCTACGGGAATGCGTCAGTAATCTGAGTTTACCTGCCACAGTGCTGAGAAAGCAACGTGCCGTCGGCATCCACCCTTCGAAAGGGCAGAAGATGCATCGCGAACAATTAGAGGAGACTGTGTTAGTTGTGCAAAACATGGTTGAACGAAGCGAAGTGGGCAAGAAGTTACCTTTCTGCGCTTTTAACGGTAACCCCTTTTTTTCATCATGCAGGGTAGAGGAATTCTAACGATCAGACTACAGGCGGAAACGACGTCTTCATCGACATCGGCGACAAATCATGGGGCGTAAGGGCCTGTCAACGCTACTTTGGCGGTATTGATCGATCCATGACGCTGCATGTTGGCGATCAGTTCTTGTCGGCTGGCGCTAATGATTTTAAAGTACGCCTCTTCTTCTTCTTCCTTCTCTCGTGTTGTTCCGAAAGTTGAAGACTAAATTGGGCTTGACTGATGATAAACAGGCAAGAACAGCATGCACAACAGCATGGATTGCGAATCCGGCGGAAACAGTGCAGTTGTTGGATGAGATGTATGAATTGGAGAGTGAGTATTTGAGGGGAAAGAAGTAGGTGAAGGACCACAAGTGTTTTATATCTATGTAATGATTTGCTGGAGTTGGGAGAGTATCTACCGGGAGACCCTGAAGTATATTTGATGTTTTGTTAATTTCAATTCATATTCCTGACTTGCGTCCAAAACGCAACAGACTGAGAAAATACAATGAAAACCTTGACATCCCAAAAAAAATACAGTAGCTTGAACTATCATGACATCAACGAAACGAAACGAACACAACAATCACGTCGCGAAGACAATTCACTTCTTTTCGGGATAATGCTTACTACATATGATTAGAATTCGAATCGAAACAAAGAGTGGCGAAACGTACCTGAACCAGTCGGCAGCCAAATTCACAATCGAATTGTGAAAGTCAGCAGGGAAATTAAATTTCTAGATTTCGACTATGATGAATTCAACGATCCGATCGTAAACCTGGGCGTCCGCCATGGGCGATTTGTCCACGGCTTCTTTCGAACCTTCTTTCGTCCTGGCGTTACCCTTCTTCTTTGTGATTGGGAATAAATGTGTTGAGGAGGGACGGGGTCGTCTTGGTTTGGGGGCGATAGGGTTTGATGATTTGATCAGCTGGTCTTGGTGCTCTTCTTTGATATTTGTAGTCGTCGTGTTGTGGGTGGTCTTGAGCTTCTTTTCCTGAGAGCGAGAAGAAGAAGTATGAGGGGATGCTTGGGTTTCGAGGGTCTGACATATCGTACGTTTACGGGATGAAGATGGTTGAAATACAGGGACTGGATGGTGAGGCATGTCAGTTTTGATCTCTATTGATAGTTTTCGGATTTGTTTGGGTTTGTAGTATTGGGGCGTACCGTTGCGCTCTTTCAAAGTATCCTGAGACCTGGCCTGAGTAATTCCTGGTAGCGTTTTCTTTGAAGAGACACCCGCTAGAGTCGTAGGTGGCTGTGTAGTTGCTCTATCCACTGCTGGCTTTGTTGTTTCCGCGGAAGAAACATTCAAAATCTTGGGTTTTCTAGACGAACTGCTTGGAGTCTTGGGTTGCTCAGTACTGGTCTTCGCAGCTGCTGACGCAGTCATCCGATTCAAGCTACTCTCAGACACAGACTGGCCAGTCTTGACGTTCGCAGGTATAGGTTGATTCGTTTTTTCAGGCACGGTGCTAGACTGACTTGTGCCAGTTGATGCTGTAGCTGGACGATTAGCCCTCTCTCTTTCTGTTCGTGGTGGTGTTAGTAATGCAGCTGTTGAGTTGACAAATAATGTGGCAGCTTGTACCTTTTGGCTTTGACTGGATAGCAATATTGTCGTCTCCCAGAGGAACGATGGACATGTCCCAGAGATGATCCATGTTGAGGAATAGGGAATCGAGATGCTTGAGCGATTGGATATGATTGCAAAATAAAGTATTGAATGAGTGTAAGAGTGTGGCAGTTTTGATGAGTGGGGAGTACTTGAGGTGGAGGGTGAGAAGGAGAAGAAAAGAATAGGGAGAAAGTGAGTAGGGAGATTAAGCTAGTCGATTCGTTTGCAATCACATGCTTGGCCTGGTCTATTTACGCCCTGGAGACTTGGATTTGATGGAGGGGTTATTGTATCTGCAAATAGCTTTGGCTTTCATCGATCACTTCAGGAGGCTATCGTTTGTATCATACCATGTTGTTGGAGAAGACATGATTACTGTCATAGATGAACAAGAGATCAGAAATGGACAGCGAAAGTAGACGTAACCAAAAAAATCAGCCCACCAGTACTCCCTAACAAAACCAGTAGCTCAATTCTTCGGTGCAGCCTCAGTTGGGACTTGATTTAATAGAAGAAGTCGGTCTTTCATAGACTTGACAAGGCCTTTGTACATACCCCATAACAGTGCTTGACTATCTATGCTAGAGAGAGATTCCGAGTCAGATATCTCCCTACACACTTTGTTTATTTTTAAGACAATTAGATCAAACATCTTAATAATTTCTGAGTATACCCGTAGGATTTCTAAACTTTTCTCAGACTTCTTAATAATACGCATAACTTCCATCCCTTCATCCAGAAAATCTTCATGGTCGCCTCTACTCGGGACTTCGTCTTATGCAATTGAAGTGGATGACTGGCTAGATGGTGATCCAGATATGCTGCCAACGTCTTCTTGGGGGCCAGTTCGGTCTGGTTCGGATGCCTGCGAAGGCTTTGAAGGATTGGCAACTGAGGTCGGGGGAGAACCTTTTTGACTAGTTTGAAGGCTTGACGTCTCAGAGCCTTCTGAGGCCAATTAGTTTGCATCTTTGGTAGCTGTTCATCAAATTTGAGCGCACCGAGGGGAAGGGTACCCATTTTGGCAAGCAACTGGCAACACGTGCGTAGATTTTGAAGGAGATTAAGCGGTTGTATTTCTTGGACGTTATAGGTCTAGAAATTGTTTGGAGGACGAGGTGAGTGCTTTGAAGAAGTAAGGAGAGCAAGTCGAATCACCAAACCCTCATGTAGTGAGGAGTGATTCCTTCAAAGCAACGAGGGAAGTGAGCAGAAGGAAGAAGGAAGGAAAGAAGAGAGATACAGGGGCGTAATTTCAGATTTATATATACCCCGTTTGCAATCACGTGCTTAGCCTGATCTCTTTACGCCCTGAAAACTTGGCTTCATGGAGAGGTTTCTTAGTGCAAATGACCTTGGATATCATGCATCACTTTAGAAGGCTACCATTTGTATCATAACGTGGTCGTTGGACAAGAAACATAGTTCCTCCTGCAGGAGAATGAAGGATAGACAGGGAACACCACAACCAACGACCAATACCATCAGCTCACCATCGACTCGTGCTAAAGAACTCCCATTTTCATAGACTTCTTCATCATTTGATCTAGTTCCTCAAAGCTGACGAACCATCTGCTCCAGTCTTTTCGCCAATTTATTCGTCAAGTCGTTCTTAACAGAGAGCAGAAGCAATTGACTATCCGTCTTGAACGGGAAGGCATTCTTCGCATTCTTCGATGCACTGAGTATCCATAACTTGTCGAAGATGATCTCAAACGCATCGAGGATTTCGCAGTAGGCTCGAATAGCTTCCGCGGTTTCGTTGCGTTCTGAGCACAGTTCTTGTCTGGTTGCGTACGCAGTAGTGGGTTCAATAGCATTCCCGTTGTTGTTGTTGATGATGTTACCTTTGGAACGGACATCACCATGTCCATTTGCGACTGTGAGTAGTTTGGTGTGGAGATCTGATGTGTTGCTGTTTTCGGATTTTGGCAGAGGTGTTGAAACAGATCTTGTGGGAGACGATTGAGAGCTTGGAAGACATTTCGCAGCAGCGTCTCGTGGCTTTTGTGCCATTTCAGAGAGTACTAGTAGATGAAGTGGTTAGAGCTGTTCACTCTTCTAGGTTTCCAGTCATGAAACATTCATCTTACATTGATTGACGCAATTCTCAATCTGGACAAGGTCATCCATTTTGCGCGATAAGTAGCAGGGCGGTAGTCTCAGCTAAAATTGAGCACTTGTGTGCGTGTCTCTTTTAGTGGTTATGTGTCGAAAAAGGTACTGAAAGAAGTGTTGCCCAAGGTGAAAAGTCACAATAGAGCAGACAAGTGCTTTGGCGAAGCGAGGAGGAAGTTACGAAAAAGGAAAGAGAGAGGCGAGGATGTGATTTCCAATTTGGATTCTTGTTTGCAGTCACATGATATTAAGCCGGTTCATACTGAGGGCTTGCTACAAACACGTATATAATCAGTCGTAGTTGCCTGTGGTTTATGTCTCATTTGCTTTCATACTTATCATGACATGGTATGATCCCTGGACCAAAACAGGAAGAGCAAAGTAGATATAACTTTACATGGAGGAAATCTCTTGAATAACTTCCGCCAACGTTTTAGATGAACTCTCTGCATCGTCGCGTCGCCAGACATACACATTCTCCTCACCTGCTAACCTCTGAGGTGGACGGGTATATTTCAGTCCACCAGGACCGATCACGAATTCTGATTGGATAGGGTCTTCATCGTCGTGGTCAATAGATTCACCGTCTTTCTTGTCTACTTCGCCTGTGTCTGGTTTGCTGTTCGATTTGTCGCCAGGCTGACCGAGCGATTTCAAGCACAGACTTAGACGGTCACGATTTAGGTCGATGGCCAGTCGTTTCACTTGTTTACCGTCTTGTGTCACGCCGGAGAGTTCGCCGTGATGCGGAAAAGGGGACTCCCAGACTAGAACGTTCTTGTTAGGAGAGTCCTTGTCTTTGGATGCAGCTGCCGCATTCTGAGAAGAGGTAGATGAGATATATGTGATTAAGTCAAGAGTAAACAGTCGCAGCAGCAATGACTCAGCCTCGTGTTTAAGTCCAATCCGCGACGGCGGTTGCGTGTATGGATAATTCGGTAGGCGGATAGTCAATTCATAATCTGTTCCCAGAGCCATTTGGCGAGATGATGTATCTGGCATGCTGGAGTGGATACGGATGTTGTATGTGCTGGTAGGATTAGCCATAGACCCCGAGAATCGCGACTCAAGTGGCTCCATGAATTGGCCAAGTAATGTTTCGACTGATGTCGATGAAGATAGATCTGCGCTAGACTTGAATTGTAGGGAGGAGAAATTTGAGGTTGTGTATTTTGACGGGAGACCGGCGGAGTTGAGGATTTGGTAAACATTCTCTAAGAAACATTGCAAAGAGCGTACGTGTGCGTCGTGTTGCATGTATGACAGAATAGGGCGAAGGAGTTGGTATTGTGGTGTTGCTCGTCTCTGGTTTGTTAGTGGAGGTGGGAATTGACTTCGACGCCGTAAATTTTGTCGATGTGCGTATGAAAGTAAGATCCGGAGAGCATGCGCAATTGCTTCGGCTTCATTGTTATTCAAAGCGCTACTGTCATACGCCTCTGCATCGTTCTCGGGTTTTGTATCATCCACATCAACCAATTCTAGTAAGATTTGCTCGCCTGCTTCGTATTCGAACTCGATCAAGTCTTTGTGCGCTGTCACACCTGAGCTGACCAATACCCGAGCTTCTCGAGTCAGTTCATGGAATAGTTCCTCTTCGAATAGTGTGTCCCTGGACTGTAGGATAGTCTTTTCCACGGAATCCCCGATAACGGCAGCGGTAACAAACTGTGACAAGCTCGAACTTCCAGTAATCTTTCCTTGTTTCTTCACCCGTACGCGCACAGCTCTCGCTCTCGAGGGTACTAGTCCCTTGTCCAAGACTAATGTACCATGATCAGCGCGACGTAAAGATGCCAGACCGCGATCACGAAATGTCGGTGCAGCTAGATTGATTGTTAGTTCGTACCCATCACCATTTTAACCAGTCAACTACGTACCCTCCATAAACCCATATTGCACACCAAGCACCTGTCTTTCTCTTGGAAGCCGACACACTTTCCAGCCCTTCTCTTTGATCGACAAAACCTGGTCCCAGTACTTTGTTTCTGCCGCAACTTCGCTCTCTAATCGGGACGCAGCTTTAAGAAGTTTGTTTGCAGAAGCATTGAAGCTTTCCATCTTCCATCCCTGAGCCACATTTTGCGTGTCGCGTAATGCTGACTGAGACTTTTGGGGTGCTTTGACGACAGCGATGTTCAACGAGCCCATGGGGACATTTTGTTTGAGGAACGGCGAGATACTCGTTTCTGCTTGGCGCGGTGCATGTTTGGACAGTACTAGCGATATGAAATCCAACGCGAATTGAGTTTCCATATGCGCTTGACTACTCATATTGAAAAGTCAATCTCAGTTTTGTGTCAGAACGGTAGGTAGGCTGCTTACGCCGCAAATTGAATAATCTCCGCCCGTCGTTTGTACAGTAAATCCTGGCGCTCGGTCGCATCCAACTCGTTCACATTTTCTTCATTTTTTCCCTCTTCTTCCTCCTCCTCTCCAAGCTTGCCCTTGCGTTTATCTTTCTGTGCCTTTATCTCTTCCTGGAGACTTTGTTCGGTGATGTTACGAAAGGAGCCGCGCTGAGCGTTGATCTGAGCTATGCGGGTGGGTAAGTTGTCCTTTTTGGTGCTCTTTGTTGTCTGTGGCCGGAGAGGCAGCATGAGCGACCCTGGCTGCTCCATGTTGCGCGGATTCAGAATCTCAACTCTCAAGAGAGAGAGCAGTTAATGTTGTTGATTGGGTTTCTTCGGAGATGCTTGTCGTTCCGCAATTCAAGGACATTAACTTTATTGGGTTAGAGTGTATCCATATCAGGACTAGCTCCGTATACAGCTACTTTGTTGACAAAGACGGCCTTTGCATCTTTCTCTGTTGATGTCTGACTATCATTCTCTCGGTTGTGTGCCTTGATCCAAATTGATCTGTATCTACATGTCCAGACTCACCAAAGAAGTTGGTACACCACCACGTACAACCAACTGAGCACTCGGTAACCATCAGCGTGCGGACCAGCCACCTACGTATATATTTCTGTACCTATTTATCAACGGGGGTCACCTACCGAGTTATGCCACAGCCAAACCTATGTCAACAATACCGCGCATATACCTTCCAGCTCAGGTAAATGACTGCTGATAGTGCCGCTCTACCTGCCTATTTTAGCCGGAGCTTCAAATCTTGCAGACCCCACAAATTCCCCGCATATCGTGGAAAAAGTATGCGCAGAACCCCATGGAGATGACGATCCCTACCATAACGCACACTATCATCTGAAACAAGCCGGAATCCCGAAATTTCTACAGAAATGGCTATTCCCTACTGTCTGGCGAAATGGAACTCGGCGTCTACAGTGCTCCAAAGTCCCCAAAGTGCCTTGGCCGATCTCCTGAACGGAGATATTGTGGAGATGCCTCGACTGATCTGCGTGAAGAATTGCTCTATACGTATTCTCAATGTTAAGTAAACATGAATTTATTGCAGCATCGAATTTTTCCTTGTTGATTGCAGGAGGTATTGTCGATTTGAGGGCATATGTTGCGAGAGGAAAATGTTCCCACAGTGCGGGGATGGAAGGTATATAAGACAGAATATACCCCCAAGGGATGAATGCGATGGATTGGAAATATCGGCGTTTCTTGGGCGGTAATCAAGCATTTCGACCAATATGAAATTCGTCTCTCTACTGGCGGCCGTCGCCGCTGTAGTACAAGCTCAAGAGGTGTACCTCACAACCACTGGCTATACCACTCGGCCACAATGTACTGAGGCCCCGGCTACTCCCACTTATCGTTTCCAGTCTTTCTCATATGCGTCCCTCAATGGGACTGTTCGGTATGTTTTTTGTTGACATCTTTTTGATACGTTTAAGAAAGATCCGTATGTTACTTTTCCTGTTTTCATGTGCTGGCAGCAGGATCTCAAGCATAATAGCTGGGATATCCTCCCAGAGTTACATCCGGTTCTAATAAGCGGACACTTCAAAAATTTCGAATTCTATATTTTCGTCTCTTATCTTCTTGCTGACTTGCCACCTGCAGATATGCCATCTCAGTCCCTTCTCCAACGACCACCCACACCTATGGACCGGGATACTCGGAGGCAGTAGCAAAATTGTCCACTACCCTCTCGACAACGACCTGGGGCAGCTGGCTACCAAATCAAACCGTCATCTCTGCAAACGATACCTCCGATAAATACGGACAAGCCGCGTGGTCATCGCAATGGCTGCGGGCAAGCCTGGCAAATTATACAGAGATTGGTCTGTATACTACTACTGTCAGCCCTACGCCGATACCCACAAGTCAACTTGTCCTTCCACCACGAGACTATTTCGGTCCGACAGATTGCTATAACTTTCCGGAGGGCTTCACGTTTGGCGTTGCAGGATCTGCTGCTCAGATCGAAGGCGCCATTGGCCTCGAAGGTCGTGCGCCAAGTATTCTCGAGAGGATGTTGCCAGACACAGAGCCACAAGACTATGTGACCAATGAGAATTACTATTTGTACAAACAAGACATTCAGCGTTTGGCCTCAATTGGTGTCAAATACTACAGTTTCTCGATACCGTGGGGCCGAATTCTCCCATTTACCGTGCCCGGAAGTCCGATCAACAAGCAGGGTATTAAGCACTATAACGACTTGATTGATTACATCCTGGAGGTCGGCATGGTGCCTATTGTGACGATGCTGCATTTTGATACTCCGCTGTATTTTGTGAACCAGTCTGATCTGCGTCACGCGACGCCGGATATTGGATACCAGAACGGCGGGTACTGGAACGAAGAGTTTGTCGATTCGTTTGTGAATTACGGCAAGATTCTTTTTATGCATTTTGCGGACCGAGTTCCTTTCTGGGTAACTATCAACGAGCCGCTGCTCTACGCATTCAACTTTACTGGACTGGACAATGTCGTCCATGCTCATGCGCAATTGTATCATTTCTACCACGATACATTGAAAGGAACCGGGAAAGTCGGATTGAAATTGAACGACAATTTCGGCATACCCAAGAATCCCGAGAACCAAACTGAGATCGATGCCACAAATCGTTTCAATGATATGCAACTCGGTGTCTTTACTTATCCCATCTGTCTTGGCCAACAGTATCCCGAATCTATTCTCCACACTCTCCCGGGAGCCAAACCGCTCAGTGAAAAGGAGCTCGAATATATCGGCAATACAACTGATTTCATTGGCATTGACGCCTACACGGCGACTGTCATCTCCGTTCCGGGCGAAGGAATCGAAAAATGCGCCAAACAGAACATGACCACCAACCCGCTCTATCCGTACTGCGTGACCCAAGAAACAGTGAATGCGTATGGATGGGATATCGGTTATCGCTCCCAATCCTACGTCTACATCACGCCAACGTACCTCCGAGCGTATCTTTCCTACCTATGGAACACCTACAAAACCCCGCTCATCCTGAGCGAATTCGGCTTTCCCGTCTACAACGAGTCGAGTCGCGACTTGGTCGACCAGCTCTACGATTCGCCGCGAAGTCAGTATTACCTCTCATTCATGTCGGAAGTGCTCAAATCGATATGGGAAGATGGAGTGAATGTTATTGGGGCGATTGCGTGGAGTTTTATGGATAATTGGGAATTTGGGGATTATTCGGCGCAGTTTGGAATGCAGGTGGTGAATCGGACGACGCAGGAGAGGTGGTTTAAGAAGAGTTTCTTTGATATTGTGGATTTTATGGGGGCGAGGAATGGGCTGGGTTATTAGGCTGGGTTTGTTAGCAATTAGGGTTAGGATTTGTAGCCGTGGATCAGGTGAGCTTCTCCCAGGTTCTAGACGATGACGTCGTGGTTCCTGGCTGTTGCCTTGATTCCTGAGGCAACACAACCACAACAGTCCACCCGATCGACTATCAAACATCCTACGCACGTTGCAATCAACTAGTTACATATCTCTATACTCAACATTTCATCCTAAATACCAAATCGAATTGATTGCGTCGAATCAACCACAGAGCTCGCACCACGAGTTACGGTTAGCTTGCTTAGGCACATACCGCGGCTAGCTGCTGCCAATCACCGCCCGCATAGCGGCCATCTGTGAAGTCTGTAGGTCCCCAGTCCGTCTGCTCATCCACGGTCACTTCATCCAGCGTTCCTTTCTTCTGTCTAATGTCGCAGTCTATATTACATCAAGCAATAAACGACCACACCCCGTTATCTGTGTGGTCCACTCTGACCGCCCGCCCAGCCAATCCCCCGCCGCGCCCCTCAACGCAATCATCCGTTCGAACCATCTGGCACCATCACGCAAGGCAACAGACGCCCCGGTGGGTGGCCGGTTAGTTAGTCCGCAATGGACGACATCTCCATGCCGCCTTCTGCACCGTCACTCTCACTTCCGACGCCGCTGCTGAGCGAGCAGTCTATGTCAGCTGGCACTACCCCCTCTTTATCCTCGTCGCTCCTCCCGTCGGCATCGACAATGGCCCTGCGAACGCTCCCCGCTGTTCCTCCGCCTGTCGAAACTGCAATGCCAGGTGCATTGGGTCAATTGCTGGTCTTTGTTCTGCATACTATCCCCAGTATACTGGTTTGGGTGATTGGGTTTGCGACGATCACGATTCCCACTTGGATGTTCAAGTTGTTCTCGATGAGTTTGACGTTCACGATGAATTTTACTACTTTGTATGTCCCTACTTCCTCAATTCGAATGGACTGGACTGATCTGTTTGTGGTAGAATGATCATTTTCTCCGCCGTCATGTCCACCGTGATATGGTTCATTCGCTACCGATACCTCAACATGTACAGCCGTCTTCCCCCCGAACCACAGCGCAAAGAACCCCAAATTGATCTATTTCCGGATACGCAAGAAGGAGACTCGAAACCGGGACTTGCAAACTATCTGGACGAGTTTCTGAGTGCGATCAAGGTGTTTGGGTATTTGGAGAGACCCGTGTTTCACGAATTGACGCGGACGATGCAAACCAGGAAATTGATGGCGGGGGAGACGTTGCTCTTAGAGGAAGAGAAGGGATTTTGTCTGGTGGTTGATGGGTTAGTGCAGATCTTTGTCAAGTCGATTCGCGGGAATGAGTCGGGGTCGCATGCGAACACTCCTGGGATAGAGGATACGGATGATGAAGAGTTACATCGGATGGACGGGAATCAAGGTTATCAATTGCTGACCGAAGTGAAAAATGGGGCGTCCATGTCGTCGCTGTTTTCGATTTTGACGTTATTTACGGAAGATGTTCATATACGTCAGGGGAGTGATGATAGCACGAGGAACGTCTCGGAAAAGTCATTAATCCCTCCTTCTATGCCTGGAAGCCCTGCGGGCTTCGCACCTGTTCATCAATTAGGGTCTCCGCCTACAGAACATACAGCAGATGCCCTGGGAGCACCTTTACCGGTGGTGCCACCCTTGGATCTTGAAGAAACCGCCGAACAGACCAAAACCGGCACCACAAGTACTGCTGAGCAGTCCCCCAAGGCCCCTGCACCATCTTCACACCCTCAAGGTCGTCGCCAAGCTAATAAAACCAAATCAGTACATCCCGACATTGTTGCGAGAGCAATGGTTGATACTACCATTGCAATCATCCCAGCAAGCGCATTCCGGCGTTTAACGAGAATGTATCCACGAGCTACGGCGCATATTGTTCAAGTCATTCTTACTCGGCTGCAAAGAGTGACCTTTTCAACTGCGCACTCGTATTTGGGTCTGGAAACTGAGGTGCTTAGCATTGATAGGCAGCTCAATAAGTTTACGGCACATGACCTGCCAAATGACCTACGAGGCAGTGCATTGGAAAGATTGAAAGATAAATTCAGACAGGAAAGAGAGCGTCTTGGACCAAAGGATGATTCCAAGGGAATTGCCCTACACAACCCTCAAGCGCACCGCAGACGTCGATCAAGCAGTTCGCTGAGAAAGGATGCTGCTTTACAAACCAAGATAGCTGCTTCTAGAAGGAACTTGTCCATGTCAAATGAAAATTTCTTGTCGTCTAATGTCGCAACAGCTAACAGTGGCGCCTATTCCGGTGATTTGTTGTCGACTATTCAACTCAACCGCTACGGGAACCGCTCTGATATTGGACACCGACCACCGTCCCACAGTCAGGTCACGCCGTTTGCCGAGGTTTCGACTCCTCTTGCGCAGGTCGAACATTCGCCGTTTAGAGGTAGTGCAATTCGTATGGCTACTTCACCGCTTTCGCGGAGAGAGGCGCTGGACGAAGATAGCATTTTCCGAGAATCGGTTGTTGAATGCATGATGAAAGGGATCGGTTTGACGTCAAGTACGCGTGATGCTCTTCAAAGGGCTTATTCTGGTGAACAATCACCCAAACTCGTCTCGTATGATTCGAGAAGACAAAAGGCTGTGTTTAACAATGCATTTGGATTTATGGATCCATTTGATGACGCAGAATCTGAGTCTATGATGTCCATGTCCGTGACCAGTGCCGGCGGAACTTCTCCCGTCCACAATCTTCGTGAAGAACTACGAAGCGAAATCGAGATTGTTTCTTTCCCGCAGGGTTCTGTCTTGGTAGAACAAGGTGAACGAAATCCAGGACTGTATTACGTGATTGACGGTTTTCTGGATGTTGGTGTCCCTGTCAACGATCGTGGGGATGATCTTGTGGGTACATCGAAGGAGTCCGAGGAAAGTTTCCCAACGCTGAAACGCACAACGACTGGCTCTTCGCGCATATCTCATGCAGATCCCAAACGCCGGAAGTATCGCCGACGGTCACTGTACTTGATCAAGCCAGGTGGTATGCAGGGATATGTGGGCTCGATCGCGTCGTATCGATCGTTTACGGATGTGGTGGCCAAGACGGATGTTTATGTTGGATTTTTGCCTCGTGCGACTCTTGAGCGGATTGCGGAGCGGTATCCTATTGTTTTGTTGACGCTGGCTAAGAGGTTGACAAGTGTCTTGCCGCGGTTGATTCTGCATATTGATTTTGCGCTCGAATGGGTACAAGTAAATGCTGGTCAGGTCATTCACCACCAAGGTGACGACAGCGATGCTATCTATATCGTCCTCAATGGTCGATTGCGATCGGTACTAGAAGGCAAAGGAGGCAAAATAAGAGTCCTAGGAGAACATGGCCAAGGCGAAAGCGTCGGCGAACTCGAGGTAATGACAGAATCTACCCGACCAGCAACTCTTCACGCCATTCGTGACACGGAGCTGGCGAAGTTTCCGCGATCGCTGTTCAATAGTCTGGCTCAGGAGCATCCCGGTATTACAATTCAGGTTTCGAAACTGATTGCGCAGCGGATGAGGGATCTTGTATACAATCCTTTGCTGACCGATTCATCTATCCCTCGTGATATCAGTACAGCGAACACGGCTACTTCGACGGTGAATATGCGTACTGTTGCTATTCTGCCGGTGACTATGGGCGTGCCAGTTGTTGAATTTGGGAATCGACTGATGAATGCATTCACTCAAGTCGGAGTGACCAATGGAGTAACCTCGTTGAACCAGGCAGCTATTTTGAACCATCTCGGTCGACATGCATTCAGCAAAATGGGTAAACTCAAACTCGCGCAGTATCTGGCTGATCTGGAAGAAAAGTACGGAATGGTTATGTATATTGCCGATACGAATGTCAATTCACCATGGACACAGACGTGTATTACTCAAGCGGATTGTATACTTTTGGTGGGACTAGCAGAAGGTTCGCCTAGTATCGGCGAATATGAGCGGTTCTTACTTGGCATGAAGACGACTGCACGCAAAGAGCTCGTCCTGCTACATGCGGAGCGATACTGTCCACCGGGGTTGACACGACGCTGGTTAAAGGACCGGATGTGGATTAACGGTGGCCACCATCACGTTCAAATGTCATATCGTCTCACAACTGAACCGGCAAATCCACGCACTAAGCGATTTGGAACTGCGCTGAAACAACGCGTGCAGGTCATTCAAGCCGAAATCCAGAAATACACGTCTCGCCGTATTCATCAGACTCCATTATATTCGCAGCAAACACCTTTTAAAGGCGACTTCCATCGACTAGCACGTCGGTTGTGCGGGAAATCAGTGGGTCTCGTCCTTGGAGGAGGTGGTGCACGCGGTATTGCACACGTTGGCGTTATCAAAGCCATCGAGGAAGCCGGTATCCCTATTGACATTGTCGGGGGTACATCGATCGGCTCATTCATCGGAGCACTGTACGCACGCGACGCCGACGTCGTACCTATGTACGGCCGAGCGAAAAAATTTGCCGGCCGAATGGGAAGTATCTGGCGCTTCGCATTAGATTTGACCTATCCCGCCGTATCATACACAACCGGTCATGAATTCAACCGGGGCATTTTCAAAACCTTTGGCGACAGCCAAATCGAAGATTTCTGGCTGGAATTTTATTGCAACACGACCAACATCAGCAAATCGCGCAACGAGTTCCATTCCTCCGGTTACGTGTGGCGATACGTGCGTGCCTCAATGTCTCTTGCGGGGTTATTACCTCCGCTCTGCGACGAAGGTAGTCTATTGCTTGACGGTGGCTACGTCGATAATCTGACGGTAGCGCACATGAAAAGCCTGGGGGCAGATATCATCCTCGCCGTCGACGTGGGCAGTCTAGACGACAACACCCCTCAAGATTACGGCGACACACTCTCAGGATTCTGGACATTCTCGAATCGCTGGAACCCATTCTCGTCAACGCCCAACCCAATAACGCTCAGCGAAATCCAAGCACGACTCGCCTACGTGAGTTCAGTGGATAGTCTTGAGAGAGCGAAAACTATGCCGGGATGTTTGTATATGAGGCCTCCGATTGACCCTTATGGAACATTGGAATTTGGGAGATTTGATGAGATTTATGAGGTTGGGTATACGTATGGGAAGAAGTTTTTGGAGAAGTTGAGGGCTGAGGGGTCGTTGCCGGTTGTGGAGGAGTCGACGGAGGAGAAGAAGTTGAGGAGGACTATGGCGCCAAGGAGGGCTAGTATTTGATTGATTGATTGATTGATTGATTTGTAGATATTGGTGTTGGATTTGATTGTGTTGTTGGGGCATATTTGCATGGATTGAGGATGCATAGCATAGCGAAGCATACAGCATGGTGTTTGGGTAAACCAAAGCATACGATGGCGTTGATTTTGTTTTTTTGTTTTTTTTACTTTTACATACATGCATACATACTATACAAGATTCTATCATACGAGATCCCTTCATAAAGATGCCTGAATATCAATATATCAACCTACCTCCCTGATATGTACCATATAGGCACGTTTCCGACGTCCCAATTCAACATATCTGCTTTCACGGAATATCACATTGTGAGGCGAAAAAAATAGAGAATATATTGAAGCAACTAAATACAAAGTCAAAAATGCTTATAACTGGGTACTTGAATTGGTATCAGTACACACTCTTGGACATGTAGGATAGTTACAGATACATATAGAACATCAATGTGTGACTCATTCAAGGTGCGAACATAACAGCTGGCCAACAAAAGTCACATATACAGCTTGAGGGATATTGACATGAAAGTACCAATTCAACATTGGAATCATATGTATATATAATAACCTTGGAACGGCAGTCAAGCTGTCTCAAGTTAAGTATGATAAATAGCCCAGTGCACATCCGAAGGCCCATACTGGCATGACATCTCACCACTAGCTCCGACAAGACCATTCCACTCAAATTGTCTGATCGAATCGTTTATGAGATTGATGATATCCTCGTTTCCGATGTACGTAAGCCCGTTTGCCCAGGCGCCAAATGCGCAGGTCCCCAACTGAACGAGCTGTCTTTGAACGGAAGAGCCGTCTAGAGTCCATGAACCGCCTCCAGCGATGTTGGCTGCTATCTGTTGGCAGTCTGACACTTTGGGGGATCCGCCTGAGGAACCGTTTGAGAAGGTTGAGTCGCCGCAGTCGTTGATTGAGGCGGCCATGGTGGTGCTGGTGGTAGCTGTCAGGAAGAAGAGGAGGGTAGGGATGGCG
This sequence comes from Talaromyces sp. PYS2103, assembly GCA_023625975.1. Classification (NCBI taxonomy): domain Eukaryota; kingdom Fungi; phylum Ascomycota; class Eurotiomycetes; order Eurotiales; family Trichocomaceae; genus Talaromyces; species Talaromyces sp. PYS2103. The sequence continues at coordinate 158,854 of JAMAGB010000042.1, forward strand.
CTGAGTGTTTGGATTTGCATCTTTATGGTGATAAAGAAAATATAAGTTTCAAAAATCACGGGGGAGATTATTGATACTTGGAGCAAGAGTATAGGAGAGATTTGAGAATTCAAATGTTTCTGGGTTCTGTGGTGAGGACAGTGAGTGTACTTCCAAGGTTCTTTCAGTACCTTTATATACCTTTCCTCTGGATGCCCTCTACCTAGGTAGCTTCAGCCCCGGGCTCGGACCTTGACGATCATACTCAAGCAAGAGACTGAGAGTTGAGACATTTTCAGCTTAGGCGTTCCATTATGCTATAGCCCGGATTTTAGCTGTTCGGCATATACGACCAGGCCAGTAAGCAGTTCCAGCTTTCCTCGTTAATGCAGGTTTCCAGCTTTTCTTGCAAAAGCCAGCAGCCTAGAGGGGTTAACGAAGCCATACACGATCAATGCCAGGTGGAATCTCAGTTCCCAGTCCAGTGTTCTGACTGTCCAGTGTTCATGGGGCAACGTTGTATAGGTACATTATTGACTTGAAATAGTGGGTGGCTTTACACAATCGTCCCGGCATTCAAATATGTACATTTACATTGTCTGTCTAAATAAGTAGACCTAAAAGGAAATTTCGTCTGATGTTACTAAAATCAGAGCTGGATCCATCATGATTCGGTTCTACTTTTTTCCCCCTCATCGTCCCTCGGGGATATCACTTGGGGGCCGAGGATGAGTGAGGACATAGGGCTGGTGGAAGCCTAAGTATTGACAAGCCTCTTCAGCTGAAGCAGTTGCGCATACAATTTGTCAATTGTTTTTTTTTTTCGAGACATGCAGGAAACCTGGTGGGAGGGCATTGGTCACTAGATGGGTGGGCTGCGTGTCGGATCGAAGATCCCATATCGACGGAGTTTGGAGTGGACTTTACCAGGGAAACGAGTTTTTCAGCGAGTATTGTCACTGATCCATACGAAGGCCTATTACACCATTGTTTTCGATTGAGGTTTCGCGGGGAATGAGAGGTTTAGCAGCGTTACAGTCCGTCCCCCTGGGGAGAAGAAGCTTGATGTGGTGGTGCTTTGGCAATAGTTGCAATTCGTTTCTTGCGCTTAGGCAGACCCATCAATCTGCTTTAGAATATCCACAATTGCTGTATGTCCACACAATTCAGCGAGCTGCAAAGGCGTCGCTTCATTTGAGTCTTTGGCATCAACTTCCCAGCCCTCCATCAGGAGCAATTTCACGATCAACCTGTGACCCTGACGGCATGCAATATGTAAAGCTGTCCATCCCTCTGGATGACAAGTTGTATGCGTATCGACTCCATATTTCAGAAGGGTTTTCACAATGTTATAATTTCCAATTTCCACTGAATACAGAAAACAAGTCCAGGTTGTGTCAATCATGTGGTTAGGGTTAGCACCGTGATCAAGGAGCATCGCGACGGCCTTCTCTTCTCCTATTTCAATAGAACGCCATAGAGCAGTTTTTCTGTCGATGGTCTCTTCAAGATCTATAGGCATACCTAATTCCAGAAGACGCGTGATCAGCGGTACATTACCGGCACGAGCGGAATAGTGTAAGACAATGGCTCCGACGTATCTTGCATAAAGATCCAATCCAGAGCTAATCAGGAGATCAGCAAACCTGACATCCTTCAAAGATGCAACGGCAAAAGGCGCGAATCCGTATTGGTCTTTATCTGTTGGGTTGGCGCCCGCAGCCAGCAGAGTCTGGACAGTGTCAAAATGGCCTCCTCGGAGCGCTTTATTCAATGAGCACTCGGCATTTGGGCCGCTTAGATTGACGTCGGCTCCGTGTTGAAGCAATTCCTTAACCACATCGTTATGACCTTCGTCGGCAGCTAGCATTAATGGGCTGCGGCCGTAGTTATCCTCAATATCGACAGAGGCACCATAGTCTAGTAGTAACTTGACCGATGAGACGTGTCCATTGAAGGAAGCAATATGTAATGGTGCCCAGCCCTGCTCATCACGAGCTTCGAAACCATTCGTATTGGTGGCAAGTAGCTGCTGGAGATTATAATCGTCGTCCTCCTTTGCAGCAATGTGGAAGGGGTTTAACTCCCGGTGAAATTGGGGCTCATCGCTGATTTTTCGTACGAAGTAGACAAGTCTTTACCTGATCGATGGCCACCACGAGGAAGAAATTCCGACGGAGGAATTGGATTTTCGTGCAGAATTAGCCATGGGGCCGGTTTCGCTGGGATTGTTTCCTGCAATAATACTACAGTGGCAGTAAGATACACCCATGCTTCATTCGCATTAAGAGAGTTATCGTCACGCTCAACGAGTAGTACTCTGTATCCGAGCCCATCTTTGGAAGGTATAGAGAGGATACTTTGCGATAAGAGGTATACCGATCCCTTAGTAATCGCATCTTGAACGCTGTTCAAAGACCGTGCTCTTTCATTCTGACTCGTCTCACAAACACAAGGTAATCTGACACTACCTTCGCTGCTCAGTACCAGGTGCAGGTTATCATGTTGGAGTTTTGTATCTTGTGCCTCAACCTGAGGAATATCAGTCTCTGGATCGACCAGCTAGGTAAGGAAGCATGAAAAACCTTATATGTATACCAGTAACGTCTCAGGCCACGTCTTTCCCATTCAATATCGCCAAGGACGGGATCCTCCCAGACGGGCAAACCTTCTAACCCTGTCAGATAAGATGGTGCCCATCCAGGCCAGAGCGACAGCCTTGGGGAGCCATTCATGAGCACCAGACGCATAGCATAGTAGGTTTGCTCTGCAAAGATGAGTGCCATTCCCTCCTCCCTTGTCAAGTACAATTTCCATGACAATCCCAGTACTGGGAAAAAAGCGCGGGCATAATCTATATCATTTCCCGTCTTTCGATGACGGCACGATAGAGCAATCTGGGTCAACGATGGCTTCTTCCCGTCACTTCCTAAGAGGCGCCCGAAGGTGACATATAGCTGATAGTACTTTTCCAAGCTCTTTGCTTCATCAGGAATTGTTTCGGGGCTGCTATCGCCAAGGATCTCGGAAAGATCGCCATCATTGCAACTCAAGGCTCTGAGTGTCTTCGTCATATCCATAAAATCTACAACGCCGCTCGCAGTCAGTATCAACGCTTTTCTTGTAAGATAGATCTCTTGATATGTCCAGAGCCGAGTCATCCACTTCCCGCAAAGAAGACAGACTGCAGTATCGATGGGATCAGTAGATTGGAGCTGCATCACCAGTGCATCGAGGATGATGACGGCGCTTGCCTGCTTGTATATACTTGCAAGGTTATTTATGATGGCGATTTTGAGCTCTTCTTCCTGTAGGGTCAAGGCTGTACTAGAGCCAGGAATCACTAACCCGTCGAGCCAGATCCATTCAGCACCGGTTTTGCCAATTCTCTGAAAAATTGGCTTCACATGAGCCAGCGGCATGCCCCTGCTTTTCGGATCAGCCTGAATGCCCTCTTGCCAAACGTGAGATATTGCAAAGTAGCCCTCCCTCCGTAAAGACCATTTGCCCAATGCATTGACACAAAGCGCTAAATTTTCTTTGGCCGAACGCTCCATCAGCTCCAGCGGAGGCTTTAGCCAAGACGAATCTTTCCTCCTCCCCCAAGATAGCAGGTTTGACATGCTGAAGATCAGACCTGTAGTAGCAGCGAAATCGAACGTTTTGAGTTCTGCTCCGCATCTCCGTAGCTTTCGAAAAATAGAAGACAACTCTTCGGTGCTGAACCTTCGCAAAACTGAAGCGGCGGACCGGGCAGTTTTAGGAGGGACTTTATATTGCAACAGTGTCTCCTGCACCTGTTTCTCTTGGGGGTCTTTTAGCAAAGGAATTGATGATGACATGGCTGCGAAAATCCCAGGTTCACGTCATAAATATATAAGCGTCGAGTGAAGATGATGGTAGCGAGTACGTATTTTCTCGTATACAAGCTTCGATATAGTTTCAAGCAGTTTTTCATTTTCTAGATGTTGTCGCAGCCTTGTGATATGAGAAGGTGAGGTCCGACTCGATTATACTCCGATCCGCCGGGATCGTGTCTGGCAAATGGGCTTGCAGCCTGGCGTAGCTCTTTAGCCGTGTGGATAGTGTGAATGAGGCTGAACGTCTAGGGGTATTCAATTGGAGTATTATCCTGTCGCCTAACAGTCTATCACATATATTCAGCCGCGTAGGAAACTGGGCTATTTGACCAGGGTTATCCTACGGTCAAGTGAAAATCATAGGCGGGCTATGTCAGATTGGAAGATATCGGAATATAAACAGGAGCTTGCAAATTTGAAAGTCCATCTTCGACCTGTGATGGCACATTTTAGGCAGCGAGACTGCTCTTCTGAGCAGCAGAGACGGGGAATCCTTTATCAACATGTGAGTAATCTCCATCCCCTGAGCAGGATGTTGCAGGTGTCCGTAAGCCGAGACTGACTTGCATGTATCGCATCCTGTTCTTAACTTGATTTCGGCCGGGTGCACTGAAGTTGCCCCTGAAATCTTAGAATACCTGGATTATCTTGAGAAGAATTTAAGTGCATAACCAATATATTGAAATGAGAATAGACGGCCATCGCTGAAATGGTCTGTTGAGGTTGTATGATACGTCCAAATTGAGTAACCACTAGTCCGTAAACAGTAAGGCTAAAACAAGCTCCTATGACGCGGCATCTTGACATCTTTCTGTATCGTACGAAGAACAACGTCAACATCAACAGCTAACCATGACTTCTCCATGACCCTCGTCTAGTACAATGCAATAAAGCTCATACCCTCGCTAAACATGGTCTCACTCTGGCCTTGGAAGGTATTTCTACTCGAACCTCCTTACATTTCAGTCCAGCACAAAAACTTACAGACAACCCACAGGGCGAAGACAACTCCCCCGCCTTCTTCGAGAAAACACTCTCAGCGCTCTCCGCAAAAGCAACAGAGACAAACGCTCAACTCGACAAACTCCGCCAACAAGCGCGTCGCTTCAAAGCATTATGGACTCTGTACTCGGTGTTCATTTACCTGCTCTATTCCACTATTGATGTCTTGGTCTTGGGATGGCAGAATTGGGGGTATTGGGAATGGGGGGCTGTTTTGGGTGGTCCTTTTGCGTTGGGCTCCTTTTTTACCAGTTGGATATGTGAGAGACTAATAGATAGAGCAGGATCTATATCGTCCGAACGGTCGCCAGCCGAATATTCGATTATCGCATTTCCCGCTCGCAAAGTTATCTAGACAGTCTCAACAAACAACGAGACGAAACGATTGAAAAGTTAAAGATTGCTACGAAATATAACTCGACGCAGCAGTTGCTTGAAAAGTACGGCGGAGAATCGCCAAAACCGACAAAGGCGGCGAACAAGAACGGTGCTAAAAAGAAGGATAATAATGAGCAGCAGCAGCGAAAGATCTCTGGCAACGTCCCTGGAAGGACGGGATTACCGCCTCCTCCAACGGCAAATATTAGACGATATCCGCAAAATGATGCCCCGGGACAATCACCACCGTATAATCACCCTCGACAGTCACCTTCCAACGAATACCTACAGGGAAAACCATTACCGCCCCCTCCTTCTACATTCCCAACTTACACGGATGAACCTGGATTCGCACCAAACGCTTTCCCACCTTCGTCGCAACCGCAATACGCTTCTGGCGGGACACCTAAATGGTACGACCGTTTGATGGATGTATTGCTAGGCGAAGATGAGGTATCTCCTAAGAATAGATTAGTTCTGATATGCCAGAATTGCAGGCTTGTGAATGGCCAGGCTCCACCAGGAATGAAGAGTCTGGCTGAATTAGGACGGTGGAGGTGTGGGAATTGCGGTGCATGGAACGGCGAGGAAACCGAGGCAAGGAAGGTGATTGCATCTATTCAACGGGAGGCTACGGAGGATAGAGAGGCCGCGCAAAACGCCGAAAGCGAGAAATCCGAATCCGAAGACATTGATAATAGCGAATCGATCGCAAAAGAGGAAGATGAAGAGGATGAGCAGGATGAACAATCCGACAAGGAAGAAGAGAACATCCAATCAATTCCTGAGAAATCAGGCACGACGCAGTCAGAATTGCAATCGCAGAGCGGAGTAGAAACGAGGTCTCGAAGTAAAAAGGCGAAGAAATGAAGGATTTGTTGTCCTGGGAGCGTTCATGGGGTAGATAGTCATGGTAACAGCGTTGGGCGTTATTGGTTTATTCTTAACAAGGTATTACCTAGGTACTTTCCAAGGTTATTCTATTTATTGTTCCGGTCAGTGGGTGGGACTATCCAACTTGGGGAAAACGCATGCATGTGTCAAGTTCTCCTCTTCAGCTCTATTGTTAAAGATTCGCTTTTCCAGGATGTATGTCTCAGGAACCAGGACGATTAGCATTATCAAGCCACTGGTTAAAATCAAGAATAATCCTAGGTATGGTAAATATGCAGGGATTTATTTGACGCTGAGTTGACCTCGGGAACAGAGAGGAATTTCCGATATTGGACATTTACCAAAAATTGTATGGTGAGGACTAGTCTCACGGCGCTATCTTATCCTTTCAAACCCTCTGACTATCATAGCGTGACAAATTGAAAGGAGAAATATACCCTCGATCGAGGATTGGACGCCAACCCTTCCCCCCTTTGGTCCCTTGAGTAGTGAAAGAAAAGGTCATATGCTCACCTCAATGGACGGGGGTGCATCAACCGCAAATCAGAACAAAGAGAATGGGGAGGAGAATAGACTCTGAACCTAACTCAATTTTTTGGTAAGGAAGTTCGGAGATAGCATGTTATATTGAACTTTAACCAATAATACTGTAAGGTTGGAAAGTAAATGATCGACTGGATGATTTGAGTTCATCAAAGTCTTTTTTTCCCCTCCCCATACTGACTGCGCAGGTGACTGAGTACGTACCTCGTGAGGTCTATCCCTAGGAAAGGGTCCTTGCATTGATAGCAAGGAACAAACAGTCAGCACAGCATTCGAAAATAAGCTTCAATGATGAGCACGTAGCACTACGTAACTTCGGAAGTGAGAGGAATGTGTCAACTTCGTGTTGACAATTTTTTTCCTTTTTTTTTTTAACATTCCTACCCACTTTCCGTACTACATACATACGTTGTGCAGTCGGGATTGACGGAGTGCATCGTTCGTTCGTTAGTTAGCTGATGGCCATCTGACTAACCATGCATTGAATTACTAACTAACTATTCAATCATGCTGAATGGCACCTTCCGTAGGATTCCGTTGCACGATGGGCTGAAGAACGACTCATGCAGAAAGTCTTGTAGGGTAAATCTTAACTGAAGAAAATAGACTGCTTAGATACAAGCAACCAATCAGAATGCATCCGATCTCTCCTAGCGTCCAAACTCGGTCTGTGAGTGGCTCATGATCGACCGCTAGGCTGGAAGTGGGCTAGCGCATGATCGGGATTCGGCAGCGACGGAGTGGATTGCTCGTGACGTCATGTTGTTCTGTTCTTTCTTCTTTGCCTCAGCTCAGCATCGATTATCAACAGTCTATCACAGACTACAATTATGCAACCTTCTTTCTAACTGGCTGGTTCAGTTTGTCTCTTATGAAGGAACTAACTACAGAATTGAGGGATGATAAAGCCATCTCATCCTGTAGATACTAATTGCACTACTAACTTAAAGTTAGCACTAACTTGATAGCAAACTGACAAACAAGAAAACCTTGACAATCAGGTGATGTCCGTTGTCCACCCAAGCTCTCGGCAACGCCATCCGATTCCTGCCTGAGGATGCAAGTGGCCTGATTGATATCAGCAAGACGCCCAATCACAACAACAACATCTTGCCGTTCAATGCACTTGCCACCATCAAAAGTGTCAGTATGAGTATGGTGATCGCATCTACCGCGCGAGTGAACGGTCCAAGCGTCTTTTTCCTCTGATGCGATGCACCTTGCGTGACTCATTCGAACTTGGGGTAACTAACTAAACCTTGCATATGCCATGGATGGCCATTACTTGGCTAGAACGATGAACTCTGGTCCAAGACCCGGAAGGTATTGACTATTTGGTGATTAACAGAGAGCTGTTAAGAATTAATAGTTCAGATACTATAGATAATAAAGTTATGAGTAAGGCATGTAGCTACTTCCCGTTTCTGTCTTCGACGTGCATATGTTTCCTGTTTTGTGTAGTTTTTCTGTATGATTTTCTGCCGCCATCACATAATGACGCAGGGAAGATTATCAAATCCGCAGACCCAATCGAAATCTAGAACTCTCCAAAAAATCGACCACCTCCAACTCGGGATGCCGTCACGCCCAGCTTTTTTCGCCATGAGTATTGATTCGATCCACGGATGGTCGCGGAGGGCGACACACAAAGGAACTATGCAGACAGAGAAAAAAAAAATTGCCCAATCCAGATTTGCTCGTGGTCTGGTTTGATGTGATGTTGTTATGAGGTGTGTATGTGTGTTGTTGTCCCACCCTGTTTTTTGCCTGTCAAGTATAAAGACGGTGGTTGTTCCCTGGAATTCCCTTTTTCATTTCATTCCTCAGGACAAGACAGTTCAGCGCGTCATACGACAACAAGCACAGCAAGTCACAAGTCAGCCTTATACATACCACAGATCTAATCGATACTCGATACTCGATACAACAGACATCATCAACATGGCCATCCTACAACCAACATTGTCCCGACCCCTCTTGCTGGGCACCCGGACCATGCAATGGGTAAGCTCTGTTATTGCAATGGGTTTCTACGCCTACTTCGTCCACAAGCAGCACCACGGTGTTCACCTCATCTTCAACCTGGTCATCTCCGTCCTGTCTGTGGTGTTCTTCCTGCCGGCTTTCTTGTCACCCTTCAAGTCGTCTCTCTTGAGCAAGTGGGTTGCTTTGATCGATTTCGTCTTTTCTTATCTGTATGTCATTCGTCCTGCGCCTCCATAATCTTGCAACGACAGACTAACAATGATAGATGGTTGACGGCATTCATCTTCTCCTCTCAAGACTACAACTACGGCAACGTCTACTTCAATGCCCCCTTTGGTGTCAAGGTATCTGTCAAGCACGCCGCTGAAGCTTTTGTATTCCTCGCTTTGTAAGGCCCACACAACATTAGGAATTGCATATAGACTTCATACTAATGAGATGATAGCTTCTTCACTGCCCTTGGCCTCCTCCTCGAGACCATGACTCGCTGGGTGGATGCCGACCATGAACCTGTCGTACGCGAGAAACACCACGGCGATGCTCGTGCTCCTCTCGATGCTCCTGCTGGAACTGCCACCGTGTAAAGACTAGACTCTATCCGTTCACGGGAAAGAAGAACGAGGCCACAAGAATAATCATCTCTCGTTCGGCCTTTCAGTTCCCCTGATGACACGATACAATCTGATACACGTTTTGACATATCATGAGACACGACGGATGATATGAAATGGAAAGCGGAAATTCGACGCATGTACATTGTGATACCTATACCTCGTTTACATGCTTCTACTGCTGCTGTTGCTTGTTTAGCGTTGAGGATCTGTCTTGGGCTTCTTTCTGGCTGGATTCTCCAGAGTGAAGAATGGGCTTTAGTGTATCCTGGCGTGTTTGCTTTTTATTGTCAATTATTAACTAATAATACCTAATATTGTACGGTGATATAAATACATTCCATTCTTTCGCATCTTTTATTATCTTTTGTAAGCTGCGTACACTTGAAAAGCTATAGATCTATAGCGACAAACGCTGATTGGCTATCTGACAGTCTTGGCGTCCCCGGATAAGTTAAGCGCCAAGCGCCTGGCTCTTTCCGCCGCTCGCCTCAATTTGACAGCTTACAACACTCTTGCAACATCCGACGATTTTGTTTTTAATTATTCTTTCTGCTTTTTGTTTCTTTAATTCTTTTGGCTTTTGGTCTGCTCGCTTGATGTCACTTGAAAACTGCATTTCTGTGTGATTTTCCTTCCTGTATTATCAGTCGCGGGAAGGGAGCGGCGATATAGTCAACAGACATCATGTTCCAGGTGCGTAATCATTGCCTCTCTCTAAACGCCATCTCCATTCTAACAGTTGGGAAAGCGCATCCGCGGCGCTATAGACGCCCGAATCGCTGAAGAACAAGCCCGCCAACGATCCGCCCAAGACGCAGCCAACGCCGGACGATCAGCAAATAATCCTGCCCGTCGCCCGTCAACCAGAACACCGCGCCAGCGAAGTAACAGTACCTTGCAACAGACAAAAGGTCCGGACCCGAAGGAGTTTGAGTTTTCGATTGGCGATGACGATAGTAGTACACTGAGTAGTCGCTCCGGGACGCCGAGGTTGGAGTCCGCTGCGTCAACTACGGGTTCTACGGCGGCGACTACGGTTTCAGCGCAGGATGATTCCGAGAAGACTGAGAGTAAAGGTGGAGAGAAACAGAAGGAGTCTGTGGAGGATGGCAGAGACAAAGCTGCTGAGATCATGGAAAAACCTGCCTCGACCCCCGAGTTGCCTCTCGAGGTACGGTCGAAGCTGCGACGGCTGGATAAAATCGAGGCGAAATATTCTGGTAGGAGACTTGTTGGCTTGCTATGAGGATTTGCTAACATACGGATAGATCTTCTCAAAGCGTATAAACTTGCACATGCGAGAGTCTTGTTGATTGAGCCGTTTGAAGCGGCGTTGAAAGAGAATACACCGCTGACTTCGATCGGGGACCCGAAAGCGTTGACCGAATATTTGAATCAGATGTCGTTGAAAAATGATATGTTGATGGACGAATTGAAAAGGGTGACGTCTGATCGGGACGATTACAAGAAGAAATTGACTGAAGCTGAGAAGTCTGCGAAAGAGGCGTTGGATGAGGTTGCCAGTCTGAAAGAACAGAAAAAGACAGGGGAACCATCGGAAGAAAAGAAAGAAAGCGAAAAGTCAAAGTCAACCACAGAAGAGTCAGAAGACTTTTTTTCCTTTGATAATGAGATCCCGCGTCTAGAGTCAGAGGTTCAGGAGAAGCAAGAACAGATTGAGAAACTCAATACCGAGGTGGATAAACTCAAGCGCGATTTGACAGTGGCACGCGAGTCGACTGAGAGTATGGTCGTTACGTTGGAGTCGACAACTCGAGAGTTAGAAGGGTTGCGAGACTCAAAGGACAAGCATGAATCCGAGCTTGAGGAGCTGAAATCTACCAAACAAAAGGAGATCGACGAGATCAAGACAAAACTCGAATCTGCTGAATCTGCTGAATCCGCTGTCGAAAAGGCGAATACCGAGCTGTCGGACGTCAAGAGTCAACTGAATGAAAATTCCGAAGAGCTTGAGCGTCTGAAGTCGGAAGCTGCGAATGCAAGTTCACAAGTTGATACCTCAGGACTGGATAAGAAGATTTCCCACCTTGAAAAAGACAAGGCGGACAGGGAAAAACGACTAGGGGTTATAGAGGGTCTGGTTGACAAGTTAAGGTCTCAGGTCAAGGAAGGCGAGGATACTGTATCGTCACTACGGACGCAGCTTGCTGAGAAGGGCTCTCTATTAGAAGGATTGGAGAGGATCGTCAAGTTTGTAGATGATGGTCTTGATTTCTCACCAAAGTGGAAGACGACGCGTGAGTCTGTTGTGGCGGGAAAGACGGCTAGTTTTGGCGATGTACGTCAGATTTTGCAGGCGTCTGAGCCGAAACCAGCTGAAGCACCCGCAACACCAGTAACGCAGGCTGAGAACCAAAGCACTGGCGGTTCTAAGAAGAAGAAGAACAAGAAGAAGAAAGCTGGCAAGACCGAGGAAGCCGCACCCAAGGAGACACCGGAACCTGTATCGACGGAAGGTCAGACCTCGACTGAAACTACAGACGTGGCTGCCTTGGAGAAGAAGATCGAAGAGCTGACTGAACAGCTTACCGAAAAAGAAGCGGCAATTGATCGGTTGCATGCCAAGTTGAAAGGTGAAGAGGACTTGAAGGAAGAAATTGAGTCTCTGCGAGATGAAATAGTTCATATTGGCCAGGAGCATGTCGAGGCCAAGGATCAAGTAAAAGCGCTACAAGCCGAGAAGGCAGCTCTAGAAGAGGCTCGCACAAAGATTGAAGAGGAGGTGGCCGAATTGCGCACTAGTCATGCATCCGCTACTGCGGATTCTCAGAAAGTGCACACCGATCTGAAAGCTGAATTCGAAGAGTTGAAGCATAAATCCACCACCTTGGAGAAGGATCTTTCCGCTGCTCAGCAACTAGCAGCATCGCGGTTTAAGGATTTGACCGATCTGAGAAATACGATGCAAAAGTTGACGCCGGAACTACGAAATCTGCGTGCCGAGTCTGCAGAGTTGAAAACTACGAAAGAGGAGTTTAACAAAAAGATGGCCGAATTCAAAAAGCTAGAGAGTAGACATGATGATTTGCGCGCAGAGGTCAAGTCGCTCAAGTCGAGTATTGCTGATCGCGAGAATGAAGTCAAGACTCTCAATCAAAAGATTCGACAAGAGACCGATAGTCGTCTCAAAGCTGAGGAGTCTTTGTCAGTTGCCAAGTCTGATTTGCGCCAGAGCGAGGCGAGGAAACAGCAAGCTGCTGAGGCTCAAGAAAGGACCTCAAAGGACTTGTCTAGAGCACAAGAAGAGCTGAGGAATTTGCGAGCGAGAATGCGAGAGGCGGAAGAGAAATCGTCCCAACTCGATAGAGAGCTTAACGGTCTTCGAGAGGAGATTGAGCTCAAGACAGCCCAGCACGCTAGCGCGCAAAGCTTAATGACCAGTATGCGAGACCAGACTTCTGAGATGGCAATGCAAATGAAAGAAGCACGCGAGCGATGTGAGAGTCTCGAAGAAGAACTAGCCGAAGCCCATCGTCTTTTGACTGAACGAAGCCGTGAAGGCGAGACCATGCGTCGTCTGCTGAATGATATTGAGGGCCGCACAGACGCCAAGATTCGCGATTTCAAAGAACGACTAGAAACTGCAATTGAAGAGCGAGATAAAGCCGAGGACGAAGCGAATACAATGGGACGACGACGCGCCCGAGAATTGGAAGAACTGAAAACTAAGATCAGAGAGACGGAAAAGGCGCTGAAGACAGCAGAAAACGACAAGGAAGAGTTGGAATATGAGCAACGAGACTGGAAACGACGACGGGATGATTTGGAGCTTCAGGCGGAACGATCCACGCAGGAAGTCAAGGAAGTTCGACAAGCAATGGTCCAATTGCGGGATGCCCTAGACGAAAGCGAGCGACAAGTCCGTGAAATGGAGAAGGAGAAAGCGGAACTACGCCGCTCGATTGAGGAGACTAATACTCGACTTGAGAAGTTGCGTAAAGCGAATAAAGCTCTTACAGAAGAGGTTAATCGTACCGGAGGCGCCACCAGCAACGGCAACGGCGGTATGAATAGAAGACCATCCACAATGGAATCAGGCATAACTTCGTCCCGATCATCGATTGATTCTCCCAGTCGACGGCCAGGTCATTTCGCATCGTCAATACCTGGTTCCCGAGAACGAAACCCGTCAGTGGCGCCCAGCGAGACACCCACCGAGCGAAGTCAGGCGGCGGGGTCGATCGATTACATATACCTGAAAAACGTGTTACTACAATTTTTGGAGCAGAAGGATAAGAATTATCAAAAACAGCTTATACCTGTTCTGGCGATGCTGTTACATTTTGACCGGTAAGTTTTTTATATGTCTTATGAGTTGTTGGGGGGTTTTAATAACTAATGGGTTTGTAGGAATGATGAGCAGAGATGGATGTCTGCTGTGATGTCTCGATGATTGAGGCTTGTGTATAGGTATAGATTTGGATGGTGTATGTATAATTCAATCGAGTAATGTATATAGCAGGGAGATGATACCTCACATACACACGGCCCCCTTGGTTGCTAAATTCCTATTCTAGGCAGGTGTCCTACATATGTAGATAGACAGCATGTCATGCTTAGTTACAGCACGTACCTAAATAAAGCATTTAAGTTTTCAAAGGTAGGTAGGTAGTGTTGGACTCGTTATACCTTCAATGTTGTACCGAATTTGCAGTGAGCACAGTCCATTGACACGGCAACTTACCTATGTAGATATATTGGCTACACTTACTGGCTTCAGTGCCCATTCTCGGTTTACGATTCTGGGAAGTTTGACAGCTATGGTTTCCTGTTTGTCGAGTCTGACATGTTTATGTGGATTGGATGTGTTTGGCCCAAACGTACCTAGATAGAGGAAAGTGTTTATTCAATGTTCAATCGTAGTTGGACATGTTCTCAGCCACTTCTTTACAAGGATAAATTCCCAGCTGTTAGCATCGTCCCCGTCGGTAATCATTTGATGATCAAATGATCAAAGACGACCACGCCTCCCATCCTCAGCAATCTTAAGCACAGGCCTGAGATTCGCAGCCTGCACCCTATCCCACAATCCTCCCAACCCCAGCTCTCTTCCCCTCCGATCCTCCCTCCTAAACCACTCCTCCGCACTTTTGATGCGTCCCGGAAAAACCTCATCCAACAAGGCATAATCCCTTCTCACAACGCCAGCATTCTTCCCAGAATACTTCCACATATTCCAAAACCCCGTAAAATTTTCCTTGGCTGTCATGGTCGCTTTATCATCTGGATCAGCACTATATCCCGCCGGCTTAGTAGCGATTCGGCTCATAGGCCCTGTTTTCCAATACGTGTCGAGATCGGTGTCGATGTACCGAGCTTTATGGCCGGTGACTTTCTCGAATGCGGCGGCCATTTCGGTGTAGTCGATATGCGCAATGCCGACTTCGAGATCCATTCCGTTTGCGCGTGAGGCGTTATCGAATAGCCAGCGCACGTAGTACGCGCAGTCTTCTAGGGAAACGTGCACGACTGCGCCGTCCTCACCCAGTGGCACGCGCCAGGTGACGATTCCATCGTCTTCAACCGTCGGACTCATAGGCGTACTTTTGCCAATACTCATCTCCATATACGGCCCCGTCGTGAACAGGGCTGCACCCATCCGCCTTCCATTTTCTCTGGTTTGTTGCAAAATCCACTCCCCCATCCGACCTTTCCCATCATAATGGCCCGTGCGAAACTTAGGATCATACCCGGACTTTTTATAAACATAATCCAGATTGCCAAACACAAAAAAATTGATCCTCCCGCTTTCGAGTGCTAGCTCATAGCAGCGGATGGTCCAGTAGGTCTCACCCTTTTCGCCGGTATTGAAGCCGTCGAGATTGATGAATGCGCCGTCACAGTCTTGGAATCCGGCGCGTAGGGTTTGTTCGTCGGCGAATGTGCCTTCCAGAAAAGAGGTGTTTGGTAAGGCGCTAAGTTGTTTTGCGCGTGGGGAGTTGAGGTCGCGAGTGAGGATTTTGCAGTGATATTTCTTGTCGTTGACGAGGCCGCGGATTACCTGGCTGCCTTGAGCGCCGGTGCCGCCGATGATGAAGATTCTGGAGGTTGAGTATTGAGGCATTGTTGGCAATTTTCTGTACTATCGATGTGTTTTGGTGTTTGCTACAGTACGCTGAAGCGGTGCCTTCATCACGACTTAAATACCCAGGTAGGATATATCAAGAAATATTGGTGTTGTAGTTGACATCAGCCTGTAATGGATTATTAATTAACGCTATAATGAAGTATATAAATGACTCAAGAGGCGCCTGGCGTGAATAATCGGGTTTATATGTTCAGTAATCAAATATATTCGGTGTTGTTTTTCCTGTTGATCACCAAGGTATCACTACCTAACAGTTATCATAGCACTCGCTCAGTTCTTCAGCAAAATCGGACATTTTTCCATTCAAGTCTGGATTAGACCCTCTTCTGTGAACAGGAGATAATGTCATTACAAAGTAGAAAGTAACTACGTATGGGCAGGGAAAGAGAGAGAGACAGGCAAGACATTGCAATGTACAGTATACCTACATCTAGGGCTCTCCCGAGGTCATCGGGTATAGCAATTCGGCAAATAGACTACCTAGGCATTGGACCCTTGCTGTAAGCTAGTTCGGGGTATGGGGGAGTCAGGGTCCACTGATTACTGTAGGTAGTTGTGATTCACGTAAATTCTTGGGGGTTAATGTCTAAATAAGGACTACTCACTAATGGGGAAATACTTGGTAACTACACAGGCAGTTTAGCTTAGAGTGATTCTGTAGTTAGGTTAATACCTATATCTTAGTCAAGGCTTATAGTCAGGATGCATACATAGTAAATCGTGTCACTAAGTGATATGATTTTATAGACCCTTGCGCGCGATTGGTACAGGATTTGATATGAGATACTTGTAAGATAATGAGTTGGGAACGTAGATAGATTTAATTCTCTGAGAATGCGAGGCATCCTCGATGTTAATCAGGCCTTGTCATGGTCGTGCTCAGCCTTGTACACTTTTCAACCTTGAAAATGCACGAAATTGGTGGTACATTGTCGGATATATGTGCCTACCTACCTATCAAGGTGCTGCGGCGGTTTTGAAATGCTAGACTCAAACATACCTACACCTTCGCCACTAATGCTGGAATCCGTCGAACAACCTAACATCAGCCATCGTGATTAGCAACACGACGGCGGGCATGTTGAGAATCGCCCGCCGTTGGCTTGATGGGTAGGTATCGGAGGAGCTTTCTTTCTGATAAGTATCACAGCTGGTTGGGCTGAAAATCTACCACACTGCATGTCGGAGGTAAGTTCATGTTAGGCTCAGGATTGGTTGGAAATGTCATGATAGCCATCTATTCGCTCGTTAAGTGGTACACAGCCTTACCACCTGAGTGAGCACAAGGCTGCGATATTCGCTCAGTCCCAACTTCTGATGCTATCACTTAAATGAAGAAACGTTCTCCTGCTTTTTCCATTTCGTGACAATCACCAGTACACGAGATACAATCCTGTCAAGATGTCGAGCAGATTTCCAATGCCCGGTGCATGGGATATTTCATGGGATAACCCCTCTCATCCGGCTACTCAGAATGATGAAGATCCTAATTCCGTTTGCACAACCCCTCCAGGTCAACCATCACCTTCTCAAGACATGACTACAACGAAAGAGGACGGCAACTACACAAACCCAGATTTGCAACGGGGTTCCGAACTCCAGATATGGAAATCTCCTTCTGGAGTCAGCGACAGGCCCATTTCACTTGAGGATGTTGCCGAGACATCAGAGCACAGAGACAACACGCCTCCTATCGTAATAGCGGTATTTGGAAAAACCGGCACAGGAAAAACTTCCTTCATCAAAGCCGTGGCTGGAAAAGACCTGAAAGTTGGCCACAGCCTTACATCGTGTGAGATCTTGCTTTATCATTATCAAACAAACCTTGGAATACGGGTACTAATCACATTGCGCAAACCAGGTACCGAAGACGTTCTAGCTGTTCCTTGCAGAGTCGACGGCAAAAATGTAATGCTTGTCGATACTCCCGGGTTCAGTGATACGAATCTGAGCGATACGGAGATTCTAAGACGAATCGCCACGTGGATGAAGGATAACTACGACGACGGATTTCTCCTCTCTGGAATCATATACTTACATCGTATCATCGACGTCCGTATGGAAGGGCCCAGCCTCAAGAACTTGCGTATGATGAGAGCGCTTTGCGGAGAAAATTCGTTGAAGAATGTCGTTTTGGCCACTACGATGTGGGAGAGAGTACCCGAGGAAGAAGGTAGGCGACGCGAAGCGGAGTTAAAAGACCTGTTTTGGAAAGATATGATTGCGTACGGATCTGCTGTGAAAAGGATATTGACAGAATCCGGCGACGATGCCAGAACACTGGTCAAATCGATGCTCACAAACAGACCGACATCAACCCGGCTTCAAGATGAGCTACATAGTGGGAAAACTTTAGTCCAGACCGAGGCAGGAATCGAGATTAGAGAGGAGATAGCAAAGCTAGAGCGGAAACTTAAGAAGGAGCATGAAATGGATATGGCGGAATTGAAACAGGCGCAAAATCAGCGTAAGAAAAAGAAAACTTTTCTCTCCTTTATTTCATAAACCATGGGAGCCTAACTGACTGACCCGACCCTGTACTAGGAAACGAAGAACTGCAGAGCCGAATCAGAGCTGAGATGGAGGAAAACAGGCAGAGGATAGTACGACTAGAAACCGAGAAAAGGGAATTAGAAAGGTCGACGATTTCACGTAAATTGCCAAGGGCTAAAAGGGAGGGAATATTTGGGATGGGGAGATACCCTTGTTTGTTCTGTGATGAAATGGAAACACACAAAGTTGGAAGATGGACTTGCAAGCTCTGCAACAATCAACAGATAAATGTGATGTAGCTCAGTGACCTCGGGAAACTTGTACGGTATGCAACTATTCCCACAGTGGGGCAATGGGTCTAAGACTTTTTCTTCTTGGTCCACAAGGCAAAAATAAGCTTGTCAAAGGGCGTCGCTCTATATCGATTCAATATATAAGCCTGTCAAATTCTCTTTGGAATATTCCTTTAACTGAGAACTAAGAAATAAACTGCGAAAATTGCGATAAAAATGTCTGATCAACCAACCATCCGCCTGGCTACCGAAGAGGGTAAGTCTATACCTACATCTCTGCTCAAAGTCACGAATGAATGTTGAATATACATAGATGTCCCCTACATCCTCCAATTCATCCGCGAACTCGCCGAGTACGAGAATGCATTGGATCAAGTCGAAGCAACCGAGGAGTCTTTACTAGCTACCCTCTCTTTTCCTAGCGATTCCACCAATAATACCAACACCACCACCACCACCACCACCACCAAGACACAGAAAAGGGGATCAACATACACCGCTCTCGTTTTCCCGCCTGGATCAAAAGTGCCTGTAGGAATGGCATTGTATTTCTACAATTACTCAACCTGGCGCTCTGCCCCGGGAATCTACTTGGAAGATCTCTATGTTCAGCCCGCCGCTAGAGGGAAAGGGTATGGATTAGCGTTGTTTAGGTATTTGGCGAGAGAGGTTGTGTATGAGATCAAGGGGAAGAGGCTGGAGTGGTCTGTACTAAAATGGAATGAGCCGAGTATTAAATTCTATAAGGCGTTGGGGGCGAGGGAGATGGTGGAGTGGGAGAAGATGATGCTTGATGGGGAGGGGTTGGTGAATTTGGCGGATGGTGGGAAGTAGAGGGTACTATGCTTGGTAGATTGAGCCAATTGAACTTCCATTTCAAGAGATGGATTGAAGATCTTGGTGGGCTGTATAGACTTTTTAAAAGGAGTAATGCGTTATCGAATCAATCGATTTGTTTGCGGTTACTAGTTCCCAGGGGTGTCCAGTCATGACGTTTGACTGAGGATAGATTTTACAAATCAATCAAGCAAACCACCCGGATATTATGGAAGTCAGCTATCAATAAGTGTACGTAATTGCATATGAAGGGTTATATTAAGCCGGCCTTTTATAATAGTGTGGTGGCTGGCTGGCGGTGCCATATTGGGGCTACGGGTTAGGGCTTCAACCGCTTTGCTTGCGGACGACTGCTTGATTAGGAACCGACAACGCCTTGTTAAATATCTTTTACTTCTGCATGAAGTCTCCGTTAGCTGGCAGATTATGACATAAACAGTCTCATCTTGTGATATTGATTCACCAGCGAGTCACCAACTCACTCGACTTTATACTGATGTTGGAGTAGGGAAAATAATTCAAAGAACTGTACAGAAACAAGGAAAATGCTGGAAAGTCCGAGGTTCCAGAGCCTGTATAGCCTTCAAGATTCTCAACAGTTACGTACTTAATATAGCGCATAGATATCAACGAGTAGCTACCTTGGACTCCTGTTGACCGTGGATTGCCCCGTCTCACGCATATTTTCCGGCCAATGTCAAACAATGCATTATCAAATTGCCGGGAGACTCCTTCTAGATGCTCCTTTAGGTGTATTCTACCATCTTTATAGGTGAGTCAGTAGGTATAAATGGGATCCCTTCTCAGTTTCCTCATCTTCCTCATCTTCCTCATCTTCAAACAAACGCAAGCAAGTGAAGCAAGCTCAAATCAACCTCCTTGATTTAGCCTCCTGAGCTCCTTCGTCTCTAATTTTCATCTTTCCTTGGAGTGAGTCATCATGCCGGGCTCCCAATCCATGGGTGTTCCTGAAAATGGGCTTCCCAAAAACCACAATCAGATCTTTCAGCTGCGCAACGTCAACCGTGACCATACGCTCACCCGCCACAAAACCACCCTTTCTTTGAAAAAACTGCCGCTTTACACACAAATGGAGTGGAAGAGCGCCCCAGGATTTAATGCTTCAGATTTCGAGACGTCGGATTCGATTCTGACAGACCCCAGAGAATCGAATCTGAACGCGTTCGATTCGAGCGTGACAGAAACCCCAGTATCAGCTCCCAAGGCACTAGATTCCAGTACGCCATACCTCACGCCAGGCCTTGTCAAGGCACAACCCCGCCGACCTCAGTGGATTCAACGCCTGAAAGAGCGCCCACGTCGAAAGCGAGCAATCGCCCAGGTTGTCACGCGCAAACTCTCCGACGAACAACTTCGTGAGATCCTCCAGAAGCCATCAGAGGAGCGGGATGAGTCTGGGAATATTACTAATATGGATTATATCTTCCAATTTGTTCCTCGTGAATACGGCGGGTCGCCGGTTGAGGATCACTTAGCTGTGCTTGTTCTTCGAACTGCTACAGAAAATGCCGTGTATGATCGACTATCGCCTATTCCATCGTGCGTCTCAGTCTTTCTTTCTTTATAGGCTCGCCTTCTAATCATAGTATGATACTAACATCGTTGCAGGATTAAGTCGTATAGGACCAACGTCACCCAAGATCGCTATCGTCGCATAACTGCATATTGATATGGCGAAAAGCCAGAGCTCCCTGACTGTCTCAAGGGTCTTCCGTGTATCGTACTGGAGGAATGCAAATATAACCCGGCGGACATTCCGTATGAAATCGGCCATGATGATTTTGGTTGTAAGGTCATCCCTGTCCAATCCCAATCGATACGTGATTTAGGATTCAACGTATCTTCTGGCATGGATTCGAGAGATTGATGAATTTTTGAATTCTGATCTGCTGTTTCGCACTCCAGAGGAGTCAGTATGCCGCATAACAATATTCCATTTCTGAATGATTACAGGCATACCAAGCAATTTTGGACTGCACTTTCAATGCCACTGTAAATAGCCAAATGAAACATAATTGCCCTTATATTATACTCACTCTCTGGTTACAGCATGCCCAGAGAGCATAATCACTTCTTAAATTACACATTCATCTCACGCACCGTCGTAGTAAAACATCTCTACTCCTGGTAGTCCAGTGTCAGAAGTACTAGAAGTTCCATTTGTACAGCTAATGTATTTCGGAAATACATGTAGTATCCACGAGCTGCAATGTTCACAATAAGTATCAGATATCTGTAAGAACTTCTTCTCTGCATCTATGTTGTCTTGAAATAGACTTGCATATCACGGGCATGGGTACCAAGATATGCAACCTTGGAAGTGATTGGCTAGAGTGTATTTAGGCTCAACGCCAGGCAACGCCATCCACTGTTCTCAATAAGATTGAAGGGCCTCGAGAGTTAAGACACAAAGATCAGAAATGAAATGGCCATGAATTGGAGTCCTCTAGATGGCAAAGTATCACTACAAAAACCAGATGTACCAGAAACAAATTTGTCATGACCAATATGCAAGCATGTTCCCTCCAGACTCGACCAGCCAAAAGAACCACCCGACTAATGAGTGGCAACCTTCCGCGTATCACGATTCAAAACGAAGGCAT
This sequence comes from Talaromyces sp. PYS2103, assembly GCA_023625975.1. Taxonomy (NCBI): domain Eukaryota; kingdom Fungi; phylum Ascomycota; class Eurotiomycetes; order Eurotiales; family Trichocomaceae; genus Talaromyces; species Talaromyces sp. PYS2103. Next base: position 180,466 of record JAMAGB010000042.1, read on the forward strand.
TCACGTAGCTTTCCAAAATCCAAGCTGACCTGGAGATCATCCTTTCTGGTAATCATGACGAGCGTCTCATTCTTCAAGGACTTTGCAACCTCGGGCTCGTTATCGGTCCATTGGATGAGGAAGTGTTGCATGCCGTCCTCGCCGCGCCAACTATACATTTTATGATCACTAGGAACACTATTTATTAGTTGAAGAAAAGAATCACCAAGCTCAGTCAGCAATGTATGATTAACTCACGGTTTTAGGTTTTGTATCCGATTCCACATAGCGGTCTCAGTTGCCAGATAGAGGGCCGTTTTGGCTGTCAAATCCTGAACCGCTTTTTTCGAATATTCTTTGGGAAGAATTTTGAATATTTGGCTCTCATCATTGATGTCCCCACGAGCGTCTCTGTATTTCGGGCTTACGTGAAGGATTTCACTTAGTTTTTCGTCATCAATGTCGCCGGCGATACGACGCGCGAGTGTTGCCGACTGATCAAGGCCTCCCTCGGCTGGCGTTTGATACTCTGTGCTGCCATACATGCTGGCAACTGGTCTCTGGTACGGCGTCATTGTTGGTTTCTTCAATCGTGTAGTTAACTGTCTTTGAAGTTTTTGGACTAAAAGGCTCTAAGTAAGTACGACTTTCGGGGTCGGGTTTGTCCAGTTTTATAGCATTACTGATGACTTTCATGGTAAAAGAGTCATGGAATGAGTAATTCATGATTGAGTCAAGGAGGTTTCTATGACATTGCATCCCTCATACCGGTTTAACTGGTTAGTCATCTGATGGTTCTTTTTGGGGGAATATTGATTCGAGAATCAAATTTGGGACCAGTGATCTCAACATGGCCTGAAAAAGCTGCAGTTGGATTCAATGACAGACTCGGGGGTTATATGGACGGATTACTGCGAGAGATTGAGGTCTATTTTGAAGATACGTGTTGTAATACATCCACTTTCAGCGTTTCCAAGGTTGGGCTGATACTCTATCCCTATTCAATCTACGCCTAGGCAGATTACTATAATGGAGTAAAAAAAATTGGCGATGACTCAAATCTACTATCTTCTTTACTTGATTTTCTATATGTGTGTCGTGCAAATCTTACAACTTTACACGCATTCTTGAGTTTATCAGAAGTGAAATGTATTGAGGGTCATCTTGATAGCAGAGCAGTAGAACAGGTCACACACTAGAATGTTTGTGACGACGCCGCTCCAGTAGAGCATCCATGTCTTGGGCAAGCTCACTGCATTTGTCGGGATAGAAAGGCTTGTCGAAGGAGAAGTATCTTTGGTATTCGTATGATAATTCGCCTGCCAGGACGGACATGTCTCCACCAATTGTTGTTTCAAGCGGCCTCATTGATATCTTTGAGTTTAAAACCCGGGTAATTCTTTAGAACATCTGGAACCGGGAAGTCTTTGATATCTCCATCAAGTATGATGATAATTTGTCGGTAGCCATCGATTGGTGTGTCGGAAATGTCACTTTTTTTGAAAGCGGTGCTACCAGCATGGATTGTTAGGAATAAGAAATTAACGTCATAAGCATGGTCAACTCACGGATACGTAGTAAATGCTATACCAACAACAGCATTCAGAATGGCAGCTCTGAGGGCATTCTTAGCTTGCTCATCCGAAACCGTGAAACCCCAGATTTCTTTTGGAACATATTCCCATATAACTTTCAGGTCATTGATATCTCCACGTTCATCCCGTTGATCAGGTGGTATGTCAAGGACTTTACGTAGTTCTTCATAGTCATCCTTTCCTTCCAGTTTCCGATAGGCCCTGTCAAAAAGTTCATCCTCAAGATACTCGCGTTTCCACTCAGGAAACTCATATTTGTTAAGAAGGACCTCCTCGTCTGTCACCATGATTTTTTTTCTTTGATAGCGTAGCGACTTCTCTTCAGGATTCAGTTGTGAAATAATATAGGTAAACAAAGTCCTGACATTAACGAGTTGCCTATGCCCATATTTATATGCCACACCTAGTGAAAAGAGTCATGGAATGAGTACGATAGTTGTACTCATGAATGAGTCAACAAGCGGAAGATACACTAGTTAGTATTATCTTTTCTCGAGTCGAATTGGGACCACCGCTCGTCTAATGATAATCTGGTGTGTCATTCAATGCACGGCCGTTGAAAGGTTTGTCTATTAGTCACATAAAAATTTGCGCATCATATCAAGACAATTAGCTGGCTCAGAATGATGGGAGAAGAATAAGATATAGCTTAACTTTGTGGGAAACTGGAGATTATCAGCTCCTTGTATGTAGAACTTGTCCAGACATTAGGGCTATACCCGTCCGTTAGGGATAGGGTTTGTTACCCAGAACTGTGAAAAAGGGTTAGGGTTACAAGGGCAACGACTGTACTTAGAGTAATCATAGTAGAGATTGATGTCAATTCTTTAGATGCATTTGCAGAACATCCATGGTACTTTTAGCATTATACTGTATCCCTAGTATAAGAATGAAGAGCCCTCAAGAAAGTCTGCTGGCCTCTTTATGTCCTTAGCCATAGGTACATGTATGTATCGGACAAATCTCACAATCAAACAGGTATCTGCGAGGATAAGATCAAGAATCAAATGTCCAAGTATCGGGTGTATCTGAGCAGACAACGAACTAAAAAAAAAAAAAAAAAGGAAATGTAACTCTATGCTGGAACCACATGATAACAGTCACGAACCTTAGACAAACGGAGACTGAAAAAATCCGGTATTGAAAGACAAGTTATCAGCCAAATCTGAGATGGAGTTCATTTTACCCTTACATGCCAGTTAGGATCCAGAGGCTTCTCAGTAAAAGGCACCCACTCCTCCAACTCAAGGATAGGGAGGTCTTTCAAATAGTCTGGAAGCTCAATTTCTTTAACTTCCCAATTGAGGTATATGCGTCGATAGCCATCCTCCACGCCTCCAAAATACAGTCCAACATAACTATCAGGAATCAATTGTTAGAAAGAGATAATCCATAGCCCGATCTGGTCAAAAAAATGGGATGAACGTACTTTTCGAAAATTTTCAGTCTCTCGTCAATGGCCATTTGAGCCGCCTCCGCAAGGACAAATATAGCTAGGTCCTCGTCAACATTTTCCTCCTCAAACTCTTGAGGAACATATTTGTGAACATGTGTCATATCCGCCACAATTCCCTCTTCGTTACGACTTTCTGGTGGCATGGCAAGAGTCTCACGAAGTTGATCGTCGGTGAAACTTCTGGTGACCTTGGCGATGAGCGCATTTTCTCGGTCGAGCTGTCGTTGCTCTTCTTCCTTTTGCTTTCGAATTCTTTCAATTCGTTCTTCGATCTTGCTTGGATCCATTACTTTGCTTTCTTTTTTGTAACTTGTGTTGGTAGTTTGTCTTGATATTGAAGTAAAAGAGATTCTAGAAGGGAATGCCGACTCCTAACACAAGGTTATCGAGGCCACGAAGCTGGTAAGGATATGCCCATATTTATATCTCACACGCAGTAGAAGCAGTCATAAAGTGAGTCATTCATGGATGATTTGTCAAAAGGGAAACAAAACGATTGCCATTCACTTTCTAACGCAATTTGCAGCAAAATTGATAGAATTCGGGTGGTTGTTCTTTGTCTTATGAGCTCACATGCTACGCTATTCGGCTCATGTCAATACCTTCACGCAGTTCCCTGAAAATACCTAATGCGAATATAAAAAGTCATGTCATCAAATTCTGTCTATACATTCCGATCAGATAGTAAACTAATACATCCCTGGATGAGGGCTTCCAAGGTTGTTGCTCGAAATAGGTATCAGTTTCCTGATTCGGAAGCAGTTACCTAGATCCTTTGTCCGTGGGCAGTATGATCACACAAACACATCTTCAAACCATTTTACGCCAAAGGAGCTACGTACCTAATTCTCAAAGGGCCAGGTCCGAAGTAAATCTCGTTTTCCAACAGAGGCATCTTAGAGATCCTGACGGGATGATATAAAAAACCATGGACCGTTACGTCTGAGCTCACTGTACACCAGCACTGTAGACAGTCTGCAAATAGAACTATTACCAACTTTGCCGGTGTTAACTTCAAGCAAGGAACCAATGGACAATTTGTAGAGCAGAGTGATGGTATAAAATGGCCTATGTAGGCTATCATGGCCATAAATGTCTTCCTGCTTCGTTTACGCATCAGCATTTGAACCGTGGACTCGTTAGTCTGTTGAGGTGTCTCTCAAAGCAGTTGTCTTTGTCTATCCTCTTGTACTTTTGAATAACTCAGTTAGCCAGACGAATGAAAGCGGGTTAGGGTTATTAGGGTTAGCCATGACCAATCTGTGGCGGCGATTCGACTCGTGTCACCTTTTTCCTGCTTGGTAGTGAGCACGTTGCAAAGTGAACTCATATCATTAGCTCCCCGGCTCGTATGGAAGCAGAATGGTTAGCCATCTTGGTTTGCCTTGTTTTTGGGGTTAGAATGTTCAATGCGCAGATTGTCCCCATGACGCGGTGGCCGATCATCTGATTAGGCCTTATCTTTCAGGCCACCCCCTCCCTACGACCACAATAGATCTGTCTATTAGTGCGTATATATATGTAATCATGAATACGAACGAGGGAGTCTCGAACTAGGATGTTGAAATATACGATGGAGATCTTAGATAGTACCTGTATCCCCGCACAGCAGATATGGCCATGTGAAACAGTCTTTGGCTGATAAGACACCATGTTCCCCAGGCAGCCGCCGATAACGATAAGCGTCCGGGATGGCGTCAGCGCCGCAGGTCATTCAAAGCAGGCACGTTCCTCCTTTGTTGTCCTCCAGAATAGACTCTACTATTTCTTTGAATATATATAAGGCCCAGGACTCACTCTTGTGTCGTATTTTCAAGAGAGAGCAAGTCGTGCACTGCCCCTTATCTTGTCCCCTTATCTTGTCCCCCTATCTTATCAGCTCACTCGGCTAACCGTATCCGGAACCCGCCGTTTCCAGGTCGAGTCATCCGGGCTGTGACTCAATCTGACGAAGGCTGAATCATCTCTTTGCTTTTGTTTGCCGTGTTTATCATCTTTGTTGTTGCTCATCTATCTTTCTTTTCGACTTCAGCAAATATCGTTCCGTTCGTTGTCAAGAGGCGGAAACAGCAACCGACAATCACCATGTCGGACCTGCGCCGATCAGCCACCCAGGTCAAACGCGACCACGACCATAAGGCCAAATGGGCACACGGAGCGCGTCAGTATGGACAGCAAGCTTCCTCTTTTGATAAATGGACGATAGACACTGCCGGTCCGGTGCGTCTACGTCCTGTGCCTGCTACATCTTCTGCGTAAGTCAGCTCTGGTCCTCCCTTATCATCAAAGTCGCACTGACAGGGACGACAGTACACAAGTTGCATTGAAGCGCTACAACCAGTCAACTATCAACTCGACCCGTCACGCCAACTACACTTATTTCCGACACGATGTCGAGGAAGCACTGACCAGCGACTCCTCTTCCGATGAGATAACGGTCGTCCACGAGAGCGCCGCTCCAGATGGCCTAATAGTCGATCATGATATTTCAGCATATGCCGTTTCCGGAAACAATATCTTCGCAACCGCTGTCTCCAAGGCTGAAGTCAAGTACGAGAATAAGGTGACCGAGAAGCTGGCCAAGGAATATGAGTTTGTCTCGCGCGAGGACGACCATTCCACTGGCTATGCGACTGATGTTGATGATTTTGAGATTATCGACCACGACACTGTATAGATTTGCACATGACAGGAGTATTCTGTTTGCGTTTTTGTGGCATCTGGCTCTGAGCTGCATCACAGTTGGTAGTTTTTTTTCGTTTGCATGTATACCATAGCGGGCATCAAGAGAGGAGCGATCGGCGTTTTTAGTTCCTTGAAGATTGAGCCTGTATATTCAATCATTCGGATTTGGGTTTTGTTTGCTTTCTTTTTGTGCTTTTCTCTCAGACTGTTTGTTTGAATTGTGACTTGACATGGTGCACACTCGCGATATCGTCTTTTTTGGCTTCATAACTTGGCACCAAATTGAATAGTCGTTCGGTTATTGTATTTCAGTTCGTGCTAATATAATCTGTTTGTCTGGTGATGTTTTTTCTATGGGAGATAAATTCGAGCAATAAATCCAAAGTGCATGGAGGGCGGGTTACTAAAGTGGATCAGTCACCCGGGTAGAAGAACATGCCATGCCAAGAACTGTTTACATCCCAAACAAATCTCGCCCTTCCCGCTTTCACAAAGCATCCATCATAGCAACCACATCAAAAACATCATCCAACCATGGAGAGACGTACTGCAGAAAGTCCAATGGACTTTGAATGGCAGACTCGAGCTCCTGGCGATGTCACTTCGCCTTTTTATCAGCTTGGTCTGCAACATGACAATCAAAAAAAGTGTCCGTTTTGTCCCTTGTTCGCTCCAGTAAATAAGAAACACATGAGAACTGACAGGGTTGTTCATACAGCGTTTATATTTGACTCTCCGATTAAAAGGCAGCCTGCGCCAACGCAATCATTTAATTTCTCGCAACCATCTCCGCAACGTAATGGATCACCAACCAGACCTGGTGCGATCTTTGGCAAATCTTCCTTCCAGACCCCTCGCAAGTTCGATTTAGATTTCTCCTCCGGCGCAGAGAACATGTCTTCGCCCGAAAACGCCGATAATGAATATACCCCCGAACCAGTGCAGGTCAAGAGGAAAGAAAAACGAAATTCATTATGGTCTTTCTACGGTCGATTCGCCCCCAGTCCTGGCAGAGGAGAAATTGCTCGTGTGACTAAACACACAACCGACCAAGCACGGAGGATCCATAAACGAAGGTTACGTGATCGTGATATCGATCGGCATTTGCGCAGAGAGAGCGATTATGATAGTGATCGGCCTAGCAGTCGGGAAGGAAAGCAGCCACCGTCCAAATTCAATAATAAAAAAACCGAGCAAACACCACCATCGACGTCGTTACCACCGCAGCAGGGCTCGACGTGGGCACATTTCTTCGCGTTTCTCGATGAGCATCCCAATCTCCCTTCAGTACTGTCTTATTGGTTACAGCTGGTCTGGAACCTGGTTCTGTTTTCGCTGGTGACGTGGGTCGTGGTTTCGTTCGTTCTGACGATCAAACAAGATATCGACCACGCGGCGGATGCGAAAAGGAACGACATACTTACGGAAATATTCACTTGCAAGGAGTTTTATCTTCAGAATAGTTGCAACCTCGCCAGTCGACCGCCGGCGCTGAATGAGGTTTGCAATAATTGGGAACGGTGTATGGACCAGGACCCTGATCGGGTAGCACGTGCGACGGTCTCGGTACAGACCATCTCAGCTATAATTACTGGTTTTGTTGACGCTATCAGCTTCAAAGCATTTGTATGTTCTTTTCCTCCGGAGATTTTTGGTTCTACTAACATCCTGATAGTCCTACTTCCTCTTAACAATTACAACGATCACAATAGCCAGCAACTGGTCTTTCATTGCATTACGGCACGCATATACCAAAAAAGAAGATCGATATCCATATCCCAACTCCCAGCCTCCGCAAGGACAACCTCCTCATCAACATCAACAGGCTCCTCCACTTTCCTATCCTGCTGGCGGCAATCAATACCCACTGGAATATCCTAAAACACCCGGTCATGGCGAGGAGAGCCCCTCGCGTCGTCAGCGCAGCTATGATAGGGACGACGATAACGACAATGACCGGCAGGATCGTCTACTTCTTGAGAACACACCGTCACGCAATATGGATTTTGTGACAGGTCGAAGCAGGGAGCGTGAATTACATACGCGAACACCTAGTCCATCGAAGAGAGAGAGGTGGATGTAATTCTTTTATAAAAAGTCATTTTGTGGCTATACTGTCTAGGACAGACTAGTTTCGTTACTATCACTGTTTTTTCTTTTTTGTTTATGCATTTACATTGGCTAGGAGTGGGCATAGGTAACTAGCATAGTTTATAGGTGTACTTCTTCGTGGCTTGGCTTTTCATTTTCTGTGCACACATTCATGTATATAACATTTTGATCAATACATGCTAATCAGCTAATTCGACTACGTATGTTAATGCAGTCGACAGTAAAATCCCGATTGAGATCTGGACTAGGGCTAACCCTATCTCGGCTTGAAGCGGACTAAGTGGAGCAAGCGGGATGACGTCGTCGACTGAATCTGATCATCCACACCGCCAAGACCTCTGTCGCATTCAAAAACAACGTTCTGCTACTTTCACTTTTAGCATTGACTGCTGTATATTCTTTTTCTTTATTTCTAGCGTTAAACACTGCAACGTACATACACTTGTCTATATCTTGCGAAAAGACTACTTGCTGCAATGACAGCAACACCCAATGACGCCGCCCTGAAGGGTAACTACGATGTGGACTACGTCATTCGGTATTCTTTTGGGGGGCCTGGTAAGAAGCTTCTTTTATGGATTCTTTTTTTTACTTTATTGACTAAATTAACGATTGCTATAGACCGGCAAGAGGCAAAAGAGCAGCTGAATCATCTCTTGCAGACCCTCGCAGGAGTGGGGTTTCAGACTGAGGTCAGGCCGGGAGATAGATCGTCATTGTTGATATTCATTCGAGCGCCACATAATAGCTTGCTGAGAGCTACACATACTACTCGGTAAAATTCGAATTAGTTCGTTTATGTAATGTGCAATTGGGTTCTGACGAATGCATAGGGTCCGCGACTGGCTCTACGGTCTACGCAATACGCAACCCAATCGCGACTCATCACCCGGACCACAAACAGACGCAGAACGACTACGAGCAATCTACTACATGCTAACAGCCCCCACCGACGACGGCGGCGCAAACATTACCCCGAAATTCGGAAAATGGAAACACGTCGACTCTCTATTCCCTCTACACGATGATAAGACCAATCAAGCCTGGATGAGGGATTGGAGTAAAAAGACTTTTCTGACCAACGAAGATCTTGATCAGATACGAGACAAGTTTGGGGAGCAAGTTGGATTCTATTTTTCCTTCCTACAGACGTATTTTCGATTTTTGTTTTTTCCGGCTTTGTTTGGGTTTTCGTCTTGGCTGATGTTGGGGTATTATTCGCCCGTATATGCTGTTGTCAATTGTGTCTGGTGCGTGGTTTTTGTTGAGTATTGGAAGCGAAAAGAGCGGGATTTGGCGTTGCGGTGGCAGGTTCGGGGGGTATCGGTGCTGTCGTCGCGGAATAGGAGCTTCAAACCGGAAAGTGAAGTTCGGGATGAAGCTACTGGTGAACTGAGACCGGTGTTTCCTTGGACGAAGCGTTTGCAAAGGCAACTGCTTCAAATTCCGTTTGCGTTGGTGTCAGTTATTGCTTTGGGTGCAGTTATTGCTACTTGCTTTGCGATCGAGATCTTTATCTCCGAGGTCTACAATGGTCCGTTGAAGTCCTACCTGGTAAGTTGGCACTTCGAATTCTTGCCAGAAGCTATCACTAAGATTGAGACGGTCAGGTCTTCATTCCTACAGTCTTACTTTCTTCTATTCTGCCCATTGCGAGCACTATCCTTACGAGGGTGGCTAAACGACTTACGGACTTCGAAAACTACGAAACAAAAGAAGACCACGATGTTGCTTTCATCCAAAAGATGCTCGTCATTAACTTCATTACTTCCTATCTGGCCATCTTCCTGACGGCATTCGTCTACGTCCCCTTTGCCCACGTGATTGTTCCATACCTCGACATCTTTCGAGCAACTGTCCGGCCCTTTGTCTCTCCTGAAGATGAAAAAACAATCCATCACACCGAGTTCAAGATTGACCCCTATCGTCTCCGCAACCAAGTCATTTATTTCGCCGTAACAGCACAGATAGTCAACTTCTTCCTTGAGACCATCCTGCCTTTTATCCTTCAGCGACTGAGCTCCAAATATAAGAAATACTCGGAGGAGAAAGCGAACGGTCACGAAAAAGCATGTGCTGCATATGACGACCATCCGAGTGAAATTGAATTCTTGAAAAAGGTTCGCGATGAAGCTGATCTACCAGATTACGATACGACCGACGACCTTCGACAAATGGCCATTCAATTTGGTTATTTATCACTTTTTTCGACAGTATGGCCATTAGTTCCAGTCTCATTCCTGTTCAACAACTGGCTTGAATTACGTTCCGACTTTTTCAAAATCTGCAAAGAGTTCAAACGTCCCGTTCCCGAACGTGCTGATACCATTGGACCATGGCTGGATACATTAGGACTCCTCGCGTGGGTCGGAAGTATCACTAGTCCTGCACTCGTTTACCTCGCTCGTAACCAGAACCCTGAAGCCGGCGACGGAAACTCGACCGAAATCCGAGGCTGGATGCTCATGACCACAATCTTTTTCTCAGAGCACATCTACCTTGGGGTTCGATACGCCGTCGAAAAGACAATGACCAAAATCGAAATGCCGAGCATCGCTCAAGAACGCATTCAGAAGATTTTGATGCGCAAGGATCTTATTTCGGAGATCCCGGAGGAGCCGTTGGTGGTCGGAAGTAATGATGATTTGACAGGTGGTGCAGCAGCAGCAGCTGGTGGTAGTGGTAGTATCGATGAAAAAATTACGAGAACGACCCTGGAAGAAGACGCCAGAGCACGAACGTTGCACGATGCGCGTCCATCGGATCCGTTCTGGGAGCGACAGAAGAATTGGAGGGAGGCGTTGCAGATTGGGAATAGGATTATTGAGTCTTATCAGAGTGCGGAGATGAAGAAGCAGGACTGAGGTTGGTTCTTGGAAAGTATATAAGCTTTTGAAGTGATGCGTTGTAGCGATCAGTTTGAGATTTTGAATCGGGTGTGTCTACGACTAAGGCAGGAGATCCCGTGAAGATATAACCCTTATCTTGTCGGTTTTCCATCATATTTCTATCCTTTTCAACCCTTCGTTATATCGCGTAGCACCTGCATAGAGTTGGCTTCTTCATATCCTCTCCGGAATTTGAATGTGAGAAACTGGCAGGAATCACCGTCATGCACTACTTGCAAACTAGCGGTGGAGGGTAGAATCTGGGGTATCTCTGTACCATATGCAATAAAGTTAGGGCTAGGTACCGTCCACGCGATGGGATATTGTTTGTATTATCTACATCTGCATTTTATTTACATCGGGGTGTAGTAAATATACTCGCTAGGCTTTTCCACAGAAAATACATCACATTTCGAACCAGAATAGCTCGAGCCAATTGCAGGAAAGTTGGCGATTTGGAGTTGGCATGAAGTTGTGATACCATTGCATATGACCCAACCAGAATGACTACCGGTAGCTTCACATACCCGGTCTCTCGGGATTTTAGATAGGAGTTTCGATGTGATTAAGCTAGTTCGTCTGAAAAACATGACAAGTATGATGATATCTTGACCCGAAAAGATAACAGAAGATGACCATACATAACCCAAATATTGTTAGCATGCAAAAGAGAGGCTAATCATCGAGCCCAAAAAGCAACAATTTTGTCAAAATCTTCCATCTTCAACGTCTTCACATCAAGATCCTCCTTTGTAATCTCCTTCCTCAAGCGACAAGCAACTCTGAGAGCAATGGAAGCCTTTTGAGTCTTACCCGTCGCTTCGAACAACTTGCCTTTGAGAAAAGTAGTGCGAGCAATCTCGTTCTTGCGAGCACTTGGATCAATGGACCAGGTGTCCAGCGCCCCGTTGATCATAGCACTAAAAAGAAGTCAGAAAACGTTTGAGCAACTTAGCTGAATGGGGCTGGACTTACATCGCCTCTTCGTTCCGGCCTAGACGGATAAGGTGCTCGGCAACCTTATGGGCAGAATTTGCAGTGTAGAAATCTCGCTCTCCCACCGTCTCCCGCATGTGGTGCAACGCTCTCTGCTGGTATTCAAAGCTCTCATCCCATCGGTTTTGCGCAGCACGGAGGTTGCCGAGTGCGGAAAGAATGAGCCCAGTTCGGGCTGATTCCCTGTCGTTTTTGCCCAAAGCCTTTTCTCTGCCCGCCAGGCTCTGTAAAAGAAGCGTGTCGCACTCCTCAAACTTGCCCTGGGCAACGAGAGCCCAGCTAAGATTTGCCTCGCCGGACCGGGGAATGTAATTACCAAGGGCTTTACGAATCTGTAGCGCCTTTTTCAGGTCGGCTTCGCCTTCCTCATAGCGTCTATCCTGAATGCGCGAGATACCCTGCTCCGCGTACGCGAGGTATAATCTCTCGTCTACAGTTCCCAGCTCTTTGCATATTTTGGAAACTATATCGAGAGAACGTTCCTTGTGAACACGGCTTGCATCGAAATCGCTTGTATCCATGGCGATAGATCCCAAGCAGAAATGAATGTCTGCAAGCAAGGCATCTCGATCTGCATGCGTTGAGGACTCGCAGATACTAAGAGCAGTTTCAAAGAAGCCGTCAAATTGCTTTGTCCGTCCACGCTCTTTTTGATACCTGGTAAAATTAGAATATAGAACAAGAAAACATATAGTTATGCAATATATACACACCATGCAGCCTCAGTCAGTAAATTTGCAAACAGCAACCTGGTGGCCTCGGAAGCATCTGAGATGGCCGACCAGAGCTGATGTATCCTTAGCACGTGTGGGTAGATTGCCGCACAAATAGGCCACCTTCCAACATGTAGTCTGCCACCGGCCGATTTGGGTTGAGGTAGTTCTGGCACCTTTGATGGCTTGGGCATAGCTGATGGCCAGTTTCCCCAAAGAAATCGTACGACATGGTCAAACGTCGATCGTCTTTTGTTATCATTCATTGTTGCCAGTATTGCATCTTGTACAATGCGATGGACAGATATCTGTTGTCTTTGCTTATCCCTTTGGACTAGGGATGACCGCAATAGATCAGTGCGGGCATCAATGTAGTTGCTTTTTTTGAACTGTGCGCCGTCAGAAAGCAGTTCTGCCGATATTTCCATCAACGATTCTTCTCCAATAACATCTGGATCAAGGAATGCAATAAGCTCTAGGAGCTGTCGAGCTTGAGGCTTTAGCTTCTCAAATGCCCATACGGTGGAAATAGTGTGATGATATGTAACTAAATTGGTATCAAACTTCGCCTCATAAAGACTGGCATGTTCCTTATGGTCCGCGTAGAGCTCGAAAAACTCTGAGAAAGTGAGGTCCTGTCGGCGGATGATACCTGCCATCTGGGAAATTGCCAGAGGAATACCGCCAAGTGTATCGGCGATTTGTCGCGCTGTATTGTCTTCTGGTTCATCAGAAGTGGTAGTGAGATGTTTGAGTAGTGATAGGCTATCTTGTTCTGAAAGTGGACCGAGATCCAGGCCTAACGGTCTTCTTGTAAACATGTTTTTAGCTAATGGGTCGCGGCTGGTGACAAGAATTGATCCACTACCCTGGGGCCAGTAGTCCGCCAGGATCATTGGATCATCTGCGTTATCGAATATAAGTAGCCAAGTTGCTTCTGATCTAGCTTGACCAGCTTGATCATACTCATCCGACGCTGATAGATACTTTCGAGGATTAGAGAGCCATCCCTTGACAATTTCTCTGCTGACAACCTGGCTCTTACACTGAGATGAATCTTCAAGCTCTAGTGCCAGGGAAATTTGCTGGTAATGGTGATCAAGTTTCGCAATCTCATCCGCCACGACCCAGAATACTGCATCAAAGGACTCTTTGTGACGTCGGGAGAACTCGCGAGCTATTTCCGTCTTTCCAATCCCCCCAAATCCGCAAAGCGCAAATTGTCGTAAAGTGGTGCCCGATGCTGTTACTACGTTCTTCGGAGGCAAGAGCTCGGCTGCAAGACGCTCTAAAATATCTTCACGCCCGCAAAAATCCTCATTTCCCGAATGCGAGTTGAGAAGATAGCATGGTAAGTGAAGATTTTTCCGTGTTTCACTGTTTGGTGTTGTAGGATATACCAACTCAAACCCTGAAAGAGATGTTCCTTCTGTTGCTCTGTTCGATGGCCATTCTGTTGCTTCATTCGATGGCCATTCGGTAAATTCCAGATGCTCACCTAATCGACATTCAATATGCTTACTTGGTAAAATACATATCAAAATCTCACCTTTGAGGGGCAATTCGCTCATCGTGGGCGAGTAAGCGCTTATCGTTGCGTATTGATACTCCTCTGAAACCATTAGCCCCATTTCGTACCTATCCAGCCCTTCACAACTTACGATCCTCGAGTCGAAGTGTCACAAGATCCACAGCGTCACGCATAGTCTCGTAAATAAACTTGTTGAACTCGGGTAAGCCCTCTCCGCCAACACTCTTGGTGAAAACACATGTGTCATGATGACTCAGATTGAGGCCGATGACTGTTTCCATTGGGGCATGAGTCGTACAGGTGTCGCGGTTGACCAACTAGGCTCCGGGTTAGCATCCATCGTTTATAGATCAACCATAGTCCAGAGACTAACCTGCTGATATCTCTGGCGCAATGGTGTGGAACCATTTTTCGATTCTCTGAGTTCATACACGGATAGTATGGGAGTACGGAACTTGATTCCTTCGAATCTATCTGCAAGATCGAGCAAGATAGCGCCTTCCTGCTCGATATTGGATGTTGGAATCTTTAGGTTCCTACCCGTCGTTGCTTCTAAGACGTCCCGAAACCGTATCAAGTTCGTGGTTTTGTCCCCATAGCGATGCGGGGTGCTTAGGAACACAACGCCTGCTATAGCGTTGACGATTGATCCATATCGAGGAAACTGTTTGTTGGCAACGCATAGAGCCTGTTTGACCAAAATGCCCCCTAAGCTGTGGCAGACTATCAGGATGGGCTTGTTGATGACCTTGGAAAAATAAGGTGCATTAGCATTCTCGAAGGGAGTAAATCTAAAATGCTTCGCTTACTAAATCTGGATCTGACTCTGATCGTGCGCCGCTTAAATTCTGGAGAAGGTCGTACCCTAGCATTAAAATTGATTCCCATGAAGGCTTGGTATCAGCAAATGGCGAAGCATATTCGTACGCGAGGATGCGATTCGTGGTTGGTAAACGGCCAGTTCTCCGGTAGATTAGTTCTAATACCAGGAACAAGTAATATACTGCATTTGAAAGTAAGCAGAAGTACTGAACTGCGTGGGTTTCTCTTACTCGACGCCATCCTGAGAATCGTCGACTGAATCCCGTAGTACTTGGAGGCGGCCGATAGTCGCAGAGCCTGTTGTTGTAGCCATGGCTGCAGCTTACTACTGAGAAGCTCGGCACTCCGGGACTAGAGTTGGATGAAACTGGACTTGAATAGGTTCTATCTATATTTCGAAGGATGATGTGTCGTTGGGGCAAGTGTCGCACAGATTTGGGGATAGAATGAGCACATGCACGGCCTAAACCCTAAAGAGCAATACCTAACACATGACAAGACAACATAGCCTATCCCTGTCCATTGATGATTTCTGTCAGAATCGCCGGAGAAAAAGTATCTCCTTTATGACTGTATTTTTCGCTGGTCGTGCGATCAACCTTGGCCATTGTTTCAAAGTTAGAGAGATGAACGGTCTCCACTTAGAGACATAGTATTTCTTCTTACTGAGTGCGCTACACAGATGATACCTAGGTATTTTTGTCATATTATTAGCATCGATATTGGTATCATTACAGACATTGAAACAACAATTTTATACAATATGACTCGGATCTTTCTCGTTCCTTCCATTTCCAGCCGTCATTTCTCGTCTGACACCGCGACATCTGTTCCCAAATTTCACCAAGCAACGCCTCAAAGCCTGTAGATCCCAAAGATAGAAAATGTATGCAAACAGAGTGATTGGAACACACACGACAAAAAACCACCAAGACTTTACGGCGTTCTGTCCAAGAAGATCAATGTTCATACCCAGCAGACTGGAGCTAAAGTTAAGAGGAATGAAGAGCGTCGCCAGCAGAGTCAACTTCTTGAGTCGCTCAGACTGTCCAATGGCTTTGTGGGATTCCTCGATTGTGGCCTTGTTCATTGCCAGAGTTATGGCACCAGTGCACATGTTTGACAAGTCGATGCACCGAATATGGAGTTGTTCATAGTCTTCCAAGAGACCTTTGGTTGTAAAGGCGCCGTCGGAGCTACTAAACGCAGCATTCCTAACCCTTTCAGTATCTGAGATGTGCCAGCCTGCGCCCACGCCGAGACTCAGCGGCATCGGACTCTCTGCTCTGGGTCCGGCTAACCCTCGATTACTTCGCTCAGCCAACTTGAAAAGTGCGCGCGCACTATCCTTCAGCTGCTGGGCATGTCGGTTGAGGATGTTGGAAAAGTATTGAAGAGTCCCCAATGCGTCAGCTGGTACTCCTTCGACTATGGTTGTTATCTGAATTTGTATTCTGGACTCCATAAGATTCAAGAACTGAACTTCGGAGAAAGCAGCATGCGTAAATAAGGGAATACACATGGAAAGCGGGTCTTGAGGTGCGCGACGGGCTAGATCGACAAGCGCAATCAATGAATCATACTGTAAGGGAAGGACGGCGGTACTTTGTTGAATGTCTGCTAAAGCATTCGCATCTGAATCTAGACGGTTTGTAGTGGTGCGAAATGCCATCTTGGGATGATGTTGGAGGATAGGTAGCGGTGTGGCCTTGGATTTGATATGACTGGTCCATGGTCCGGGAGGAGATTTGTCTAAGGGTCTACCTTGATCCATCCAGGCAATGGCTGGATACGCATATCAGCAAATATTCTACTCGTTACATGTAGCATTGTCTCTTACCAGTCCAACCTTTATCCGTTTTCGTAATATAGAGCGAAATCCATTGTTCGATCACAGAAAAGCGTGAGCATACAGTAGAGTACTCGCGCACCAGAGAGTCTCCACAGCAGACTTTTGTAGACCCAAGCCCTTGTATCTTATATGTTCCGAGTTCCTTGGATTTATCTAACCGCTGAGACTGAAGGTCTTGTCCGCCAAAATCATCGCGATGCAGGAGGGTATTCACACAAAGTCGAAATATGTTATTTGAGGAACTGGCAAGTGATGGGAAACTATATGAATGTCTGTCAACGCTCGTGGAAAGAAAATCCATGTGTCGCCTGAAGAACTCGGGGTCAATATTGTACTTGCTACCAAGGACCGACACCCATGATGGTGATATGAAGCCTCGAATGAAGACAATTTGCCCCGAGCCTCCTGCTGGAACCGAGGTGGCAGCGAGAAATTCGTCATGTTGCTCTTGATTATAATGCTGCACGTCCCAATTCCTCTCGCCGCTGTTGTATACCACAATCAAATCGTGAAGCTGATCGGATATGGACGCAAAGGGTTTGCCATTTTCTTCCAATTTTGCCGAATTGAGAAGATTACGGTCTTGGAGCATCCATTCTCCGATGTCGACATAATTGTTTCCCGGGAAGACAGAGGTGCTTGAATATCTCCTCGAGAGCGCGATGATTGCTCGAGTATAATTTTCAGGAGTAACTGTCAACATAACGATTAGTTCGCTAACCCATAGGTTGCGGTCCGACAGCAAGATGAGATCTCACGTGTGGACCTTCTGCGCTCCATCCGTCGTTCGTATATTATTAGCACACCAGTAGCATACGTAGAGGTTAATATGTAGCATCAATGTCAACGCGCTGTCGAGTTGAGCAGAGGGGTTGGACCATAGCATTATTAAGGCCAGGCTGGCACGACTAGGTACTCATTATGTCGGAGGACAAGGCTGAATTCTCACGCAAGTCAAGAATGATCTCAGCTACAGCCGGTGGCGCGATATCTCGCGTACAGGCTTGATGCCAGAATCCGTGTTGTACTACGTATCTGTATCAGGCTATCAGCCACAAGTCTAATGGGGAATGGTGAAGATTAGCAGGACACAGATGAGTCGCAGGTGGGACAAAGTTGGGAACGGGACGGGAACGGGAACGGGGACCAGGAAAATCCCGCTGGCCTCTAATCATAATCAGGATAGGGCCGATAGGCGCTAATAATAGCGCTATGCCCCTTTAATTATTATTAGTGCGATGCGCTGCGCAACCTGCATCTAAATTTATCATGTCCTATCATGGAGCCTATGAGATGCTGTGAACGAGAATGTTTTAAGCATTACGCGCTACCCACGACGGACGTGTCTCCCAGCGGTCCAATGCGGGTACATGTACAGTATCCTGCCAGCATCTTTTGTGAACCAAAACGTCGATACTAGCACGACAGATTGATTATCCACCCCGCCTCGCTCCTAGGCCCGTCAATTTGGTTCAAGGCTTGTACACATGGCGCCCCTTAAGACGGAGACAGAGTAAGTAACCTCCAACAGAGAAAATTTATGTACCGGCATTACCGGAAATAAATCTAACAGAGAGACCGCGGCAGCTTCCCCGCAATCCGTGCCTGTATCTTCGACATGGACGGGCTTCTCATCGACACCGAAGACATAATCACTCTCTCTTTGAATAAGCTTCTTGAAAAATACGGGAGACCTAGACTTCCTCCATCAATTCGAGCCCAGCTTATGGGTGTCCCCGACTCGTCAAACGGCGATGTGTTCCACAACTGGGCCAAACTGCCCATCTCACGCGAGCAATTCGCTCGCGAATCAAAGGAACAAATGCAACTGGATTTTCCGAATTGTAAACCACTCCCTGGCGCAGAGAAGATTCTGTCGAATCTCAGCAATGCGTGCAGTAGTGCTTCTTCTTCTTCTTCTAGAGACGGGATTGAGCTGGCATTAGCATCTAGCACTAAAACTCACAGCTACGAGTTGAAAATTTCAAACCCGGAAACTAAGCGGCTTCTTGACTTCTTTCATCCCGACAGGCGGATTCTAGGCGATGATCCGCGAATACGACAGGGTCGAGGGAAGCCAGCACCTGACATATATTTAGTCGCGTTGCAATCGTTGAACGCGGCGATGGCAGCAAAGCATAGCACAAAACCCCCTATCATGCCCAATGAATGTCTAGTCTTCGAAGATAGCGTGGCTGGAGTAGAGGCTGGAAGACGCGCTGGGATGAGGGTTGTTTGGGTACCGCATCCTGATGTGGCGGTCGAGTATCAAGCGAGGCATGAGGATGTACTGGCTGGGAGGACAGGAATGTTTGCGATCGGTGATGACTGGCAGCTAGGAGACATTAATGATGGCTTCGCTGAAAGTATATCGAATCTGGACCAGCTCAATTACGAGAAGTATGGCATCGAACGCCGCACTTGAATACTTCATTGGGGGGTTTCAAAGGACCAGTGTCTCCTCTCACAACATAGGCACATGGGGAATGTATCCCCCCTACCTAATTTTCTCGACGTCTCGACAAAATTCTTCGGTCTAGTGCTTGCCGATACATTATCTCTATCTCATTCATAAGCGCACGTACAGAGGATACTGAACAATCAAAGAACTACCGTATCTACGCATCAAAAATACCCCTGATAATACCCCTGCTGCTGTCCCTCTGTTCCACCCATACCAGTTCCCAGGCCCATATTCATGTCCGCGACCACATCCATATTCAGATTCACATTTTGAAATGAATTGGCATCCAACAATCCCCACTCATCATACGAATCACCCTGAAACCCAGCGGAGGAGGCATGGGGATGAAGTCCCTGAGACGGAATTGCGTTGGTGCTTGTGTTTTGGAGGTAGTGATCCAAGAGAGCCTAATACGAGAAAACGGGATTAGCTTTAATAACCCTAAGAATTTTGGATGATAATATACGATAGAAAGGAGGGATGGATTTACTTACCCAGTCTAGACTCTCAGATCCGGTAATCATATCCGTCATTGTATCTGCGAAGGGTAGGTCGGCTGGTATCATATCTATACCCGGGTGGTGGGTAGGTATGGACATGGTTATGCCGGTTGTTGAACAATGGAATTGATCTGTGGCGGGTCGATGAAGACTATCGTTTTTGTCTCTGGTAGGGATTGCGCCGTTGATTTTTCCCTGAACTTTATCAATCATCAACTGCAAGGTCAATGCCGCTGTATGCGCTTCATTCGAGTATGAACTTTTTTCGGCCCAGATACGCTGCGAATTTAGTAATGCATCGAATAATCTTGAAAACCGTGGCGAATTCTGGCCTTGCGTCGTTGTCGTCGTTGTCGGCGGCGTCGTAGTTGTCGTCGAAGAAGATCTCATAAGAACCGACAACTCCAAACAAATCACCATTGAAGCAAGCAAAAAATCATGCGCCGTCAACGACGACACCATCCAACGATCCTCATACAACCGCCCCTGCGGCGACGAAGTAGCCGCATGTAAATCCGCCTGACGCGTCAGTATCTCCAAAGCGGCATTTATACATGCCCTCCGTGAGAATTCGCGTTGTGGATCAAAGCGTTCTGTGTTCAGATACCGTCTATGCAGGACCACGACGCTTTTCAGAAATAACAGTTCAATTGTGCAGCGACTCAGAATCAGACCTGACGAAACGGTGAAGGATTGGGAGATGGGCCGTCGCATTTTGAGCATTTCGGGGATTGAGGCGTATGTTTCGCGGAGTTGGGCGTCTAGATCTATTGTTGTGGCGTATGAGGGTGGCGGAGATGAGGAAGAGAAAGTGTGAGCAAGGACTTTTCTAAACATGCCCATTACACTGCTTTTGGCGATTGTGTATAAGATTGGAGTGAAATCGGAGAGTGGGCGGGATGGTGGTAGAGTCTCCATGTTGGGCCATATATCCTCATCATTTAGGTTTCGGGGTGGTTCTGTATCGCAGAATTCCGGTGGGATCATACTCGGCATCCCCATTTGGAATGATAATAATGTGTCAAGTTGTAAGATGGCGTGCCATCGGCGTCGTCGCATTTCTCCTTCAAAGGGGGTAACGTCTGCCTGAGTTGTGGGGTCACGGTGATATCCCATTCGCATCGCCAGACGGATTATAGTACCCAGTAGGAACCAGCCGTCGAAGCTGGAGTCGGGTTTGCCGATATATCTGCTTAGAAGGTGCATGACCAAGGTCTCGAGGGCGTAGGAGTTGGCGTTGGTGTAGTTGCCCATTATGAGGCATTGGACTGTTCTTGACCGTAAAGGTTTGACAGCGATCGAAGGTGGTTGGTTGTCGGTTGTTGTTGGTGGTGGTGGCGGCTTTATGGCTTGGTGGATAGATGCTGCGACGGCGAGGATGGAGAAGAGGAGACCGACCCATAAGGGTGGTGCTTTGGTTGGGTTGTGCCAGAATTTTTCGTATTCGTTCTGGAATTTGATTGTATGGATAATTGCTGTTGTTATATTAGCACTAACTAGATCCCAATCCATCTGTGGATAAAACGTACGCAAGGTCATCGGCGAATTGAAATACTGCGATAGCAGCATATCACAGATTGGTCTTGGTGGTAAGGAATTGATAATATCTTGGAAAGTAGGTAATTGCTGCGTTGGTCCCAAAACCAAATCAATCTCTTCTTCTTCCTGCTCTTCGATGATATTCTCATCATCCTCCTCGGGAGAAGTCATTATTTCCGATTGAGCGAGCTGTTCTCGGACTTCTTTGATATCATCCAGGATCGACAACCAGTGGGTTTTTTCAATATGTCCCTTTGACTTCCTTGGCTTTGGTGACCGTGTTTCTGCAGTAACAACAGCAGGTATAGGATTATTCCGTGGTGTAATGTATCTTTCTTGCCTGTCATCGCCAATACTTCCCCCCTGACTCTCAACGACTTGCTCATTCAAAGCAGATCCCTCAACAAGCTCCGAAACCAATTTCTCAACTCTCCGCAGCCGTTCACCTACATTACTGTTTCTGCGTTTGGGGTTTCGGATGGCGTTGCTTGCATACTTGCAAGTTGACTTTTCGCCGCGTTTGACGCAGTTCTCGCATGGGAGTTCGCGATTACATTTCGCTCTTTTATATACTGTCAGCATACAGCGAAAATACGCGTGGCTGAAGGGGATAGGTTGATGTATCTCACTTTCGTATACGGCATTGCTCGCAAGATGTTGGCCTGCGATTTCGCTTACTGTCCCTATATACGACTTGTCTGTCTGCGGAGTTCATATTGCGTGATTGCGTGAGCTGGTTGTTGTCACCTTTGTCTCTTCGTATTAGATATCAACCCGCTTATTCTCCTACTCAATGCAAGAAGTAGAAGAAAGGACGATATCTTGATCTTTGGGGCGTTGTCAGCATCAGCCCAATCAAATCCAGGCATCCAACAAGTGGAGCCTGAGGACCTAATTCCGGCGGCGGAGATAGTATCTCCGCCGTAGCCCTAACCCTATGGGGCATTTCAAGACCGGATTTATCGATCATCAGGTTTGACGATTTATTTGGAATTATCATGCGTTGATTTATTCAAAACTACTCAGCACTTTTCCAATTGTTGATGGAAATGGTGTAAATCCGTACAAATCCAGGTTCCACCGATATGACATAGGAATGACAAAGCTTTAGGGAGTAGAATGAATATAAAAGGCTGACAGGATGAGCGTCTAGGTAGTCATTTGATTCAGTTCTCCAAATAAACAGATATATTATCATTCCAATATTCCTAACGCCACAAGTTTCTTCTTACAACGCCAACAAAATGTCCGCCGGATCAGCAGCACACGGCGCCATCTCAACCCTCTTCTCAAATTTGTTCATAACACTACCCACCCCCAAAGATAATCTCAATGGTCAAACATACATCGTGACCGGGTCAAACACCGGTCTCGGCTTCGAGGCCAGTCGTCACATCAACAAACTCGGAGCCGAGAGATTGATCATGGCAGTCCGTAGTATCACCAAGGGCGAAACGGCTAGAGCCGAGATACTCCGCTCAACGGGCCGTGAAGAAAGTTCTATCGAAGTATGGGAGTTGGATATGGCCAGTCATGACTCCATCAAAAACTTTGCTGCTCGCGTCACGACTACCTTGCCTCGCGTGGATGGTGTGCTTGCCAATGCCGGAATTATGGTTGACAAGTTCAGACTCGTGGAAGGTGATGAGAGTACACTTGCCATCAACGTCGTCAGCACTTTTCTGTTATTTGCGCTTTTGGTCCCGAAATTGCGAGAGTCGGCGGAAAGATTCAAGATTGCACCGCGTTTCACCATTCCAAACTCTGCCTTGCATTACATGGCTCCATTGAAGGAGTTGGATAACAATCAAGAAATCTTCGCTACCTTGAATGATTCCAAGAAGGCCGATATGGCGGGTCGGTATCCCCTGTCAAAGCTGTTGGTCATCTATGCTTGTCGTGAATTAGCGGCGAAAATTAATGGGTCTGCCAAAACCTCGTCTCCAGCAATCATAATCAACACACCCAACCCTAGTTACTGTAAATCAGCGCTTGCGCAAGGCACGGAAGCCGGGAGATCTACAGCGGGGAAAGTGATGGAGAAAGTGTTGGCTCGAAGCACGGAAGAAGGGAGTCGTGCTTTGGTTCATGGAGTGATTTCGGGGCCGGAGACGAATGGGCAGTATTTGACTAATTGTCATGTTCAGAGGTGAGTCAGTCCGAGTACAACTATTTTTGTGCCATAATGAGTTGGTCGTTAATTGACATGGTGTTAGTCCCTCGTCTTCTGTGACCAGCGCAAAAGGAATCCGGATACAGAAACAGTTTGTCGAGGAATTGATTGATAGGCTTGTGAAAATTGCACCAGAGGTTTCTTCCTATATCAAGTGACGATAGATGTATGTTGATATCAATCCCTCGTTAGATAGATACCATGCAGTTGGAGGAATCACAAAGAATCACGAAGGATGCACGTGAGCTCAACATGTATATGACGTCACCCATCAACAATCCCTCCAAAGCTCCTAAACAAAAAACACCAGTTCCATCCGACTTTGATCCTGCTGTCTTAGACATTATTTTCTATTGGCAGACAAGACGTCTATCCATGGTGCGCCACTGGAGGTCTTTCCCGACCTCTCACCCACGGAATAGTCTTCCCCGCCGTCTAAGCGTCGTTATGATTCGATCCTCTTGTTGTGCCTTTGTAGTCATAATGACAGAATATGGTAGAAGTATTTATGTGGTGACCATAGCTAGATAGAGGTTCTTCTCTTTCGAGTCTAACATACGCTATTTGAATCTGGTAAGTGTATATATAGCTCGATAATCATCAATCATCTTACATGTTACTTTAGAACCCTCTGAATTTTGAACCTGCAACCAAAAAACGAGAAAGAAAAATGCCTACGTCTACCACAAAACGAAACCTCATCGTAGTCTCCAATCGACTACCCCTCTCCGTCAAACGCAGCGAAGATGGTTCCTATATTTCCAGCATGTCAAGCGGCGGTTTGGTTACCTCGCTGTCTGGATTGACCAAGACGGCTGAATTTCGATGGTTTGGATGGCCCGGAATGAGTCCGCAAGAGCCCGCGGAGCAGGAAGAAATTCGACGCAGTTTGGCGCCGCATAATGCGATTCCGGTGTTTTTGGACGAGGAGTTGGCTCACAAGCACTACAACGGGTTCTCAAGTATGTATATATACTTCTCCTGACAAAGTGTGAAGCTAACATGATGGCAGATCAAATTCTGTGGCCAATTCTACACTACCAACCCGGCGTGACGTATGACGATGAGAAATGGGAAGCCTACAAGAAGGTTAACGAAATATTTGCGGACGCCATAGCAGAAGCTGCTCACGAAGAAGACCTGATTTGGGTGCACGACTATCATTTGATGCTACTTCCGAAATTGCTGAGAGAGCGAATCGCGAAGAAGAAATGGCAAGCTTGTATTGGGTTCTCGTTGCATACGCCTTTCCCGCCGCCAGAGCCTTTGAAGGTGTTGCCCGTGGCGAAGGATATCTTGCAAGGGATGCTGTCGAGTACGTTGGTTGGGTTTCATACGGAGGACTACAGGAGGAACTTTACTGAAAGCTGTGAATATTTATTGTACGTTTTTTTCCTTTTAATTGATGAAGGGTATGGCTAACGAAAATAGACACGCACGATCACAAGATAGTTCAATCCTATACAAAGACCGACTTGTCAAGACAGGCCATTTTACTGTCGGCATTGACCCGGATAAATTCAACGAAACTCTCAAGAAAGACGAAGTTCAGGCACGTATCCACGACTTGAACGAGCGATACAAAGACGTCAAGGTCATTGTGGGCGTTGATCGATTGGATTACATCAAAGGCCTGACGCAGAAATTGCGTGGATTCGATCAATTCCTGACTGATTACCCGAAATGGCAAGGGAAAGTCGTCTTGATTCAGGTTGCGATTCCGAGTAGAGAAGATGTCAAAGAATATCAGGATCTGGAGACGGAGCTTAGTTGTCAGGTTGGGAAGATTAACGGGAAATTCAGTACGTCTAGGCCCTTCAAGGTTCGTTTCGACAGAAACGACTCAGAAAGCTAAACGCTGATGTTAGGTAAACCCGAATACACACCGATCATATATTTACATCGCTCCATTCCCTTCCCCGAACTCACTGCTCTTTACTCGATTGCGGACATGTGCCTCTTAACATCCAGCCGCGACGGCATGAACCTCGTCGCCTTCGAATACATTGCTTGCCAAGAACAGCGAAACGGCGTATTGGCGCTCTCCGAATTTGCGGGTGCCTCCGTCTACATGGCTGATGGAACGGTCCAGTTCCATCCGGCAAATATCAAGGAGATGTCGCAGTGTATCCACAAGGGTCTGACAATGTCAAAGGAAGAGAGGAAGGAGAGATATGATAAACTTGAGAAGTTTGTGCATACGAATACCAGGTACTTCCCATTTGTCCGCATGTTGTTTGTATTGTTGAATGATGCTGACGATCAATGATCAAGTGCGAAATGGGGTCAGTCGTTTGTTGCGGAGTTGTCGAAGCGTCATGCCTAGATAGATGAGTATCGGGCTCTCGCAGTATGTAGGCAAGCGGTTGCATGATCGAGATGTGAGGATTTAATATGAAGTTAAGAGTATCTTTGAGCAATGGTGTTATGCGTCGTAGTTATACTAGATTTAACACTTCGAACCAGTTAACAGAAGATTTCTGGGCTAAACTCAATATGGCTAGCACAGATACAGTAAGAATTTATTGGGAAAAACACTATATTGCTTGATAATCTCTCTATACAGCTATTCAAGATAATTAATCCCTTTTATATATAAAAACACTAATAAAAATATTAACACAATATTTAAACAATAAAATCTAATATTTTTTTATTCCCTAAGAATATAAAATATCTTCTAATTCTATATATTTTCTCTAAAATATATTAAATTCCATATCTCAGCCACTATACTAATTTAATTAATATATCTAAATATCCAACTGTTGGTTCTACACGGTCCAAGAACGCTGCTTGGATTGGTGTAAGGCTAGTCCAACAAGCCTATAAGGTGAGCTGATTTAATATAGTAAAAATCCTAATATTAATAACTAATTTCTAATACTAATTAATAGGGGATTGAGGCTATATTTATGCCTGTGTAAAGAGTCTTAATAGCTATTTTAATATCCTAATCTAGAGTATATAGAAATAGCTAAAATATAGAAATATAATTATAAAGAAATATAAGATATATTTAAATATAAAATATAATGCTATTCTTATATAATAAATTATATATAATAAAGCTTTCTAGAAATTTCTTATAATATTATAAAATATATTCTATAAAGGCTTTCTATAGGCTAGATAATTACCTAAGCAATTATCTAAAATAGATATTTAGATTAATAGAGATTCATATACTAGGATCTCTTTAAAAAATAGAAAATCAATATAACTAGATAATAATCTAGTATAAGAAATAATATATAATCTAGATAAATATAAGAAGATAAATCTAAAAGAAAAAATATATAAAAAATAGTAAGAAAAGAATTCTATAGCTAATCTAGCTAGATTCTATAGTAATATTAATATTTCTATAATAAAATATTAATCTATTAATATTATTATATATTTAATAAATTCTTTAATATAAAATTATAATTTATTAATATTAATAAGATTCTATAAAGCTGGGCAGGGCTTAATTTTAATTATAGTATCTATAAGATTACTATTACTATCTATTTACTTAATATTAATAATCTTTTTATATTTAAATGCTTACTATAAATATATAAGATTAATTATAAGTCTTTTTTTATAGTTATACTAAGCTTAATAAGATAGTTATATAAACTCTTAAAATCTATATAAATAATTAATAGAAGAGATTCTAAGAGATATAAAAGCTATATAATTATAATTTTAATTACTATAACTATATTAAAAATATATA
>JAMAGB010000043.1:0-191787 GCA_023625975.1 Talaromyces sp. PYS2103
CTTATAATAATAGTAAAGCAACTTTAATAATTAATATTTTTATATAAATATAAAGAATTCTTAGCTAAAATTAGTTTTTAAAGCTTTTCTATAGTATTAGTTAACTTAAATATAGTAATATTACTAGTCTTATCTTTAAATAGATCTAATAATAATAAAATAAGACTATTAGATATAATAATTTCTTAATATTTATAGCTATGCTTTTTCTTATATTCTAAGTAAAAGATATACTAATTTCTAATTAGTTAATAGAATATTTAAAAAATACTATTAATATAGCTTTAATAGCTAAGAATACTATTATTTTTTTTAAAATATTTAGTATATTAAGTAGCTTAGTAAGATATTAAAAAAGAATGCTATTAAAGTATTAATTTATATTAATTATAAAGATATTATAAAATATTATTAAAAATAGAACTAATATAGCTATAAGACTAATTAAAAAAAACCTTAAGATCTTAAACTCTCTAGGAGTAAGCTAGATGTATAAATAAGATTATAAGAGCTATCTTAGCTATAGGCCTAAACTAAGTATAATATTTGATTAAATCTAGTTTAAAATAGAATAGAATTTTATAAAACTATTTCTTAGTAAATCTTATAGATATTAGTTAATTTATATTCTAAATAATTTAAATAAGACTATATTAGAATTATTCTTTAAAATATATATTATTTAACTGATTAATATTAAATTTAAATAGTAGATAGTATAATTCTTAGTATAATTAAAGCTTTGTGTATTGTTTCACTAAAAAAATAAAGATAATTATATTTAATAGTTGCTGATTATGTAGATATTGAGTAACTATTAAGATTTATTAAATTATAGGCATTTTATATTATAAGAGAGTATATAGATGATGTGACGGCCGCCAGAGGTTTGGCTTCACCGGCAGGGGATTAGGGCTACGGAACGGTGCCCTAGCGGTACCGTTTCTGGGAATAACCTCAATCCAGCTGTCGGTGCCATATCCGGACAAGTGCTTCGCTTAGCAGGGCGCAAAGGCGTATATAAGGCCAAGCTGCTGCGAGAGCGAAGCTGTGCTTCCTTTTTCCTCCCCATGTTCAATATTTCGTCGACAGGTTCCCTAGTTAGTTGTTGATAGCAATACAAGGATTGGCATTGTCACAGATGATGTTATTTGTATTTGTTATATCATGTATAATATATAGCTATCTAGCTTACAAGCTTTCTGCTATTTTCTTATTATCTTATTAGGAATAGTATATTTTTTGGGCCTATACCTAATATGGAATCTGCCGGGCTCCACAGTTCGGTTTTCCAAAATTTGCTGAACATGTCTATTTATTCTAGGCAATGTTATATGACTAGCAGTCTATAGCTGCAGCCTACAGCAGTGGCCTGCGGCTGCTGACTAAGAAGTTAGAAAATATCCCTAAAATCACATAGTGAGGACTAAGGAGAGATAGATGTGAGGCTCTAAGGCATCCATCAGGTACATGTATCGACTGGCTGAGGTTCGAATCCAGCTCCGGCCGCCCAAAAACCTATGAGATTACTCCAGCCCCGACCTGCAGTTTCGATAGCAGACGATAGCATGTCTTCGAGAGCTTTACAGTCATTTGGAATCCTTATCCTGTTGCTGTACGCTTGTGTCCGCCTCTTGATGTACCTTGAAAGCGTCATCGTCAGAGATTAAATGCCCTCTAAACCTTTGAAGCGACATCCTTCCTCCTTTTTTCGCACAAGTAGATCCAAAATCGTGGCTGTTACACGTAATCAATAGGAATGGGAAAATATTCAATATTGACATAAATATAAAAAATATTGATAAGTACAAGAAGCAAAAGTCAAAAGAGCGAAGCGGCAGTGAAAGCATGCTGCTATGTACATGTGCAAAGCGATAAGTACGGGGTGATTACAAAGAAAACACCTGGCAAGGGGAGTGAAATAAAGAATGATATGATGATTGATCAGTATGGAGGTCGTCCAATGCCACCACTTATCCTCCGGTTGGCTCCACTCTCGTCGACGAAGCTCAAAGTAGAAGTGATAGCGCTGTTAGAAGATGGCAGAACGCCATCGAGGAGTTTCTCGATATCGAGTCTGACGTTGTTCTCGGTCCCCACGCCAGCGGATCCCTCTTGCTGCTGCTGCCTCAAGCTAGCGGCTTTGTGAAGACTGGTGGTTGATCGAGTTCGTTTACCGCTTAGTGATCGATTGAGTAAGGATCCGTTACTCTTACCGTTAATAGAGCCGCCGGATGTGATTCGATTAGGCGAACTGACTGAGGAACGACGATCGGAGCGCGAGGAGTTCTGACGAGACAAATGGGCCGAGCTGGTATCAGGGTACCCACCAGGGATGACAAGCCCTGAAGGGAGAGGTGGTACTGGTGGGATGTCATTATTGTCGTAGTTGCTTGTACTAGAGCGGTTGTTGACTTGAGTGGATGAGTATGAACTGGTGGTGGCAGGAGGGGCTTTGGGTGTCTCAGAGCCCTCTCGGATAGATTGTGGTCTGCTTTCTGCGTCAAAATCCGACGCAGAAAATGTTCCGCTCACAAAGCTGTCACTACTTGAAGTGAGGACGCTGCTATTGCTTGCATCTAGACGACCTCGTAGAGGGCTGGATCGACGGACGTTTGAGTTTCCGGTCACCGTCAGCATTCTCTTCAAGTCATTTACTCGGATAGTGGAGTCTCTGCTTGATATTCCAGAAGCAGCATCCCCTGCCTGGTTGTTGGAGTAACGATAGCCCTGAGAGCTGGATGAGCTACCGGGACCCGCCCCTGCGGCGGTCTGATGGCTTCGATCGAGACTAGTAGGCGAGCCCCCATCATTGGACGTATAGCCATTCAGACGATGACTTCCATGACCTCGCCTGGCAGAGTTGCTGTTTCTTGAGCCAGCCACAGATGATGCCCTTGCTTTTTCCTGCTCCAAGACTGCTATAGAGGCCTCTCTAGACCAGGTAGAAAGCATGTCTTCTTTGACATCAACAGGTAGGGTCGCTGAGGTCTGAACACCATTAAAATACCCATATCCAGTAGTCTGAGAAGTGACATGCTTTTCAGGCGAGCCGGGAGGACTTTGAGGGACGGCGAGAGCTGCGTTATAAGCTTCTTCAATGTGGTTAACGAGGTCTTCTACAGCAGTAAACGATCGTAAAGGCTCTTGAAGGTCTGGCCTGTTGAGGCTTCCGCTGTCCGACGATGGAATTTGATTCACGGGAAGTGGTGGGAATCGAACCATCTCAAGCCATGTGCTGTTCTTCTGTCGCCTAGATATCTCGCCAGATATTGCAGATCCAAGTCTGGAAAAGCCGAGATCAAATCTGTCACTTAGTGCAGCCAAGTAGCCGTACACCAAACTTCCAACGTTGACCTGAGAGGAAGCTGTAGTGAACGATTCACTCTGCAGCTTCAAGATCATAGGAAGCCCAAACCGTACAGCGTTGACACCTAGTTTATCGACCAATTGGACAAGTAATACATAAGCCGTCAATATGTCCTCCTGATTGTCTACATATTCGACAACTGTTTCGTACAGTGATAGATGCAAAAGTTGGAGGAAAACGGAGGATGCGTGAGTTTGTGTCTTGTCAACTGCCGCTGAAGATGCATTCCGTTTATAACCTTCGTTCTCACGTTTCGACTGAGCTCGGGAAAGTCTGTTATACGAGTCTCGAACCTTGAGATCGCTCTTGGTGGTTTCGAGCTGAAGCCAAGATACAAATGCATCGGCGTATGCGTTACGAACTTGACGATCGGAATCACGCAAAAGCCAATGGGTTCCTTCCCACACCTGAAGACCGACTTTGTTTCGCGACTTGATTTCGGGGCCTGTTGTGGTCTTCCTCTGGTTCGCAACCACAAGAATATCCTTGATGGCCTCAAGGGCCACGACCCGCGAAGCTGCTGTATAGAAATAATTCTCGGCCTGCCGTTCCCCAGTCAAGATAGAAATGTTGTTTGTTGATGCGCTGGGCTCAGTGTTTATCTTTGACAGTGTGCCTGTTGTGATATCTGAAGGAGCTAGAGGTCGAATACGCCTCAAAAGTGTCAGAACCATATCGGAAATCTGATCGGCGTAATAGTTATGCGTGGCAAGATCAGCAATGCATTGTTTCAGAAGCGATGCCAGTTTCACATGTTCAGCGGTAAGAATAGGCTCCTGCTGAATCGTATCGTTTGTGTTGGAATCCGTGGGCGTCGTCGATTCTATCGGACCAAGCTGACTCGACTGCAACGGAGCTTGGAGCAAACGTAGAATGTGCTGGACAAATCCGACTAATACATCAATCACACTCAAGCCAATCATATTCACCGGAGATTTCAACAGCGAATCAATCAATGAAGCCATAATTATTTGTTGATCAATAGGTTGGCCGTCGGCCGATATTCCTCGTAATATTTCAACGGCTGTGAACAGAATGATGAAGCGATCCTGAACGGGACACCATTTGGTGATAATGTCCATCAAAGAGTTCGCCCACTTGCCACGGTCTTGTGGCGCTGTCTCGGACTTGTCGTTTTCATTCTTGCTTACGATGAAGTGTAACACCAGGCCTGCTGCTGTTCGTATCTGTGGACGATTACTGCTGACAACGAAAATTCGTTCCAAACATTTGATCGCAAGTAGTCGAACTTCCAATTCCGCTGCTTTATCTGCATCAGCTGTAGTGCCTGAAGCTTCGGCTACGTTTCCTTCTGCAGTATCCACAGTCTGCACGGTCACTGTACTTGCACGACGACGTCTAATCTGCTCGGGCGCAGATTTTTCATTGCTTTGTGTTGTTCGATGCAATGAATCCAAAAGTTCTTCACCGCCGTCATATACATTCTCCAGGATGACGGGCACAATACAGGCAAGTTGTTTTCCGCCATCGGCGTTGAGACCTTCCGAACTGACCATACTCCTTATAGCTTTTAAGCCTATATTTTTCCAGCGTAACCTGATGGGGAGACTGCTCGCGGCGGATCTGGACGAGATGGACGATTTGTTGGAGGCAAATTCGGCGTAGCTTCGGACTATGCTTTCGTACTGTGTCGCATACCTTTGTTCAACAGCTAGGACTGCGAGATCCTGGTGGCTGCAGAATGTCTCGAATGTTTGTAAAGTTTCTTCTACCATAGCAATGTCATGAGAGCGAAGAACTGTTTCAAGGACATTCAACACCGAATGTCCATAGAGCGGTAATTCACGGGGTAGCTTTTCTATGAGTGCCGAAAGGATTTGAAGAGTCACTTGGACATTCCTATAATTGACAAAGTAGTTAGTTCAATTCACGAATAAGACAATTGTATACAACCGATTGAATCGTACTTACCCAATTCGTCCTCTCGACACGTCCCGCGCAGCTTTCTTTTCCAAGAAAGCACCCACTTTTTGCAGTTTGCTTCGACGCGTACTAGCGTAGTATAGTAGGTAGGAAAGTTCACTTCCATTTGGTTTTACTTCGAGGACGCCTTTTTGATAGCGCGGAAAGCACTTGAGGATGAGCACTTGGTGCTTTGGGCGACATTTTTGACGCACAGATTCCATGGTGATGTTGTCGCAGTGTACCGGTACGCGAGGCTGTAGCGACGTCGCCGCAATGAATTCACCGTCGGGGTGGGAATGCGTCTGTACGAAGGAAAATCCTTCCTAGCGACTGAGAAGGATGAGGGGGTTATATCTCGTAGGAACGGAACTGCATTTGGCTCTCATCAAGTCTGTGTAAGCCTGTAAGGGATGTAGGGACTCTGGGTCTCGGAAGAGGTGGGAAGGAAGCGATGCCCAAGTTGTTCCTTCCTTTTTGGCGTTTAGTCGCTCCTGATGGATGTAGCGGCCAGACGTGGCTGCAGAAAGCTTGAAGATTTTCAATATGAAATCACGGAGTAGCCCAAAAAGAGAATCATGATGGAGAAGACCAGACTGAACAGATGTTCGTACGTGGTGAGTCTGTAGAGCGGCGCTGAAGCATTCAGGCGGGATTCGGGAATGACGGCGTAGTTTGTTTAGCGCTGCCTCTGATTGGCTGTGGCTTTAATCCACGCAATTACGTCTACTTCTACACTTGTTCGTCAATGTTAACTGTAATGAGATCTTATCTTATGAGGAGCAAGTCCACGTCGTTGTTTAATTAGCATCGATGTGTTCTGATTAACCACATCGACGAGTCGATTTTCCTTGGTCCGTCATTGTGCATGAGCGAGTCAGGTGGTTCACATTTCGATACTATCCCATGACTGTAAAACGCAGAGTTGCCTCGATTATGCGAGATGAATTTTGAATCCAGACTCTAAAATTGTGAATATCGCCCATGCCTATCCAGCATGCAATAAACACAAACAGCTGAATCAGAGCGTGGACATCTCTCTGAAGTTGCTGGTGGGGTTCTTTGGTAGGAAACCTCAGCCCTCGGTGACACGTGCCGCCATAAACCAGGAAGTTGTTGGGAAGTAGTCAAGCACGGAGTCCTCCGAGAATGTTGTTCGTAGCATAACAGAAGGGAACCTTCCCAAACTGGTTACCGTTGTATGAATGTACGTATGTACTTGAGGAAAAGGTACTACTTGGCGGGGACTCTGGCCGCCTCCTCATAACCCTTTGCATTCAATGTGAATAGAAGGTGTGATCCCAACAGAGGCATTAATTGATGGAGTGTCGTTTCTGTAAACTGCGGGACTCATTAGATGCGCCCCCAGTTCCCCCGGACATGTCGATCACGGTGCTTGTATCCCGTTACGATGCTCGTCCGATTCCTCATTCTCAGCACCGGCAGTGGCGCCCTGCCCATCGTCTCCTCCAGCCAGCAAGCTCTCGATGACCTCAGGCCGAATGATATCTCGCCGAAACGAGTCTTCCTGCAGCAATCGAAGCGCTCGCAGCGTCGCACCGGGGTGTGTTAGGAACTGCGCGTACTCTGGCGTCTTCCAATAAGAGTAGAGGTAGGCAAGGTATGCTTGGAATGCACGTGCTTCTTTCCCCGAGGCAGACGATGAGGCTTCGTCGCTGGCAGGATCGTCACCTTTCTCGTCGACTGTCGACGTGCCGAGGAGATTCGGGAAGCTGATTGCAAGGTGAGAGAGGTAGTATGGGTTTGCCAGTGATAAGACGAACTCGAGTTCTAAGGTAAAGCGGGGGTTCGTAAGCGACGGTGGAGGGGGTTGATTGTCCATACTGGTGTAGATCAATTTGTTGGTGGAATAGGAGCTTGTTCTGTTATCAAAACAGTTCACAATAATACGTAACGACGACTGACTGAAGCAACCTTAGGTATGGTTACTCTCGGAAGTCGGGATGCCTGTAGAATACTTTTCGAAGCTGTCTAAAACTCGATTCATAGCTGGCGGGTCTGCTGAGCGGCTGTCTTTCCATGTCGTGAAGGACAAGCACAATGAGTTTGCTTCTGTTCGGAACATTGATTTCCCGCTCCGTGCGCAGACCATACAGTCTCGAACCGACTTCTATCATGAAAGACATTTGCCTGACACCGCTAAAAGTGCAAGCAATGAGAGAAACGGGCTTTTTGTTGAGTGCTTGCACTATATACAGTATCATGTCGTCTGTCGCAGCACAAGCTCGCGTCAAACTCTCAACCGGCTATGCTCTAATGATCGTCAAGCAATCTAAAGTTGAATACGTAATGGGTCCTTTCAGTTCGACTGGTGTTGCGGGTCTGACAAATATTCCATCATGTTACTTGGCAGCTTGCAATGGTCTAACAGACCCTGCAAGGGGCTGTTTTTGGCTGCAAATCTTAGTCATTGGCGTTCCAGGTTGGTTGAGTACGCTCATCTTTAAGAAACTAGGGAATAAGTATACTGCATGCTACGTACTACGCTACGTACTACGCACCAATGTACGGATATCTCGACATCTAGACTGTCTCAGCCAAGCAGTATCATCCTACAGGGCTCCGACTTCTTTGACGTCACGAACATTCCTCACTCCAGCTGCTTCTTGGTCTTAGAATCTCTTTTGAGGCCTGTAGATAAGGGGTCACTGTTCAGCAAGGTAACAACACCCCCATGCAAACAAGCATCACGAAGTTGTTATCCCTAGACCACTCCGTACAGGTTCTCCCACATGCTTGATGTCGTAATCTCCAAGGAGCAAACGGTTAGTTACCTCTTCCCCGGCAAATAAGGAAAGAGGTCATCTGTCGACTGAGGACTCAGATCTGTTCTGCCACGAGGACGGCCGTGGCGTCCCAGCTAACACACGAAAGGAATGTGATTGCTAGGCAAGGTTTGTCCGAATTTGATCAAATCGGTGATCCCCAACCCAGACCTGCCTGTCATCGGAACAAGCAAGCATATCCGGAGAGATGCCGTCACTGTAGTGAGATGAGTGAGACGCCGTGCATCTGCGTGGTATCCTGGCCAAAATCGACATAGGAGTCTTAGACCGAGGGAAACGTCAATTCTAGCAGAAGATTCCGAGAGGTGGTGTTGAACTAAATAAATTGTTCGTAGCACATGCAGGCAGTTAACTACTATTAGTATCAACGATCAGTTTGTTGGAACTCTATTCTTTTCGTAACTTAATTAAGATGGTTAGCTCACAAAGAAGCCGGCGACATGCAGAAGAAAAAAGTACCGACCTCGCTGAGTTTTCCCCACGGCGCCACGTAGCCCCTCTTCTTTCAACTTCAAGGGGCATCGCACTAGCCTTGAACAGAAAAAGCGAGTCCATTCGACCCGCATTATCGCCTGGGGCCGTGCCTAAGGGAAAGAAATTAAGAAAGTTAAGAAACCCAGAAATAGGGAGGGAAAGTACTAAGTAGCCTCGGCGAAAGCGGCGCAGGAATAATATCCATTCGCCAGGGTGATGTCTTATCAGGACCTGAAAAGGGCGACTCTGTTGTAATCAAGTCAGGGCGGCCGTGTCTCTGATCTGCAGCAACCCAGGCCGATTCAACTGACACGGTCAAAGGTGCGAAGACGCCAAGATGCCGGACGGTTGGTCTTGGATTGGCTCGTTGAGGATAGTTTGGACAGTGGCTGAAGGACGGACTCGGTGGTCTGTAGTAGTTTGTTCATTCAGATCGGTGCAGACTGCAGAGTCAGAGTTAGAGCGTAGACTCCAGAGTGAACTCCGTAGTCACAACAGAAGAGGAAAGCGCAACCACGGGACCTTCCTTCCCCACCGCGACCCGAACCTGCCCTCTGTACGGAGTATATTTGGCTCGATTACTCCTAATTTCGAGTTCTCTCCTCCAGAATGCCTTCACCTCCCGCCAAAAGACACCTACCCCTTAGTTAGAGACTTAGAGTTGGCTAGTTTACTATCTTAGGGGGCAACTGTCGAACTCTCTGTGCACGGGCTTACTCATTTGAACTAGTTCACTATTTTTCTTCCTTCGTCCCTCGCTGGCTGTGCTTCTACAACTTTCTCTTCGTGGCCTGCCATCTCCAAGCAGACTATACCTACGCATACGTACTACGCATCAACTTGCACACCGAGTTCCTACCTCGCACCTCCATATCATCGATTGGCAACTTGCTACATGCCGTACTAGCAAACCCCCGGCGATCGTCTGATTGCGAATCCACTCGTCTCTCCGCTCAGAAGTCCGCAGCCAACAGGGGCCAGCGAATGCCAAAGGATATCTGTGCCCTGCCGCCTTTAATCTTCTGGCCTACAATAATCAAACCAAACGCTCTCTGTACAACAAGACTTTCTTTCGCAAAGACTCTTTTCGGTTAGACAACTGTCGTCCATGTATATCAGCGTGGTCCACCAGCTACAACGATAACTACCATACTCGCATTTCTGAAACTTCCTGAGCACGTCAGGAGCGGCAATTGTTCCTGGAACATTTCAGAAAGTGTCCACTTCCTCAAGCCTAAATAATATCTGTTTCATCTACACTGCTTTTTGCCGCCAGCACCTCTGCGCCAAAACGTCCGTCGTCACGCTCCCTATCATTCCAATTTCGCTTGCGACGACTTTTCACTATCTGCAAATCATTTTTGTTTTCGCGTCTTGTAGTCCAATCGTACCATCGGACTGCAACCTTCAGCTAGGCATCTCTGATACACAAACGTTGGCGCTATTGTTCAAATCTCAAACAAAGCGTGCCCACCATGTCGCTCGCTCCGCTCTCCGTGCCTGGTAAGTCGAGAAATCTTGTTTTTTGAACCAAACGTTTGCTTGGTATCTGCGTCCTGGGCGAATCGCCGTTCGACTTTTTACTCTTTGATTGGAATGCTTGAACCCTGGCCTATAGGCCGGCCTGTCTCACGACTAAACAAGGCATTCAATCAATCATTCCTTCACTTACCTGTCTTCATCCACCGCAGTTAAACAAGCGACGTATAGATTCCCTTGTATAACATTGCTAACGTGTTGACTTTCTCTCTACTTACAGAGCACAAACCCGCGCAGCTCAGTATTAATTTGGGATCCAACAATCCCTTTCGCAATCGTGCCATTTCTCCTTCCAGCACCTCTCCTGCTTCGGCCGGTACGCGACCAGAACGACCTCGCTCGACAAACCCTTTCTTGGACAATACTGAGATGATGTCGCCTCAATCGGCCCCAGCTGGGGCTATCCTGTCACCTGGGAGTGACAAGCATCCTTTTATAGGCAATACTGCCGAACTATTTGTGAGTTTTGATAATGAAAAATCGGCCATGTCGAGAGCGAAGTTAGCTGACTGTTAGAATTACTAGGAGAACCTTGCACTCGACTCTAGTTCGAAGGAACGCCGGCCTGCACCACCTCCTCCGGATAAGCCATCTTCATCCCGACCTCCTGCACCTCGGCCCTCTACCTCCCGACCGCGACCAGAGACTCGAGATCGTGAGAGAATCCGAGGTCATTCCAAGGACAAGAAGCGAGAAGAGGATCCATTTGACATTTTTGCTGACCCCCCGAAGAATAAAGAATCCTCTCGTCCTCCGCGGCCTCGTGAAGGACGTCTCCGACCTCGTCGCAACTCTGAATCTTCAATCATGGAAAGACCAAGGGCTTTGGATCCAGAGGATGAAAGACGTCGACGCGAAAGACGACACCGTGAACGTGAACGTGACGGCAAGCCTCGTTCTAAGCGCCCGTCCGGCTATCGGCTGGACGTAATCGACAAGCTGGATGTGACATCTATTTTCGGCACAGGATGTAAGTATTTTTGAACCGCTTTTATTTCTTTCCTTTCACCCAGCGGATAGCTGATATTTTTTGGCTAGTGTTTCACCATGATGGCCCTTTTGACGCATGCAATCCTAGTCGCAACCGTAAGGGTTCACGACAGGCGCCTATGCAAGCATTTCCCAAGGACTCCAAGAACATGGCTCTCGGTGGCGCTGGTCCGAATAACTCTCGTCTTAATTTGGAACTAATCCATGGCCACACTGCCGAAGGATATTTGGATTATTCTGCAACTGGCACTAAGAAAGATGAGACTTTTGATTCAGCTCGTGCTGAGGTCATTCATGGCGCTGAGAGCATGGGTCTTGGTACAAGTACTTTCTTAGAGGGCACGCCTGCTAGCCGTGCCGCGATTCAACGACGCCAAAGCGAGAGTGATCAACAGCCGGCAGCAGGTGGTCTTCAGCGCACCAAGAGCTTGGCACAGAAATTCAAGGGAATAAATCGAACGGGGACCGGGAGGGTAACATCTCCAGATTCCACACAGAGAAGCCCGTCTAGTGCAGGTCCCCCCAGCAGTTCTAACCGGGCGCAAGAGAGAAATCCATTCTTCCAAGATTACGACGATGCTTACGACGCGAAGGGAAGCAGGATTGAAGAAGCCCGACTCCCTGGACGAAATCGAGCATCTAGCAGCCCGAGAAGAGCGGCTGGGTTGGAGAGGAAGACTACAAATGGATCGATCGGTGCAGAGGAGAACCGACAGAATGGAGGCAGCTTCATGAACCGGATGAAGAGTTTGAGGCGACAACGACCAGAAAGAAGGGTGCCTTCTGAATAAAGCGACCCTGATCTTGTCTTTGTATTATTGCCTTGGGTAGTTTGTGGGAAAGACATCGACCATGGCCCGCGTTTCTCATTATCGGATATTTTCATTCAAATTGGAAGCATTTCAAGGAGATATTTTTGACGGGTTCATTGTTCTACTTATCGTTTTATTTCTTATGCAGGCGTTTAATCAGGATATGTTGTCTGCGCGATTGTATTTTCTTTTCTCATATTAGATGTTTTAGCGAGCCATTATTCGTCCCAATCGGTATAGTTTAGGTAGTCACAGTTAATGGAATTAGCATGCTTGTCTAGCAATGTTTGAATCTGAGCAATGCCTAGGTAGATAACCAGGTTATAAATCTAAGTCTCATACCTATCAATAATTACAGTAACATGAAGAGACGGGCATTCGTTCAACCCCGAATGTCCATATGTATCCGTTCGCGGACCACCCACATCACACATCTCTTTCAACACATCAGGAGTTCGACTGACACCGCTAATTTATGCTTCGGCAGGACAATGCCTATAAAAACATAGGGAACAATGACCACAGACCAACAAGACGTTTACAGCAGCCATGCCGCATTTTCCAGTCTAGCGTCTACATTACTACCTCGTGTACAGGCCCCTTCACAGCACAAGAAGACATCAAACCAAACACCGACATGGAATCTGGAACCGTCCATCAACGAATTCTTCGATTTATCGAGATATAGAAATGACAGACGGGAATTACTTCGATGTGGGACTACGATTGGATTATCGTGGCTGCGAGAATGGGGCGATGCAAATCTGCAGCATAGAGATCTGCTTGGTGATGTATTTCTGGCCCCGTCCTTTTTCTTGTCTAACCAAGACAACAAAATTTTCAAATTTGTTGACTTGATTTGTGTAGGTATCCAGGAGGCTTTTGACATTGTTTCTAGCTGGTCTGATTGGGGCTGAGCTATCCCAGGACGAAAAGGCAGAGGAAGAGCAACAAGATGAAAAGAAGAGACAGACGACGACGACGAGAGTATTCATTATTCATCCTGTACATTCCACCATGTTTGCGCCAGAAACATTATTCAAAGATCTCCTAGAAGCTCGACGGGATCACGACGACGCAAACGAGACGATTCCTGAATCGCAAGCAATCAGCCTCCTGGATACAGTGGAATTGTTACCTGTCCATGACATTTCCTCTGCCACACAGGCTATCAGTCAGGTCTCTGATGCATTATCGAATATTCACGCACATTTCCGTCGTACATCAGCAGAACAAGAAGATGAATACAAAGGCGGCAGAGAAGAAACCCAACCGCCAACGACACTCGTCGCAATCGAAGGCCTCGACACAATGGCAGAAGATGTAATACACAACTCCAACGCTATGCGCGGTAGTGCCGTTCTGACCCCTGTCCTGAGGACCTTAACCCATTTATCGCGGACGCATGCTTCCTTTTTATCGGTGCTGTTGGTCAATACGACCCCTCTGGGATCTCCCATGTCTTCGCAACAACAGCAGTCACAGTCACAGACACGATTCTCTTCCTCTTCAGAGACATCCTCTTCAACTCAACAATCTTCACTCGGCGATGGTCGAACGACGAGAACAACAGCAACCGCAGTTGGCGGTCTATATTCTGCATTTGCGCGAGATTTTACGCATCTGAGATCTCTCGATGGTGATAATCGTCATCAAGGACAGACACAACCACTTCTGAATACGCTTCTGTCTAGAACACTGGATCAAGGTATTGATACCCATCTGCTGCTGCAATCGAAAAGAGGGCAGGCTCTCGTTGAGGTCATCAAAGATCGGACGGGAGACGGTTTAGGGAAGTGGTGTATATGGAGAGATCCATGAATAGGTCCACGGGTATTAACTTGTATGGCAGAACGGAACGTGGTGAGTTACATATCATGATATTTCGCCTTAGTTACCTAGGTAGATAACTTATCTAGGTCATGAAGTGATACCTACCATATTGCAAAAGAAACAAAGCGTATATAAGTACAAGTATATCCATCTGCGCCTTGAAAGATTCGTTTTACCCATTTTAATCTTTCAGGTCACAGATGAATAGAAGATAATAACCTCTTCTAAACCAGACAAAACGAACGAGTCTCAAGCAGCATGTATCCTCAGAACGGCCCCCTCTGCAATCGTATTAGCTTCCTTTTCGCATGCTTCGAACTCATTCTTCAGCATAGCTTCCTCAAATTGAATATCTTGCTGAACGATTTTGACCCATTGCTTATGTCGATCGCACCGTTTTTTCATGCATACACCTCGCGAGAACTCGGCAAATTCGGCGTCGGCGGTATTATTATTACGATTATTTTTGTTCTTCTTTCTGCTGTTGTCGTCATCGTCGTCATCGTCGTCCTCGTCGTCTGTGGTAGCGACGCCATTACTTAGTAGGTTGTCGATAGGTTCGGCTTCGAGTTTGCCCTCTTCAAAGGCCTTTTGGCCCGTTGCCGTATTCAACCGCCAATCGTCGAGTTCTTCCTCGTTCCAGGACATGCGCGCATCCCAACCGCAGATATCCTTCCAACCGCCCTTCGGCTCCTTGACTTTGAGACGATCGAGGACCGCTTTTGCCCTTGCCCTCACCAAGCCCAAGAATTCATTGCGCCGTGCTATCATCCGCCGTTGATGACGATATTGCTCACGCCGTGCACGTAGTTCCTGTAATTTGGCTTCCTCTGCGGCCGAGTAGTTGACACCTGGTGGATTGATGTCCAGGCCCATTTTGTTCGGTTTGAACAATTCTTCTTCTTCAAGATCATCACTGACTTGTGCTGCTGTGGTTTCTTCACCGTCTTTCCCCCTTTTTACTTTCTTCTTTCCCACGACTTCGCCTTCGTCGTCGTCGTCGTCTTCTTCTTCTTTCGCTCTTGACTCTATTCGTCTCGCTGGGGGTGAAGTCGAGGGTGGAGGTGTTATCAAAGTATCGCCCAGTCGTCGGAGTTCTGCAGATGATGATACTCCCATGATCACAGCCTTGAGGTCGCTAACCGTCAAAATACCACCTCTACTGCCCAGCTCTTCCGACATCAGTCGACTACCACGATCGTGCTCATCGTCTTCGTCATTAGTATCCATGACGGAGTCGCCATCACCATCAACGCTGCGACTATCACGATTACGACTCATATCCCGAACGCGATCAAGGACTGACGGTGTGAGTGTAGAAGAAGAACCGGCATGCACCACTTTGAGTTGTCCCGTCATCTGACGCATAAACTCACGACCGTGCTCGTCTGAACAGTATTTGCTGACTTTCTGCTTTGATACTCGTGCTGGTTTCCTGCAACCTTTTAAGCGACACATTGGCTTCCATGTCGTTTGACCCTTTCCGGCCTCATTGCAGTTAGGGCCTGGTTACAAATTAGCTAGAAACTCTCCCAATCGGAAAATTCATACTCACATATATATCGATCAATCAGTTCTTCGTCTTCCTGCTTGATATTGACACACTTGCCATGAAACCAGTCATCACACCCACCATCACAGCCAATCATCCACGTATGATTATCTGGTCTGCGGCAGATACAGAAAATTTCATCAGGATTCTCAACGTCGCTATTACCCTGGTCATCATCCTCTCCCTGTTGTTGTCCATTCATAGAAGAAGCGGTCGCTGTGCTTTGTTTTCCTGTGGGCTTTTTCTTTGTGGGCCTGCTCTTCCTCTTGCTTTCAGGGGCTGGTGATCCATTCACCGAGGCAGATGCTTGTTTCTTGACAGATGGTCCCCTAACGGAAGACGCCGGACTGTTCGACCGCCGTTCGTCAACACTTTCTGTGTCTATAGCATCGATTTTTCGCTTCTTTGATGACGGAATTTTGGTTGCGATAGATGCTTTTTTCGTGGATACGGATGAGGATTTTCGAGCGTTGGGTCCCAGTTTTGATGGAATTAATGGAGCCGACGGTGATGATCTGTCGATAGATGATGCTCTCGACGTTGATCCACGTTTTAGATCATGGATTTTCTTTGGTGTTGGGTGTTCGTCGGCACCGTCATACTGCGGAGTGTGAGCTACGGACTGCGCCGCCGGGACTTTCTCGATACTTGCGGCCGGGATCTCTGTCTTGACTCTGGGCTCGCTGTCATTACCACTATAATCCTGCGCATATTCTCTGCTATGGTCCAGGAAATCGTACAGATCAGCCCAAGCTTTATCGTGTGTAGATCTCTCGCCAGAATGAAAAATGTGTGAACGTTCAGGAATACGAAGCAAACGATGAATCTTCTTCGCTCGCTCGTGCCCAAAGTAACCGCTCTGCCGCCAACCAGTTATTGCGACTACCCGACCGTTGTCGACTATAATGTTCGATCGCACCATGTCATTATGCGTCAGGCATAGAACTTCGTCCTCTTCTCCCTGAGCAAACAAAATATCGTGTTCGACATCGGCTACATCTGGTTGTGGTACGCTATTCAGGGTTTCGCATACATATGACGGGGTCGGGGGATGGTCATCGATAGCGGTGAGACATCGCAGGATGCGTTGACATTGCGTCTTGAAACTTTCCTTTTCACTCGTTGATAGGTAGTTCCATGCGACTTCCAGTGATACTCCAGGTATACGGGTTTCGATCACGACGTTCTTTCCGTCAATTGTTCCGCAAAAAAAAATGACGGGGACAGCGACATCCAAATCTTTCAACTGTTGTTCGGCTTTCCTGGAGGCGATCAACTCATTCTCGTTCAGGCGCGAGTATCGCTCGGCAGCAGTACCCTCAGCGCAATCGCTATCCACATGGATCAACACCTTGCCGATTGCGAAAGCAGCGCGAGACCCAACAACGTTCAGCGAGTTCTTGGGTGTACAGTATTTCCGCACAATCTCCGTCCAATACTCCCGCTGCGTTTCGGATTGGAAACTGTGCCAGTCGCTGAATTTCGGTTCAAAATCGTCAGTTTGAGGAGCATAGCGCCCGTAGTGTGGACTTCGACTGAGGTAGGGATCCTTCTTCGACACCCGCTTGGGGTCTGCCTCATAGGGGTTCACCCCCATAGTACACAATGCGCGACTTTTGAGATAATGCCCTGCATCAGGATTATTGATCGGAAAAACTCTTCTGAGGCATCGGGCGAAACACGATATATCAATAAGAATAAGAAAAATCCTTGGTTTGCCAGAATAGCTTCGCGGACCGAAGAATTGAAATGTCG
Source organism: Talaromyces sp. PYS2103 (assembly GCA_023625975.1). Classification (NCBI taxonomy): domain Eukaryota; kingdom Fungi; phylum Ascomycota; class Eurotiomycetes; order Eurotiales; family Trichocomaceae; genus Talaromyces; species Talaromyces sp. PYS2103. The sequence continues at coordinate 17,056 of JAMAGB010000043.1, forward strand.
CGCAAACTCTCTGCGCAACGTCGACGGTACAACCGATAAACACACACTCAACGTATTATGGATGTTTGAAGACCCTCTCCGAGAGCCAGAATGAGTTCAGAAAGTTTTTCTGCTCAGTAGAGTAAGCGTTCCGCACCAAATTTCATTGCGTTCTCGTAGGGCGAAGAATGGTGAAGAAATCAAAAAAATAGCGGAGAGGCCAGGGATTCCGAGGCGGAGTCGTGCTATAGCAACACAAAGGGACGTTATGATGCCAAGTCTGCTGCAAGAAAGGAAGTCAGCGGCTGAAGAAAATGTGAAACCTCGTTATGCTTCTGCGCGACAACGCCTTTCTGTGGTCAATATTGGTAGTTGCAGAAGTGTGAAATGCCTGACTTATGCTGTAAGAAGGAAGCTTCAACTTTCAAGCAAAGCAGGCACGGAAGAAATAAACTCCGGTCCGACTGGGATTAGAGTCGCGCGACCAGACTAGTCGGTCTGCACGCGTCGCCGAGAATGCCGACAGCGTCAATTTTACTCTTTTAGGAACGCTGGACAAACTAGCTTGACACCTCCGTTTCGTGTTGGATTCGCGGGAAGCTAGCTGTCACTCAACATTTATCATCATTATATCAACAAGCCTTGCATGGTTCTAATCTCATAGGATCATTTCATATGATGTGGAGGCCTAAAATATGTACATATAGATGGTGGCCTATATACATGACTTCGGTGCGCCGTTCCCTGGTATCGATGCAACAACAACGCTTCGCAAACAATTACCCCAGTGATCCAGAAGTCGAATAAAAATGAAAGAGAAAACAAGTCATAAGAAGTTGCATGAATACAACAGTCGCAAAAAGACTGGGTATAGAACGCTTATATCCCCAAGAAAACAGCCTCTTGTAACGCTGGCATAATGTAACTCGTCAATGGGGCTTGTAGTATTTCGCGTCGTAATTCATTTTCCCAGGAGCGCATGGTATGTTCTTGGACCTGGAGTGTCAGGCATTCGAGCAGAAAACGGTTGAGACGAAGCCATGACTGGAGTCCCAGACGCTTTGCGACTTTTAGCATGCGCCCGACAAACCATGGCCTATCAAAAGCGGATGTTGCTGTGTCGGAATATTGCGCAAAGTCACCCGTCTCTCGAGAAGCTGATGGTAGTGAAAGCGAGTGCAGAGTGTACGGGATAGTTTCTCTAAAAGAAAAGTCCTTGCATGCCAAAAGTATTTGCAATAGAGCCTCTACCGAGGCGTCTGCATTAACCTCACTATCCCGGAGTTGAAGGATGGCATGCTCTATAAAAGCTTCTGTCCGGATAACTGAATATCGGTAATCCCAAAGTGCTGCATTCAGCATCATGACAGCAGCCAGTCTGGCGAGGAATTGCTTCCTATCCCCAGTGAGCGTTCTACGCTTCACTGCAGGAGATGCTAAAATACGATAGAGAGCTGATCCAGGCCCAAAGGCAGAGTATCGGACAGGCGCATCCTTCGACGATAATGTTGTCCGTTGGCTCAATGACAGATTTTCACATCGAGTAAGAAAGTTGAGGAACTGCTCGCATTGCACGGCTATTTCCTCTTCTGCTGTGTTCGCGCAACGTTGGTATGTAGGTGAAGGGGTGCTATCTAAGGTAGTCGGGGATTCTGAATCTGGCGGCGACGGGAAGAGGGGTGTAGACGAACTGATTGAGGATGGTTTCGTGGTGTGGAAATAGCTGTTCTCGTCTTCGTAGCGAAACGAATCCGGGTCCGAGACATAACCGGCCAGAATATAGTCTTGCCAGTTAATGAGCCTGGCTAGCTTGGTGTTTTGAAAGGCGATGGGACCACCGCGGCGTCGTATCAATTTTTGAGCTTGACGCATGTGAATCCAGCTAATCTCTTTGTGTCCTGGCCGAGGATCAAAATCCTCGAGAGCGGCAGCGCTCATACAGGCGGTGATAACGTTGTCAGTTATATCATGAGGATACTTTTGCATGTGGTCGCGCAGCATGGAGATGGCCAGTTGTCGATACCGCAAGGTGCTGTCTGTCTCATTTTCATTGCGAACCCAGGCCCAAGTGTTGGCGGCGTGGACAAGGACTGTATTGACAAAGGTCAGAGCACCTTTCATGGCCTCCGGGACGAATATTTCGGTGTACCAATTATGGGCTCGTTTTGTACGGTAGTGGTGTCCGTAAGAGAGCGATGGCATTTCGTTCACGTAAAAGTCAAACAGACGCTGGTCCTCCTTTGTCGCATGCCATGGAAGGGTATCAAAAGGGTCGGTTCTTGCGGCGCTTAGCACAGTCCGAGGAGGTGACAACATTAAAGACTGAGCTGGCTGAGGTGGAGTACTCTGGAATTCAGTTCCAAAGTCAATGCCATAATTACCAGTTGATGTATCGGGATATCGTGCGGACGAAGAGGGGGGAAACGAGGATGACGAAGAAAAGTCGCTGTAGTCGGAGCGGCGATGTCGGTGGCTGTTGCCGTGCGAGAGGGGTACTATCCTGAAGCCCGGTCTTTCCTCTTTCTCTTCAGCATCGTGGGGTGTGGCAGTGGCAGATGTCCGTCTTTGAGGTCTCCCTCCAGTAGTCGAATCCTTTGCTGGCTTTATCGTCTTTGTCCGCGATCGTTTAGAGGTCTTCTTTGGCGAGCTTTTCTGGTCACTCTCTTTCTCATCGTCCTGTGGTTCTTGTTGCTGGGTTTCCATGCGTTTTTGTCGCATGTACTCCTGCATCACATGGCGTTTGACTTGTGTAAGGTTCTCGGGGCTATCTTTTGATAAGTCGATGAATTGCCATCGGTTTGGCGGCATGGTGGTCACTCGGCTTGCCGACTGCGAGAGTGGAGTGGATCGCCACTGCGTGGTTCGATCGCTAAGGGACCGAGTACGGTTTTTTGTGTTTTCTCGAAGGAGGCGATTGAAATGGATAATCAACAGCACGGTGAAGGGCAGCAGCGGGGGAAGGGGAGTCGCACAACTATCCACAGAGCACGAGTGACAATGTCCGGATCAAGCTTGGAGAAAGTTGAAACCCTGAACCACCGTTTAACTTTCAACCACGCTGGATTTTAGTTTCGTGTACAGTGCACATCCCGAGCAGGGACGCAGTTAGATGGCGCATGGCTTAGATTGGCTTATGTATGTATTAGTGGTCCTTGTCGACCCAAAATTCATTCGTCGCTTACGTACCACGTCTTAGACAGTCGGTGTTTCTGGTCCTAGGGGAAAAATTGCCGGGTGGTCCCAATGCCGGATTGGCGGAGAATCAATTGGAGATCGTATCGTAGGCCACCGCACCGGTGGAGCCGGTGGCTGCTGGGAAGGTATACATTTTGAATTTGCGATGCTTTTTTAGCTGAAGCCTGATGCTACATGCTGAGGCCAAAATAACATGGTTGAAGAGTGGATATAGCCTCCGCCCGACCGGCGTCCTTTCGGCAAAATCTTAATAAACAGGGACTAACCCCAATCTGCCAGGCGAGGTTTCACATGCTGCTGGATCATTGGCCCATCTTGGGAAGAGTAGCATTGAAGAGATGTTGAATTGTTCTTTTCGTGCCTGCAGATCTTCACGTTTTAATCCATCAATGGCATGCAACTGTGGATATAGGAATTTAGCCCCATGCAGCACTGTGCCCGGCAAGTCAACTCGCCTCTTATCTTCCAGGGATTCAGGGAATACATGCGATATTTATCTGATCAATTAATGATCGTGTCCTTACAAAGAAAAAGCAATACAGTGGGCCGCCACGTCTGGACTTCTAAGGTTCGGGAAGGTTTCTAGCTTATGCAGAGTCAGCATGATCAACTCAGCAGGATTCTAGGTTCTCATCTGGGATAACTATGTATGTCGTCGTGCTGCCAGGACAGGTGACCAGGTGGTCGCTTGAGACACCTAGTCACTAGCATGGATCTTATTGATTAAATTTAAGCATGATCCTTCGTACATGAACCGGGTCTTTTTTCGGAGACATCGCTGGACCATTGGTTGGACAATGTTGAATGGACCGCTCTTCAAAGCAATCCGCCTATTGTAACCTTATCGTCCGATGAATCCATGCCACATGAGTTGAAATTGGGTCCATACCCTATGAGGAATGTTGCTAGCTACATAGTGACATAATCAATCATTCGATTCCTCGCTTCCGCACTAAAAAGAAGGGGCCGTTTACGGTTTTACATTCACACGCCAATCCGGAGGGACCCGTGGCCATTATTGCCAGGGATCTGTACATATATGATTCAGTTCTGCAACTATGTACGTACATACTCTACTGTAGTACTAACCTACGCTCTTCAGTGCTGGCGTAGCAACCATGAAGCTGGCCCCTCAGCTTAGCTTTCTGTTCAACGTTGCATTGAAAACAAGCATTTAACCTTACTCTACTCAGTGGTTGCTCTGTAGATCTCCCTTCTCTAGTATCCCGTGACCTCGATCAACGCCCGATCACGCTATGTCCATTGCAAGTACTTGAAGATATTCTTCTCTACGATTCTTTTTTTTTGGACTGATTGATGACCAAGACTCATGGCTTAGGTACGAAGGCTGGCAGTATATTAGTGCATGATCTGCACATTGCCAGCTTCATCAAGCCCTACTCTGCCTTCATACATTGACACCGATATGAGTAGTAGTCGAATTAGCAGCAGGTATGGTAAACCTAACACTGAGGGCCACCCTTTACTAAAGACCGATCCATGAATTGGGGGCTCTGTCCAGATTTTATATAATTGCGCGTTGGAATTTCACGCGAGAAGCATTATTAACCCTAACCCTTGCACACAGCCAGGGTTTCCAAGGTTCGACGGACCTTGCGGCTCTTGCGGTTCGTGCGGGACCCACAGGTGATAATCGGCTAAACAAGGGAAGACACACTCGTACGTACGCCTTGGATATAGGAAAGGTTCATCATTTGATATGAGCCATGGTCTCGGATTTTTTTCCTCTGGCACAACGTGGAGACAATGCCGTTATTGGTCCAGCCGTCACCAGCCTTGGGAAGTTCAATGCGAGAAAATAGCTCATCATGCAGCCGATTCATCAATTATACTGCGCTGTAGCATCACAGGGTCATTCAGAGTTTTTTCTTGCATCTTCCTGTATCTCGATATGGAGATCCGAGCGGGACCACGAAATGACGTAGCAAAGTTTTTGAGTGATTTAAGTAACGGCGGTCTGTCGGGCCCCTGGAGAATGTCGAGCACATCGAATTACACGACATTGACATGGCCATTGGTCGCATGTTGTTGTTCGTTAAGAACCATCCCAGGTACGCAGCAAAGATGCATGTTCTATTGTTCTTCCAGAAAGTCGACGATGACTGATCCAGATGAAAAGCGTTCTAGGCCCGGATTTAAACAGAACCTAAAAAAACGTTAAACATTTAACACTGAGCTGGATAGCGGATCCGACACGGAATTGGAGCCAATCATCACAGACTCCCCGAAACTCAGGGTCTCAGGGTGGCCTCCCGTTGGTCAATTCTAGTTTACACGTATCGGAGTTAATTGGTGTTACCGTGCGGTATCAAAAACGTGGACCATGTGAATCGTTACACCGCGGTTTCGACTCGTGGGAAACTCCAGCTTGCATGCATATGGTATTGGAAAACTAGCATACCAGACGTACGTATATACAATATAGTTATTGATACATACTACGTATGTCTTCAAGCGTCATGTGCCGTATGTAGGTAGGTCCCAGTGTCCCAATGAATACTCCGTCATAACAGCAAGTTTTCCATATTCCGAACTCCGTGACAGCTTACTCCGTTCGGCGTGTCGCTTGTCGATCCTTTCGATTGGCTTATGTTGTGGTTCACTCAGGCTCATACTTGGCTCTATAAATGAGTCAGAGACAAGTTCCAACTTTTGATTATCAAGCAATATTCCAAAATAACTACGTAGTTAGATGCCGTGTCATTGACAATGTCACAATATCATCCATAGAGAATAACTACGTAGTACGGAAATTCCGATAATCTGATCGAACGTGACGGGCACTAGGCCAGAATCGGACATGATAACCTTCCCTTTTCTCCGAGTCGGATTTAAGATTGAATATGGAGTCGATTCTGATCTGTGGATAATCAGTTGGTATGAAGAACCTACCCTGCATGAAAAGAGGAGAGTTGCTCGCTAAGAAGTTGGGAAGCTTGTGCTCTGCAGAGTGCATAAACGAGGCTCAGAAGGGACCTGGTCAGTTGAGGAGGTTCATCTGCATTTGTTTCGACCATTGAGAGGATATAAAGGATCTCCAGCATATAACTAGATAGTAGATACGTAGTTCGTAGGTACTAACTATAGCTCAGAGTTGGAGGTGAGTCAGTGTTTGGGAATAAATTGACTCAATTACTAAGAAACGGCCTAAGAAGGCAGTCCCGCCCGTGGCTCTTGCCTATCGCAGCCAACGCCCGCTTGCCACTAGGAAGCCCTAGAAGGTTAGGCAGATTTCGCTCATCCTGGTTCGCTCCTGCCTCCTGATAGTCGTAAATTACGTCTTCTCCCTCTTTTTTCCACTTCTTCCACTGCTCTTCTTCCACTTTACCTTCATTTTCTGTTCACTCCTGGGTCTTTGCGGTACAGAAGACGAAGTATACTTCGTCTTTCATTCATCGCAGTCGATTTGATACATCGCCCGCCGCCTGACGCCCTTTGAAGATCAAACCACCTAATTTGTTCTTGGCGAACTATTGACTGCCCTTCATAATTCTTGCCCGCGCGGCCCATCTATTTATATCGCAGCAAACTGTCTGCGAAGAGCCTTGAATTCAGCGCCAAATATAATTCCTTCTCGCCGATACTGTCTTGCAACCATTGCAAGCCTGGGAACTTATCACAAGCAAGCCTTGGAAGGGGATTTTCAAGACGCTGTATAGCTGCCGCAAAAGCCGTTTCTCCCGCGCCGATCCTCGTGCTATCAATCGTCTATCGATAAAGCCCGCACCGACTCCTCAAGCCAAAATACGGATTGCGAAATGCGACTTTGAGGAAGCGCTCATATTCTTGGTTTCCAGCAATATTACATATGCACCTATCTGGGTTGGCACTAGTGCGAAATCGTCACAATGAATGAACAATTCAATTCATCTCAGGTGCCAAAGTATGCGGATGAAGGGTTGGGCAAAAATGCGCCATCCGACTCGCAACTTCATACGCAAGACGAAAGTGGAGATGCAGAGGCACATGATGAGTCATTAGAAGACAATCATCCTTCGCAAAATGACCCGACCAAGCATCCCATACCCATGCAAAAAAGACGGAGAGTGACCCGAGCCTGCGATGAATGCCGTCGGAAGAAGATCAAATGTGACGGAAAGCAGCCATGTACGCACTGTACGGTATATAGCTACGGTAGGTTTCCGGAACATACGGGCGAGAGCTCTTTAAAATGCTATTCACCTTTCCCAACTGATGCCTGCAACAGAGTGTACGTACGATCAGCCCTCGAATCGTCGCCGAAATCCCACCCCACAGTATATAGAGGCATTAGAGTCGCGACTGCAGAAGGCGGAGGAAATTCTTCGAATTCTAGCTCCAGATCTCAATCTCAACGATCCTCGCTTGCTGGCCGCCAATCCCGAACAGATAGTATCGGCGCTTCGGCGTGAGGACTCACGGGAAACGACAGCCTCAAAACCGCAGCCAGACGATCCACCAAAACAGGAACCAGAATCACACCCGGATGGCTCTCTTCTCGAGACGATGATGGAAAATTCTGGTTCTTTAGATCTTGACGACCAGGGTCACTGGGACTATCACGGCCATTCATCGGGTATAATTTTTATGCAGCGTCTTCGAAAACAGATTGGGAACGTCATAACTATGCCCTCTCGGACATTAACTAAATCCACGCCTCTTTTCCAGATGCTGGAAAGCCCCAAGTCACAGTCGGAGTCTCCTCAGGATCTTAGTAATCCTAATTCACCCCCTACTCATGATCTTCCCCCTAAAGATTGTGCAAGGAGGCTCTGTCGAAGCGCACTTGACCATGCCTGTATTCTTATGCGTCCCGTCCATGAGCCATCTTTCTGGGCAACTTTCGACCGCATATATGCTACCCCATGGGATCAATACACCAACGAAGAACATACATTCTTACCTCTATTGTATGTTGCCATGGCCGTTGGTTGCCTTTTTTCCACCGATGTCGAGAGCACTTTAGATAAATCGGGCTACGAGGGTGCTATTGGCCAAGGGTATGTCATTACTGTTATCGGCAGGTGTTGAATTCGTCTCTCAGTGCTAATGCGACTTCATTCACATTTAGTTTTCAATATTTCAAAGCGGGCCGTCAGTTGCTTGACATCACGGACTGCCGAGATCTAACGACACTTCAGGCGATCTGCTTCATGATTCTATTTCTGCAGTCATCAGCGAAGTTGAGCACCTGCTACTCCTACGTCGGAATCGCTTTGCGCGCTTCTCTACGTCTGGGTCTTCATCGAAGACTGAATGCCAACTTTGACCCTGTCGAAAGCGAGCTTCGCAAACGGATATTCTGGCTTGTCCGAAAGATGGACATCTATGTCAGCACCCTTTTGGGATTGCCGCAGATGGTGAGCAACGAGGATATTGATCAGGAGTATCCCCTGAATATAGACGATGAATACATCACGCCTACTGGAATTCTTCCCATGCCTGCTGATCGGACGTCGTTCATGGCAGGGTCAAACGCCCATACTCGCTTAGCTGATATCATGGTCAAAGTGGTCAAATATATTTACCCTGTGAAATTGACCAAATCACAATCAAAGGCAGACCACACCTATATGGTTAGCCATTCCAAGATTCGGGAGATTGAAAGGGACCTGCAATCGTGGATGGAGGAGTTGCCTGCCGCTCTGCGACCAGGTAGCGAGGTTAGTCCCGAACTAGAACGGTAAGTGTCTTTCGCCTACGCGTATCTTGTTCTGCCCCAATCTAATTTCCTTTCTATAACAGCTTGCGGCAGTTGCTCCGGATCAGCTATGCTCATGTGCAAATGGTGATGTACCGACCTTTCCTACACTACGTGTCAAACAGCTTTCAAGCCCAAGGTATCGATAAGCGATCTTACGCCTGCGCTGCTGCGTGCGTTAGTGTTTCACGAAACGTCGTGCATATCACGACAGGCATGTATCAAAAGGGCTTACTCAACGGTTCCTACTGGTTCGTCATGTACACGACATATTTCGCTATCCTTTCATTGGTGTTTTTCGTGCTTGAGAATCCGGATTTGTCCACTGCCAAGGATGGCGTTCTCAAGGACGCTTTAGAAGGAAAAACCACTTTAGCCGCATTGGCTAAAAAGAGTATGGCTGCCGATAGATGCGCGCAAAGCTTGACCGTAAGTTATAAACGATCAGACTTGCATCGTTTTTAACACATTTTCTGACTGTGCTTTCCAGGGTCTCTTCAAGCAGCTTCCCGAGAAGCTCAAGAGCAGACAAAGTTCAGCAGCCAGCCATGTGAATCTGAAGAGATCATCGCCGTCGGACACCACAACCAAATTAAGGATGCAGCGCCCTGCGTCTATGTCTTTACCTTTTGATACCCCACAACGATCTAATTCCTTCCCAACGCAACTAACGGCTTTACATGCAAGACAATCACATGAGTCTAAGAAGGCTGTTGATGATACCCGTGTCCCTCGGCGGTCACAAACGTGGCTTTGGGATGTCAACTCCGACTCAGCTGACTCTACCGCATCCCCCTCGTCTATGTCTGCACTTTCTTACGATCAAACTACTAGTCCAGTGGGCGGCCAATATCTTAACCAAGCACCCACGCAGCAACCTTTTACGTCAACACAGCAACTTGGCGCTAGTCAGATTCTCCCGGATCTTATGCCCATAATGTTCCCGTCTGGGGATCAATTTGCTTACCCTGCACAGCCTTTGACCACTCTTGAAGACGACCACTTCAAAGAGGATCTCCAAAACTCGCCCATGCAGTATACGCAAGACTCTTTTCCATCACGAGGGCCGAATCCGCTTAACGGAAACTTCTCTCAACCAATGTCAAATGGTTATGATGGATTATCTGGTCTACAAGGACTTTCCGGGCAGTTTCCTTCGGGGACTACTGCAACCCTGGCTCCTCAGCTTCAACATCTTGGCCTTCAAACACCCTCCACACACTCATCGACACCCGATAATATCCAAAGCCCGGACTTGGTGTCTTTACCTCATAACTATGTGTGGCAAAGTTTCAGCCTTTCAAATCCTACTATTCCCGGCGAACAAACTTTGAAGGAACAGTCGCTTCCGGGAGGAAAGACGACGACTGCTGACAATGCAGGACTTGACGGGATGTCCTCTTTGGGAATGGGGTTTGATATGGATGTCAATTTTGGCGAAATTCTTGGTAATATAGGGACGAATCCCGGCACTGCTACGAATATGAACGACGAATGGAGTCAATGGATGAATACAGGCGCCTGAGGTGGTTTTTTTTTTCTCTTTTTCTCTTGCAAGTATACCCATTCTCATGTTTAATGTTTCATGAACTTTTTCTTGAACTTGGGCTTCTATCGCATGAACCAATATAGCACATTTTGTTTCTCCCTTTCTTTCTCGTATTTATTTTGGATTATGCATATTACTTTTTATCTGGTGTCTTTTCGAATTTTGTATATCGTTGTTTTAGATCCACAATAAGGCGTTGAGATGTTGGGAGGTTTGACTATTGGGGAGCCAAAGAGGTATTTGCATAGCACAACAAAAGATGCATCTGTGAGATATCCAATGGAAATTGATTGAATATTCTGAGCTCGAGTGAAGCTTCGTCATGAATGTATTTGAGATTAATACAGATATTGTGACTACCAATTCTGTAGGAATATCCCATGTTCAACATCGAAAAACCTGTAGTTAAGCTAAAGCAAGCAACGACCCACATTGATGCACGCTGCCAACCTGGGCGGACTTGGCCGTTGTTTAAATCCTAAAACTACATTCCGATCTTTCCTCTCCCAACATGCCGACCATCTCAAATATAAATTTATCTACAGTGATAACATGGCTATTCTACCTCGTTCCCATATATATCTTTCTAATAGCACCGGGTCTGCGAGCATTATTTCCATCCACAGAGCAGCAAACACAAGATGCGAAACCCATCTTCGACCGGTTTGATTTCGAAGACGAAGATTATGATGATCAATTGGTACCCGGCTTGAGAGTCACGGATGACAGCTTTATAAGCCCGGAAGAAGAAGACTTGGACGCACTCAATTGCCGCGACGATGATTACCGGGTGCATGTCTTTTCGCATAAGCCATTGATTATATACGTTGAGAATTTCTTTACGGATGCCGAGGCCGATCATCTTATTGCCGTTAGGTTAGGGCTTGAATTCTTGTCTTATGTTGGGACGTACTGGCTAATGGACTTTTGTTTTTTTGTTGTGTTTAAAGTGAAGGTAAATGGTCACCATCTATCATCTCCGACGGAACCTCCGAACGAGTCGATCCGTCCGTCCGTCGCTCTGATCGCGCCCTCCTCGACCGCGACAACGTAGTCCGATGCGCAGAAGAACGAGCTCGATCTTTCCAGGGCTGGCGACCATGGTTATACATTGAGCGCATGTGGTCCCAACGATACAATGCTTCAGGCCATTACCGGCATCACTACGACTGGAGGGGATCCGCGGCGCAACGGGGAGGTGATCGCTTAAGCACGTTTATGGTCTATCTGGACGCGAATTGTACGGGTGGAGGCACAAATTTTCCTCGCTTGCGGATGCCGCGCAAGCGGCAGTGGTGTCGGTTTATTGAATGTGATGATGAGGAGAAGGAGAAGAGCGGTGGAGTTGTTTATGAGGGCGTTACGTTCAAACCGATCAAGGGTAATGCTATCTTCTGGGAGAATCTGCGCCCTGATGGTACGGGGTACCCGGAAACCTGGCATGCGGCACTTCCGGTTTTGTCGGGGACAAAGGTTGGTTTGAATATTTGGAGTTGGTATCAGCCTCCTGTTCGGAGGGGTTGATGGATGAGACTTTTGAGAACTGCTAGAGTGATTGGTATATTTGTATGTAGAGTTGATAGATAAGACTGTATATAAGACTGTATATAACCCTGCTATTTCAGAAACATTTAAAGATAGCCCATGTTACTCACACTCGCATACCAATTTAACGCATTCATTATACGTACATAAAAATGGCACGAAAGACGCTGCTTCCTCCACATGATCGGTGCTACCATGTCCGCCGCCGCCGCCAAGCGTGTCTGCATGTAAAATGCCTAGGTAGAGAGCTCCTCAACACGAGTTTCTTGGTCAAGGGCTTGGCCCCTTGGCCGCTGGCGGAGAGGAACGTCCAAGAGTGGGCCAAGACATCTCGAGATGACGGTAAATACAATCAGATAACCACGCTGCGTACGGTGTCGAGCTCGAACATCGTCCTGGATCCAAGATGAAGAATCAAGAATGAGCAGATTATTGATCGGTTCGTTGACTGCAGAAGTGGATTGGACGCGCGACCTTCCCTTTTGGACCTCGCTTGGCGGCCTGCCTGACGGTTCAGGCTGTCCATGTGCGCTCGGCCTTGGAAGTGGGGTGTGGGCGGCTGCTGATTGGCTCGGCGAGACAGAAGGCGAGGCTTGGCTGGCGACAAGACCCGCCAAGACTCGCATTCTGTCTCTCTTTTCTCGCGAATCACGCCCTTCGCAGCCGGCCTGCTTTCGCCCCCCTCGTAAGTTGGCTGTTGTACGAGGCCTGCGAGCCCAATGCCAAGTGCTTTCGCGCGACAAGAAATTTCCCTTCTTGGCCCGGTCTTGTCCCCCCCTCCCGCGGTCTGGGCAGACTGGGCAATTGCTCGGCGCGTGCCAATCCTCCCTTTCCTCCCCCCCTGTCCCTTCCTTTCCCCCATCTTCTCTTGTCCTTTCAGCTCATTATTCTCCCTCAGTAACACTCTCAACCAGTGTCATTCGATCGTCAAAAGTACGGAGTACTCGATTACGCATCCCGTTCTGGACCAGAGCCATTCGATTTCCTTCCCCCTTCATTGTATTCTTTCGGCGCTTCGCAACATTCGGGGCCAGATTGATTATTGGAATCTATCACGCCTCAGCGACTGTAGTTCAGCCAACGGGACTGGGGAAAGAAGTGGATCATCCGGACTGATCAGTGATTACTGTTGTTTTTCCCTGGCCACTCTCTCCGACGTTACGCGACTCAGTGCACCACCCCCTCCTCTCTTCTTTTTCTTCCTCCCTCGCCCCCATCCTTACTTCTCTCCGTTTCACAACTTCTTGCCAACGTCGTTTCCCCGATAAAATAATACCTCAGTCGGGTCATAGAACAAGTCAGAGAAGAATCTCGATTTCTTTTGTTTATTTGATTTCTTCAAAAGTTGATCTGATCCGGGGTCCTTCCCGCTGAATACCAAGACTCCCTCACGTGGCTTGGCATCATGGCAGACACAGCTCCCGCGACATCAGCGCCTCCAGCTGCTGCCACCACCACCTCCTCCTCACCAGCTACGGCTCCTACTCAGCAACAATTCCAGAATACGACTCAACCTGCAGAGACTGCATCGGCACAGTCGCCAAACGCGTCAGCAGCGACAGCTGCCAATGGTCAATCTCAAACTCCAGCACAAACTCAGGCTCAAACTCAGGCTCAAGCGCAAGCTCAAGCTGCGCAGGCTCAGGCTCAGGCTGCTGCTGCTGTAGCCGTAGTTGGTAATCAGAGCAATACCAATGGCAATGCCGGTATTGAAGACTTTCCCTGCATGTGGCAGGGATGTACTGAACGCTGCGCTAATCCTGAGGCGCTCTATGTAAGCCATTTCTTCTAGGTCTTTACGAAGAATGAAGCTCGCTGATACCAAAAAATAGGAGCACGTCTGTGAGAAGCATGTTGGTCGCAAGTCTACCAACAACCTCAATTTGACTTGTCAATGGGGCAACTGTCGTACTACAACAGTTAAAAGAGACCATATCACTTCACACATTCGGGTCCATGTACCCTTGAAACCGCACAAGTGTGATCTCTGCGGCAAAGCATTCAAGAGACCTCAGGATCTGAAGAAGCATGTCAAAACACATGCAGATGATTCGGTACTTATTCGGTCACCAGGCCCTCCAGACGTGAGAGGCCAGGAAATACCTTACGGTATGGTTAACAATCCGAAAGGTTAGCTCTATACAAATAGAGCAGCTTGGCTCTCTGAGTACCGTTTTGACACAGTAGCTAACCTCGGTCTTACAGGTTTCCCAGCAGGAGCTCATTACTTTGAACAACCAATGAATCCAGTGCACGCTGGCCAAGCCTACCACACACCAGCTCAATATTACCAGGGGCAACCGCACGCGCCACCACCTAATGCAGGTTACGGCAACGTCTATTACGCGTTGAACACAGGCGAGAACCATGCCGCGTATGATTCTCGAAAGCGCATCTTCGACTCTGTCAACGCATTCTTTGGAGACACTAAGCGCCGACAGTTTGACCCCACGTCATATGCTGCGATCGGACAGCGTCTTGGCGGTCTTCAAGGCTTGCAATTACCTCTTAGTGCTGGCCCTGCACCGGATTATCATGGCATGGGTGGCGGCATTCCTGTAGGCCCAGGTGGTGGCTATGGACCGGCTTTGGCGACACCGGCTTATCATTTACCTCCAATGACCAATGCCCGCACCAAACATGACCTTCTTGAACTTGACCGCATGCTCGAGACCATTCACACGACCGTCTACGAAAGTGATGACCATGTGGCTGCAGCAGGTATCGCTCAGCCTGGAGCTACGTACATTCATCGATTGAGCCATGGTGGTACCACACACCAAACGCCACCTGTTACACTTCCGTCTAGCCATGCGACAGCAACAACCAGAAATATGTCAAATGCTTCCATCGTGGCGGCAACATCGCCCGGATCAACGCCAGCCTTGACACCACCGTCAAGTGCAGTGTCTTACGTGTCTAGTCACTCGCCTGGTTCTTACTCGCATCGTGTCTCTCCTCCACACGATCAGGAGATGGCCATGTACCCACGGCTACCGTCGACGACCGCTCATGAGATGGCTGGTGGCTATACGGCGTCGACCAATGCCGCTCCGCCGTCGACACTCAGCAATAGTTTTGACTACAATGATCGTCGGCGATGGACAGGAGGTGTACTGGAGAGAAGCCGGCCCGATGATTATGCCAAGTCACCTATGGACGAGATTATGGAAGATGGCGAGCGGACTCCCACGCGAAAGGATCCCCTTGACAGTGATACCCGTGAGAGCGATGATAAGTTCCATCACAGCCTGATTGACCCAGCGCTACAACAAGAGACCTCATCCCCATCATCACCGGATGCCGAAGCGGCCAAGCGCGCTGCTCAGGCCGCAACTGAGGTGACACGAAGAAGCGAGGAGGAGTGGCTCGAAAACGTCCGCATTTTAGAGCAATTGCGTGCTTATGTCAAGGGTCGACTTGACCGTGGTGACTTTGAGGAGGAAGAAGAAGCAGAAGGGGAAAAGAGTGACAACGCAGCTACGCCAACTGGAGCTGCAAGCTCTGAAGAAGACCATATGGAAGGCGTTGAGCACACTGAACGCAGTCAAGAGGGCAGCCATTCGACGGAAGAACGACACAGATCGGAAGAATCAAATCCACTTCCCAATCTGGCAGCGCTGGGAGAACTACCGACGTCATCATCACCGACGACGACGACAACGCAAGGCTTATATCCGACCTTGAAAGGGATGGAAGATGATGCTGACAACATGAAAATGGAGTAAAGTTCTGTT
Source organism: Talaromyces sp. PYS2103 (assembly GCA_023625975.1). NCBI lineage: Eukaryota > Fungi > Ascomycota > Eurotiomycetes > Eurotiales > Trichocomaceae > Talaromyces > Talaromyces sp. PYS2103. Next base: position 32,762 of record JAMAGB010000043.1, read on the forward strand.
ATTTTTTACTTTCTAGGCCCTCAACTTTTGTTGATGGTTTGTGGTCGGTTGCCGGTGAGATGTATACATGGTTTATATGGAATCTTTAGCAGGAATTCTTTTTTCAGTTTATGTTTTATAATTGGTCATTGTATTGGTAGGACTATATATCCATGAATTTTGGCTAGTTCTCTTCTCTTTTGAGTCTTTTCTGCTCTTCCTTTTTGTAAAGTGTGATATGTTAATGGTATGATTGCGGTTGGATCGATCCTATGTAACCGAATGTACTCGACCAGAGAGAGATCCTAAAAGAATGTATCATATGGCTCGCGATCTTGTAAGTATTTAGCAAGGCCGTGGGTGGTATTTTCACTGTTTTCGATCAATCACCAAAGCCAGTTGAGTGCTCGTAATCGACAGGTCAAATGCATGTCATGTTGATACTGGCCGCGATAGGGTTAGCTCAGATCGATCTACGTTGTTTGGATCTAGATAGAAGATGTGCTCCACTCAACAACAAATAAATACGACAATATCCACTACGTAGATGTAACAGGATAGACCGCACTCTGGGCATGAACTAATAATCAAATCGTCTTTGATCAGTTGAACTGGTACTCGATCTGGTAGAAGCGGAACTTGGTTAACCGTTTCCGGCGATGGAGAACCCAAATTTCCAAATGCGGACAGACAAAGACTTCATACGCTTTCTTTTCGCAGAGAGAAAGGACAGAATAAGCTTTTTTCTTCCTTATGCATAGATCTGATCGAGAGCAATCGGAATGTTGTCATTATAAGCGTATCTGATCTCGATAGAGTAGTATCATGTTTTTTTCCTGTTCGTGGTGGTATGTTGCATATATAGATGTTGATTCTTGACAAGGTAGTTCTTGTTTCTTTCTCTCTTCTTTGATTAATAAGTCTAGGGCATCCTGAGGTCAGATTGACATTGGTCGAACCAGACATTCAGAGTCCAGAACTTCGTCTCCAAGAACTGCTGTACCAGACAAAAACAACACCGAGGGAAAAGAAAAAAAAAAACGAGATAGTTTGGTTCAGTGTGGCAAAAGATTGACAAGAGAAAAAAAAAAAAACAAACAATAATAATACATCACTTCTTCGCTTTCACTTCGAACTGCTAAGGCAAAAGTTCATTGTTATTGCCATCGCTGGGGTCATTTTGCTCAGAACTTATTTTATTCTTCTGTCGCGAGTACCAAACAGTAAGTATCTGTTTATCTTTTCTTTCCTTTTCTGTTCTTCTTGATCTTGCTGATTAATGTGGGGAGATGATTGCCCATGATTCATTGTGCCCATGATTCATTGTTTCCCTTTATTCCTTCTTCCTTGTACTCATTGTCGTCCTACTATCTGCTCTGCGCACAAGAGATGAAATGCCAGATCTGAACTGACGTGAAGGCGTGTGTCAAGTCCCCAGCCTCTCTTTCTTAGTGGCCCGCCGATCTATTTTGTTCTTTCTTCTTTCCCGCCAAACTCCCACATCACAACAACTACCCTCACACTGTCAACACTGCCATATCCACACTTATTCATAAAAAGAAACAGTACAAAGGGGGATTTCTGGGCCTTACAATAAAGAAATATCATCTCCGATCAGCATTCTTAAGCCCGTGGGCCTCGCCGCGGCCTGTCGGAAAACAAACATGCCGCTCTCGAGTAGGCGTCGCACGCGCCGCAAGGACATTCATCTCCAAGAAACATCCGACGCGGAGGCTCCGGATTCCTCCCCCAGCCGCCCAGCCAGCAAGAAGCGCAAGGTGAGTTTTTGGACATTCCATACTTGCAAGAAAAAGACTGACGCGGTTGCCAGGTTGAGGCAAGACCGTCGTCGCGACAGGTACAAACGCCAGAACCCGCCTCTGCCGATGACGCCGATCGTTCTTCCCCCGAAAATGACTTGTCAGCAAACCAGGATTTGGTGGAGACCGTGATCGCATCGTTGAATATGGCCAGAGACGAAGTGAATGTGTTGCGCGAATATGCCAATACCGAGTCCGAGAATAAGCAATCGATCCAGGCATATGCGAAAATTGCCGGTCGGGACTGGACTTACTACGTCAAGACCGCGCATATCAATATTGGGCGTCCCCCAGATCGCGACCAGAAACTCGACGAGCAGTCGAGTCCTGTTGCTATTGCCGCTCGTGCCCTGCCCGAGGTTCACGTCGACTTGGGTCCTAGCAAATTCGTTTCTCGACTACATGCTGAGATTTTCTTTTATGGTGAAGATGAAGAGTCTTCTGCCTGGCATATTCGAGTCAACGGCCGGAACGGTGTACGACTCAACAATATTATGCTGAAACGAGGGTCTGATGCTGTACTGAAATGTGGCGATATTATAGAGATCGCCAATACTCAAATGATGTTTGTCACTCCCGGTGACAAGGCGACGATACATCCAACTTTTGTCGAACGCGCTCAACGTATTGCCGCTGGCGAGGAAGTTCTGTGGGACGGTTCGCAACATGCACACCCTACTACATACGATACACATCAACCCGGTCGTATTATCGATAACGGCGCATACGCTGCTACCACCACTGCACAGCCAGGCAAACCATCGTTGGCTCCTGCTCCTCAGTTTCTTAAGCGACAGGTCACCCCGCCTCCGCGGTCTCCAGATACCGTTGGGGGCCAGACGGCACCCAAGCAATCACCCTTGTACAATCGTGGCATGATGATGGAAAGCACAGAAGAGATTGATTACAGTCAGGATTCCGCCAAGGATTTGAAACCTCCATATAGCTATGCGACCATGATTGCCCAAGCTATTTTCTCGAGTGAAGAGGAGAAACTTACACTGAACAGCATCTACCAATGGATTATGGAAAAGTACGCATTTTATCGTCATTCTCAGACCGGTTGGCAAAACTCAATTCGACACAATTTATCCCTCAACAAAGCCTTCCAGAAGGTACCGCGTCGGACGGATGAGCCTGGCAAGGGTATGAAATGGATGATTGCGCCAGAGCACAGACAGGAGTATTGGAAGAAACAGTTGCGGAAAGGAAACAACTCATCTGCACCTTCGTCGCCAGCTACGAAAGAACCTCCATCATCTCGCGGCACTAACGGACATGCTGGCTCAAGCTACGAAGGGATCTTTTCTGCGACAAAGGCATCTCCTCAGACCACTTCACCTGGATTTAGTTCATTTTCAGTAGCTCCCGTCGAAGCTTACACACCGGAAAGAGGATCGCGATTGGGACCAAGGGGAACAGATCTTGTGCAAAGCGGTCCGAATACCGACTTTGACGAGCAGTCTCCTCTTCCTACTCGAGTTCGGAACAACCAGCACGAAAATGGGAACAACAATCAAAACAACAGCGCCAACGATGGTTCGACAAATCGTGCGTATGGACTATCAGGTAATGCTACCGGGTCGCCTCCGGTGCTTTCTTCTTCATATTATGACGAGGGCCCTTCATCAATGATCACGCCAGCACCTCAACGACATCAACCTCGGTTGCCGCCACCGAGCACGGCTCAGATTCCGTCCAAGTTTATGCCTATGAGTTCGCCAGCACAGTTTTGGAAATTCGCCGATATTGGAAGCACACCTGCGCGACTGTTGCCCGATATGAGTCCATTGAAAGGAGGAGTAGGAGCATTAGGCGACGGATTAATGCCGAGCAGTAGTCCTCCTCCGCCGAATTTCGCCAGTCCAAGCAAACCTAGCACTTCGAATGTGCGTGCTCTCGGTCCGATTAAGAGAGAAGAAGAGCCGGAGCAGATTCGGCATCATCGGTTGGGACCTCCGGAAGATGACGAGGAGGAAGATGAGGGATTCGACCTAGCGAGGTTAGTTCTGTCTACTATTTAGTAGTAGTATATAGAAGTTGTTGACTAATGTCTTGAGCAGGGGCTTTCAACCTATTGGGTCATATCATCGACAGATGAATAACTCTGCACGAGCGAGTGCGACGTCTTGATGTTTGACATGTCAGTTATGATATCACGTCACTCTGTTACGCCGTCTCGTTGATGGCTTCGATCAATGTATTCATTATTAGGGCTTTGATTTGAGGCGTTTTTGGGGGGGTTTTCAGGAGGTCGGATTTTTTGAGTTGCAAAATGCATGCTTGGTGTTTTTGATTTTATCCGCTTGACGCGTTATGTTCTCTTGTATTCTTTATGATAACAACGTTGTATGATATAAGAAATAGGGTTCTATTTCCTATTTCCTCCTATATGTGATAAACCGACATCCGCATAACTATTCCAGCCTATTTTAACGCCCAGCCATTATCAGACCCATCACTAACAATCTCCACACTCCTCTTTTCATCCAACGATATTCTGCCCGCATGCAGAATTGCAGTGGTGGCAATCGTATTCCTCAACGTAGGCAAACTCCTCTTATCGAGTTCGTCGAGCGTCACGCGCCCTTCGTTGAGCGCCGTGACGGCGTCGATGAATTTCTCGAAACTGATGTAGCCGTATCCGGTTTGACCGGCGAAGTTGCCTTCTTCGTCGGGGGCGTAGCGCATGTAGAATCTGCCCCAATTAGTTAGTACATGTGTTATTTGATTGGAAGGGATGAAAACGTACGGATTGTACCAGACGAGATGACCTTGTTCATCGTCCGCGACGTCGTAGCCACGTTTAGCTTGATTGATGCGAATCTCACCCTTGGAGCCCATATCTACACAAAACCTCGTCAGCCAGTCACCCACCCATCAGAGAGAGAAAAAAGCTTACAGTGAAAATACTGATTGGAATGAACACCCGCCTTCTGCGGCGCCGTCCAACTCGCCGTATAAACCCCCGTAGCCACTCGAGTCGGATCAGACTTCTTCCTCCACTCAACCAACAAGGTAATCGTATCCTCTGTTTCAGGCACACATCCCAGATCCCACGCCGTACCCGTACTGGCCGACGCCGTAACTTTCACAGGCGCATATTCAGGGGCCACCATACTCTCACAGATATCGACATGGTGCGAGTTCAGGTAGTACGATATATCACTATCCTTACCGGCCCAGGCTTTGAAGGTCTCAAGCTGGAATTTCGGTTGACTCATATAACTATAAAAATAGTTAAAGTCCCCCAATGATTTCTGCGCCTTTGCGCGCGCATCTGCATAAGCCGGGTCGAACCGTTTGTGGTGTTCAATGAAGACGAAGACGCCGTGTTTGCGTGATTCTTCGAGTAAGTTCAGATGGTCTTGGAGAAGCTTTGTGGCGGGCTTTGTGATCAAGACGTGAATTTTCCGCTGGATGGCGTACAGAGCGATTGGGTAGTGGGTTGTGTCTGGGGTGAAGATGGTGATTGCTGAGCCTGGTTCGAGCGCGTCGATAGCCGTCTTGTAGGCTTCTGGGTCGGTTTTGTCGTCTGCTGGGAATGAGTCGAAGGAGACGTCTAGCCCGTTGTAGACTTCGGAGATGTTTTTGTGAAGGTGTTGTTCTATTCTTTATTAGTCTCCCTTTTCCCTCTTCTCTCCATGGAGAGTAGTCGTACTAATTGCAGGAAACTTCCTTCCAGACACACCAACCATACTCAATTTCCCGACTTTCCCTCGTCGTCGCAAATCGAATAATGTCAATCCGACCACGCCGACTTTCTTGTCTGAGCCCGAGGCGCCTCCGCCGACGAAGCCAGTAGTGTATTCGCCAGTGCCGACCTGGTTGCAGACTGTATATAAGTCTTTTGTCCCTTAACTATTTGATGCAATGTTGTACAGGTTGAGACTTTACCATGAGAACGCTTGGAGGAGCCATTTTGACGCCAGGTGCTCAAACCAAAAGATGATTGTTTGACACGCTTTGCTTTGCTTGCCAGAAATAAGATAAATCAAAAGGAAGGAGAGAACCAATTAATTAATGCGACAGATGGGTGAATTTAATAGCTTTCAATAGCCGACGGAGCAGAACGCCATGTATGGACGGAAAATACCTACAGCTTCATAGTACGTGACTGTCGACATATCCATATTGCTGCGCATTCTAGAAGCTTGCCCCACTTCTCATGCTCCCCTCGTGCTTTCTCGGAAATTTCATACTCAAATAAAAATACAATAAATAGAGATATATGCCGCCATTATGAATTCTATTCGACTATTTCCCAGCAAGAAAGAAGAATATTATGAATATGAGACACTATCTATCCCCGCACTTCGTTGTGCCGTCGGAGCAACGCCTATTGGCGGAGAGAGGATTTTCCACCAATCAGCTGCAGGCTTTCGGATATTCTGGAGTAACTATAAATCTGGAGTATATAGTCGCAACTTGATATATTCGGGCTAATCGCCATGATCAGGCTGCTTTCTTCTTTGTTCTGTTCTTCTCTTGTATTTCAGCCAAAATTCACCTTCAAGCTACATATGATTTCATATGATTCAATCTGACCAAACGGTAAAACAGTCCATCGACCAATCTAGATAAAATGCCAGAAAGAACTCCCCTCCGCCCAGGAGTCTACTGCCCGACAGTCACCTTCTTCGACCCCGATACCGAAGAGCTCGACATCCCCTCGATCCGCAAACATGCTGTCCGTCTCGCCAAAGCCGGTCTCGTCGGTCTAGTCACCATGGGCTCCAACGGCGAGGCCGTGCATTTGACCCGCGAAGAACGCAAGACAGTTACTCGCGAGACTCGCGCTGCTCTCGATGAAGCCGGATACAGAAATGTTCCCATAATCGCTGGCGCAAGTGAGCAGAGTGTCCGTGGCACGGTCGAATTGGCCCAAGAATGTGCCGAGGCTGGTGCTGAATATGTGCTTATTGTGCCACCAAGCTACTATCGATATGCGGTTGGTAACGACGAGTCGATATACGAATTCTTCACTGCTGTTGCAGATCAATCGCCCTTACCGGTGATCCTGTATAATTACCCAGGCGCCGTGGCAGGTATTGACATGGATTCGGATCTCATCATTCGTATATCTCAACACCCAAACGTCGTGGGAACGAAATTCACCTGCGCAAATACGGGGAAATTAACTCGAGTGGCTCGCGCTCTCAATGCCATCACCCCCAAATCTCCCTTCCCAACTAAGCCTGCGGGCCCGATAACAAAGACTGCTGCGAATCATCCGTACGTCGCATTCGGGGGAATCGCTGATTTCACGCTGCAAACACTCATCTCTGGTGGTTCAGCTATTATCGTTGGCGGGGCAAATGTGATTCCACGCACTTGCGTTCAAATATTTAATCTGTGGAACGAAGGAAAGATTGCGGAAGCATATGAGCTTCAGAAGGTTCTCAGTGATGGCGATTGGGTTCTGACGAAGGCGGCCATCCCCGGCACCAAGCAGGCTATCCAGTTGTTCTATGGATACGGTGGCTATCCTCGGCGTCCGTTGGGCAGGTTGAGTGAGGCCACTGTTAAGAGTCTTGAGAGCAAGTTGCAGGAAGTCATGCAGGTGGAGCGTAGTCTTCCAGATTTCGCATGAGCATTGATATGAGCCAAATGCCACGCAGTCGGATAAATGATAAGCTATGATAGCGCATGTCATTCCTAAAATGTAACTTATTTACATATTTAGCTTTTTCATTGACGGAATAATACGACTCGGTGATTCGGCCAACAAGCGATTGTGTCTTTTTGAGATCGGAGGAACTCCGAGTCAATGGCCCGTGCTGGATCTGATTGGTTGGCGCAAAAGCCGGCCCGGCGGGAACTTGGCGGGACAGATTGGGTGACGTCGAGAAGCCCGAGAAACACAATAATAAGTCAAGGTTTTTTCACCAATTGATTATGAATGTTTGGTGAATAGAAGATGAAGGCTCTTCTCCATTGTCCACTATCGATCAGACGAAAAATTCCAAGAGAACTCTGACTGGTCAGCACTTATATCTCTTTGTCGTTGCCGCCCTGCCCCTATCACCACGAATACAGAACGTCGTACGATCCTGTTCACTGAACTGCGCGAGCGATGCTGCGCAACCGGAAAAACTTCCTGTAGTTTTGCGACTGTTTCCACGAGAGTCTCGCCGCAAGATGTCCACACCCACTGTTGAACAGCTCGAGTAACGATGTATGAGTGCCCCGCTTGCTCGCCAAATCGCTATCGATTTCCCGTAGGTACACTAGCTACTTTTAGTAGTCAGCCGAGTGCACGTTTCCTACTACGAAGTTCCTAGGTCGTATTGCATGGTCCGTATCACACTATCAGCGTTTACTTTCAATCCACTTGGATAAGACCCTGTGGTGGAGCCTCTGAAATAAGAATCGCGTCCGCCCCGCCAGGTCAACAATCAGAAATCAACGTCAATTCCAGTTCCGACTCATTTGCAAAACCAGGCATACATCTCTTGAAACTTTCAATATGCCTTACCCAGAGGAAGCCCAGGGATTCATGATCGATGGTCCTGAGACATGGCTATCATTCCAGAAGCGTTCTGTAAGTGATCGAAGCCCAGCTTTGTTTTCCGGCCGAATGTTGACCAACAACGTGAAGTTCAAATTGAAACCTTTTGGCGAATATGGTAGGACTCAGACGCATCATGTAGGCACATGTGGCTGATATATTCGATTATAGACGTCGATATCAAGGTCGAAGCATGCGGTATCTGTGGTAGCGATGTCCACACCATCAGTGGTAAGCGCAACGAGCCCCCAGCACATAAAACTTTTGACTGAGTCAATCAACAGGCGGTTGGGGATCCCAGAACTGGCCCCTGTGTATTGGACACGGTATGTTCATTCCAATTTCTCCTTGATTCGATCGACTTGATGATCGCTCATATTTTGTCTTTTAAGAAATCATTGGCACCGCAATTAGAGTTGGATCCAAGGTCACAAATGTCAAGACGGGCCAGAGAGTCGGTGTCGGCGCACAGGTGTTCTCCTGCGGCGACTGTAAGCAATGCAAGAACGACAACGAGACCTACTGCCCCAACATCATAATCGACACCTATGGCTCCAAGTGGCCCGACAGTGGTATTGTCAGCCAAGGCGGTTACTCATCTCACGTGCGTGCTCACGAACATTGGGTCTTTGCCATCCCCGAGAAACTGAAAACCGACACTGCTGCTCCTATGCTCTGTGCTGGTATCACCGCTTTCTCTCCTCTCGTGCGTAACGGTGCTGGCCCCGGCAAAAAGGTTGGTATTGTTGGCATGGGAGGCATTGGACACTTTGGCATCATGTTTGCCAAGGCACTTGGTGCTGAGACCTGGGCTATCTCTCGGACTAGGGCCAAAGAGGCCGATGCGCGCAAGATCGGTGCTGACGGATTCATTGCTACGTGCGAAGAGGGCTGGGAGAAGGAACACCGATTCTCTTTCGACGTCATCGTCAACTGTGCCAACTCGTCGAAGAACTTTGATCTTGAAAAATACCTTTCCATGATGGACGTTCACGGTAAATGGGTCAGCGTCGGCCTGCCCGAGGAAGAAGGACAAGTGATTAAGGCCCAGAACCTGATCGCGAATGGTGTTTTGATCGGTGCTAGCCATCTGGGCAGTCGCAGGGAGATGATCCAGATGTTGAACCTGGCTGCTGAGAAGGAACTTGATGGCTGGGTTGAAACCATCGACATCAATGAGGAGAACCTCAAGGAAGCTATGCTGCGTATGCAGAAGGCCGATATCCGTTACCGATTTACACTGACCGGGTTCGACAAGGCTTTTCCCGAGGCCTAAACGATGACATTGTACATCCAAGATTAGATAGACGTCCAAAAAAATTGAATCGTGTCCCTCTGAAGCTCGAACAAGTAATGGAATGAATTTGATGCTATGGAAGTGCATAATGTCGGGGGGAGAAAGAACTCTCTTCCCACTTTCCTCCAAGGTCCTGCGTTGCCTGTCACATGATCTGAACTTATAAAGCTCAATTCCCCAACCCGAGATAGACAGTATATAAACAAATGGTATACGTGTTCCCCGGTCTGTCACTTCCACTGAGTCCTCGGCCATGGAGAGATAAAGGGTGAATAGTGATCCAATGAACAGAAGGAAGCTCTGTAGTAATTTTCAACCCTGAAAATGCTCAGATATGCCTCCGCGCTATGGTTGAGTCTAGTTCCACTCCTCGATTAACCCCGGACTCCAGATTTTCTGCTTAATGAAACATCACTAAACTGTAAACGGTCGCTACCGGAGATTAGACAAATGGAATAGATGTCCACTACGGTCGTCGTTAGATCTGATTATCTGAATGCTGACAGTACAGTCTATACGAGATCGGATCAAAAATCTTTTCTTGACATGGATCCCTTTGCTTTCACTGGCCCCAACTAGAGACAGTCGGTCGCAATCGTAATAAAACCCGAAGTATTGTTTCTTGGCAAAGCGAAAAAAAGAAGGAAAAAAAAAAAAAAATAACAAGGGACAGAAACGGAAGAGGCCAGTCCGCCAGAGAGAAAATTCTAATGGGCAGGGCGGTGAAATAAAACCTTAGGGCAACGCCACCGCGGGCATCCCAAGGGGCACCTTGCCTCTTCAGGCGACGACTTCCATCTTTTTATTTCTGACTTTCAGCCTGGCTGTCCTTCTTTCTTTCGCATTTGGATTCTATATTTTCTATTTCTTCTTTTCTTTTCTCTACTCTTCGTGTTTACGTCTCATCTTATCTGTTTTCATAGTTATCTATTTCGGCGGTCTCTTTCTTGTTTCGTCTGTTCTGCCTTCGACTTGGGAGTTCCCGGAGCGCCTCCTTGTTACTCTTTGATATAGATCCATTTTATTTCCCTGGCAGGCATACATATCATAGATTGCACCCTCACAGCGCCCCTTACGTCCTGGTTTGCCGTCATACAAACCATTTAAAACGATTATACACATTCTTTCTCCACGTCGTGTTTTCTTCTATTTGGATTGCGTTCTTGCACGAGCAATCGTGGCCGTGCCATCACCAGAGTACATCGATTCCGTTGCTGCCTCCCGACCACCCGTCGTTCCTCGCGAATCATGACGCTGCACAATTCTTATCCTCACCGTCCGGCTCGGAGACGACCATCGTTGCTACGTACTCGACCGAAAACTGCAGGTCCCGGGGAAGTGCCTGGCGCAAGCGTTCCTTGGATGAACCCTGGTCCTTGGGCATTGAATCCGTCCTGTAACGGCGGTGACGACAGCCAAATAAGCCTTTGTCAACAGGTCCATGACACGACTGATGTGTTTGAGGAGATATCCGGGTTCCCCGAACCGGCACCTCGTCATCGCGCAGCGAAGAGTTTTTCGAGCATCCGTCATGGTGTTGACGGTCTACGTGCACTCGGCCGACGTCTCTCCGTGACGATTCGAGGAAAAGGTCCGAAACACAATTCACACGTGCCACCTGAAAGCGATCGATATGTCGACGGAGAAAAACCGTCAGGCGTCGTTCCTGAGGGAAGGCACCGTAATGCTTGGTTCAAGGGGCATAGTATCAATCGCCGCCCATCACTGCACAGTGTTTCTGCCTTACACTCTTTCTATGCGCCAACTGCAAATGTTGCGAATTTTATTCCCGGAATGGGCTTTGAGCCCCCCGTTTTTTCGAATGATCTATCCGGAGGTGCTGCGGCTCGGGCTGCCGCCGCGGCCCAAAATGAGATGACTAAAGCACGGAATGCCTCCCCAGGAGACTCGAAGATTTTCGACTCGGAAAGTGGAATTGGAATCGATCTGCGTGACCGTTCCGACCTGTCAGACTGCGAAACAGCTGTCGTACGACTAGGTGAGTTCACCATGTTTTTAGACGTCTTTATCGAAACTAAACTAACGAATTGAGTAGATCCTGTGGCGTATCTACCTGCTGAGCTCATTTCTAATATATTTTCATTCTTGAATCCTGCATCACTAGTGCAGTTGGAGGCTGTTTCGAAGTCCTGGAATAAGGCTGCTTCGTCGCATCATGTGTGGCGGAATGTCTTCCGCCAGAAATATGGCTACAAATCGTTTGAACCGTCCTCCTCAACTGCTGCGACAACAAAGACTCTTTCAGCAGGTTTAGGCAAGACCCTGCCTAATCAGGACTGGAAGAAAATGGCTATGGTTCGAAAGTCATTAGATCAGCGATGGAAAGACGGCAAGGCGGCGGCTATCTATCTCAAAGGTCATACCGACACTGTATATTGTGTTCAGTTTGATGAGTACGTTTGACTTCTCTTGCTTTCACCGTGGCAATCGCTGACGTTGTTTTCTATTTCAGACATAAGATTATCACTGGATCTCGCGATCGTACCATTCGTATATGGGATGCGCATTACCCATGGGCCTGTCTTAAGGTTATCGGCGCGCCTGCCACACAACAACGCCAGTCAGCCGCAAATCACACAGATCAGCAGCCTTCTACCAACCCGCCGTTTCTTTCTATCTGCGCACCAAGTCAACACTGGACTGATGTCGCGGACCAGTCAATCGCGTTGTCTGATTGCCACAATGCCTCAATCTTGTGCCTCCAGTATGACGATGAGATCATGGTTACCGGATCCTCTGATTTCACCTGCATTGTCTGGGATGTGAAAAATGACTACAAACCAATCCGGCGATTGGTGGGTCACCGGTCTGGGGTTCTAGACTGCTGCTTTGATGATCGTTATATCATCTCCTGTTCCAAAGACACGACTATATGCGTTTGGGATCGAGGAACGGGCAGATTGGTCAAGAAACTGCTAGGCCACCGGGGACCGGTCAATGCAATTCAATTGCGTGGTGATCTTCTGGTCTCAGCTAGCGGAGATGGTGTGGCCAAATTATGGAATATCGCATCTGGCCTCTGTGTTAAGGAATTCTCGAGCAAGGACCATGGACTTGCCTGTGTCGAATTCACCGAAGACGGCCGAACCATCCTGGCTGGTGGTAATGATAAAGTGATATATCAATACGATGCTAATAGTGGTGACATGGTTGGTGAAGTCGATGGCCACAACGGGCTAGTTCGGTCTTTGCATCTGGACAGTCTGAACAATCGCCTTATTAGCGGTAGCTACGATTTCAGCGTCAAGGTCTTTGATGCCACTACCGGAAAGTTATCCATTGATTTCCCTGGATGGACGACTAGCTGGGTCTTGAGCGCCAAGTCAGATTACCGTCGCATTGTGGCTACGAGTCAAGATTCTAGCGTTGTTATTATGGATTTTGGATATGGATTAGACGGTATAGAATTGCTGGAAGAGTAGGATAGATTTCTTTTTCTTTTGTTTCCTTCTCGCTTTAGATTCCCCTTGAATGTGCTTTCATTCTCAGTTCTGATTTTCTCACTTTCTTCTTTTTTATCTTCTTGCATTGGCGAGTTATGCAACTCGTTCTTATCATTTCTTTCGCTTCGTTGAAATATATTGATTTTCTCGGCCGTGTTTTTGGGCAAACATCAGAATTGGGGTTATTCGATTGGGACTGTATTCTTCATTACGACTTTATTTCTATCCTGCTTCGTTCTCTCGTCTATCTTCTGCCTTTTAATTTTATATACGCCATGCTTTCTGCTCAAAAGTCGTCTATAGACATGGCATGCGATAGAATCGCTTCATACACATGTTCTCTGTTCCTTGGTCTCAGTATACAGATACACCATGTCGAGCTGAAGGCAGCTAGGCCTGTTCTTGAATTGATCATACTACTCTTGCAACTCATAAAAGAAATTGACTCGATACTCGTGTAAAATTGATCTTTATGGGACATGGACGTAGGCTTGGCATGGATTTGGATTCTTAGTGGGGAATAACCTGAGGCTGTCAAAACAAAAGAAAACAAAACAAAACTTTGCCCTCTCCTTATTCCGTATTCCACTCGCATCCATCCTTCAAGACACGCTGAGATTTGTCTCGCATTTGATTATTCCGTTGGCCTGTCTATTTGCTTAAATAGTCCCTATCTTCATCTTTTATTTTCATTCGAGAGAAGAACGGGTATTTCCAGAGTCATTTGTTTTTCTCGCTTTTCAAAATCCATCTTGCACATACCCCGCCATGAGTGAATCAAGGTACGTGCAAGGTCTTGTGGCTTGTTTGGGATTATTGTTCTGGACTGGTCGAAAAATCTATCTTGAGATCAACTGCAGTGCTGATCAGTGTTTAGACAAGAGCTTTTAGCATGGTTGAACAACCTTCTCCAGCTCAACATTACGAAAGTTGAGCAGTGCGGCACAGGGTACGTCGAGATCTTTGAAAGTATGGTGAATAAGCTTGAATTCTAATCTGAGTATTACGACATTTCTAGAGCTGCTTATTGCCAAATATTCGATTCGATTTTCAGTTCGTCCGCCCCCGATAACATTCCCCGACACGCTCGGAATATACTACAGTAGCAGTTTGTTCTACAGGCGATACACTTACTGACTTTTAATCTGCGTATTAGTGGATGTGACTATGAACCGTGTCAAATTCAATGTCAACACTGAATATGCATACCTCCAGAATTTCAAGGTCCTCCAGAGTACGTCTTCACCTTTGCACACACGCGCACTTGTGCTCCATCTTCGTGGGGTTCTTGATTAACTTTCTCTCAAAGATGCTTTTAGTCGTCACCAAATCGACCGACCGGTCCCCGTCGAGGCTCTTGTGAAATGCCGTATGCAGGACAACCTCGAATTCCTTCAATGGGCCAAAAAATTCTGGGATCAACACTACCCTGGCGGTGACTACGATGCAGTTGCTCGCCGCAAAGCGTCCGGCGGACCGGCCGCATCAGCAGCGCCCGTCACAGCTTCCCGTACAACCAGCGCAGGCGCTCGACGAGGCGGCACCACTCCTACCGGCGCGGGCGTTCGACCTCGTGTGGGTGGCGCGGCAGCTGGACCGGCAGTTGCGGCCTTGAACCAGGAGATTGCGGCACAAAAAGAAGCCATTGCGGGACTTGAGAAGGAACGTGACTTTTATTTTGCGAAATTACGCGATATTGAGTTGTTGTTGCAGGCTGCGGTTGAGGCGGATCCGAAGTTGGAGGAGGAAGAGGATTCGTTGGTGAAGCATATCCAGGGTATTCTATATTCAACCGAGGTATGTCTACTTTCCCGGGCAAGTGAGAAGAAAAAAGGGTATGCTAACTGCGGTTATAGGACGGATTTGAGATTCCCGCAGAAACCGAAGAAGGCCAAGAGGAGCTGGAGACGTTTTAAAAATCGTACATTCCTCGAACTGCTGTCGTTGTTCGTTTGCAATTTTTTCACATCCTTACCTATTGTCCTTTGAGTATACTACCCGAATACCCCTCCTCAATCCGTCGCCTTTGTCACAGCATCAGCCTCATTGAATCTACATTATTCTACATCTCCGTCCCTCGCTGGTCCAAGATTTATTATGACTGGATTGGCTTGAGTACTCCCAAAAACCGCATTTACCTAGCACGTCTTGTTTACCTTGTTGAAGAGAATGAAGTAGTTGCAGACCTGTCTTGTATAGATTGTATGGATTGAATGGACTGAAACGGTTTATCTGCCGAGCGAGGTCTGAAGACTGAAACCGATTACGTAGAGGGATACGTACGCCGGTCTTTTTGTTAGGTAAATCGTTACATACGGTAACATTGATAGCCGAGCATCATGTTACTATTTCCGGCTGTATGTGGATACTTGGGTAGGGGATCCCGGGATTCAGTGTTGTCAAAGGCAAAGAACTTTCTTTCTATACACTTTCCGGGATCAGACCTCTGCACTATGCACTCGGGGCATGTCAGTTAGATATCTGATAGACTGGGCATACAGTCACGCGATCTGTGCAAGACTGTCATCGTGTAGGCAATCCGTTCTAAGGTAGAATGTCAGATGAGCCGATGCTACCATGGAGCCGATAGACCCAGTCAAATCTATGTTCCTTTCGGTAAGAAGAAGACGGGATGCAAGAAGAACAATTTCACGCAGCAAGGATTATCTAATTAAACATGGCACTGTTTGCGGTTTAGCGTCAGGAACGGCGACTGCCAAGACTGCCTAGTGGCCGTTTACAGTACAATACAATACAAGACACTTATGCCAGAATATATAGTTAACTACGCAGTATAGTTAGGACAATAGGACAATGAATACACTGTTATTACAACTCACGTGCTCGCAGACGCCCTTCCTTGCCTCGGTCTGCCCATACAGATTCGAAATAAGTTACTGTACTGTGGATGGAAAGATCGGTACCGGACAACGCAGGGATTGCAGTTCTGTACGGAAAATTACACCAAAGCTGGGGCTTCTTCCACGCACTCTGGTTGGCTCGTCGACGGTCCAGAACGAAACACGGCACCGGCCGTCTTTGATCTTGTCTCCTCAATTAATTCCATCCATCCAAAACCAATCCAACCAACGCTCCTGCTGCTTCTCTTTTCTTTTTCTCTTCTTCTTTCTCCTTCTCTATCTTGCATCCCATCTCTGTCTATCTCAACCATGTGCTGCTTGGGTCAGGTATCTTCGTCTACCTCCCTCCGTCGCATAACCGTCATGTGCTAGGCTCCGTTGATACGTGTCGTCGCTCCTTCGTCAGCTGTCTTCTTTTCTCAACGTACGTACACCCTCCGCTCTTCCAACACCCGACGTTAGGATTGACCGTACTCAGAAAAACCAGTCTAGCATTCGTTCAATCAGTTTCCAAATTCTTTTTCTCCTTGTGGGAGTATCCGTTCCTTCGTGACAGAGTTTAGCTGCAGGTTCATTCGCTGCCCGCCGGACGTCCACTCCTTGTTATCACGATCAAATTTTCTGCTTGGCGATTATACTCTCTTTCGAATTCGCAGTGCGGCTACTTTCATAGTGTCCATTATCCGATCTACGACTCTATTTCCGTTCGGATTTCAGTTGTTTCTGACTCTGTCATTCAAAGCACCAGCCTATGGTCTCACGCCAGCGTCCGTCAGATCCGAATGCGGAAGTCCATAGTGTACAGTCTGGAATGCCGGTCATTGTTTGAGGTTGTGTTTGTGAACGAGAGCAAATCCTTGTACGACAAAAATTCTAAGAGAAGAAAGCGTGCTTGGAATCGGCAACGACCCTGAGGGTCGTGTCGCCGATAATGACCCACCGTCACCATCACCACCATCATGGGGCGCAAAATCCCCATACGGGCGCTGAAGCGGGGAGAGGAATTGATACGCTGGGCTCGGGAGAGGGTACTGGATTGAATTACGAACAACGCGTTGATAGCGATTTTGCAAATGCACTACATATAAGTCCTGAGGAACCGGCACTCAACCGATTCGACGTTACGGACAAAGATCTTGGTTTGGCTCGAAGAGATACTGAAGTGACGCAGACTGTGACCGCAGTGGTGGCCACCGCAATTGATGTGATTATCGAAAGCGGCTCGCAGACTATCGCCCAAGTGACAGTCACATCACTTCCAGCAGTTGTATCGGTCCCGACGTTGGGTATAGTCACGATTCCGGCAGAATCCAATCCTCCAGCGCCGACGGCAGCAGTAAGTGCTGCTGGTCCCGAGAATCAGATACCTCTTGGATCGTCGTCTACGTCTTCTTCAGATACACAGCCCACATCGCAAGAATCTTCGTCTACTCAATCCACTCAATCCACTCAATCCGCTCAGTCTACTCAATCTACTCAATCTACGCAATCTACTCAATCCGCTCAATCTACGCAATCCACTCAATCCACTCAATCTACGCAATCTACTGAATCCGCTCAATCTACTCAATCAGACTCGTCATCCTCAACATCTTCATCCGTGTCGACAACCTCTACTCAGTCCTATACATCCTCGACTTCTACATCTACGTCATTGACTACCGCATCACTCACTTCTTCAGAACCCTCAACCATATCTTCCTCGTCACTCTCAACTACGAGTTTCCCATCTACAACAATCTCGGCCGAACAATCATCTGGTTCTTCTAGTACCTCTTTCTCTAACTCGGGACATTCGACGACCAGCGGCACACACCTGCCGTTGGCCTCTTCATCTTCATTAGCAGCGGGCTCATCAGGCGGTGGATCTGATACAGGAAAAATCGTCGGAGGTGTAGTTGGCGGGGTCCTCGGCCTACTAGCAGTACTGTTATTAGCATTCCTGCTCCTACGATGGAAAAGGAAACGAGCACAAACGGCTACTGCTGCCACAGACACAACTTCAAGGAGTGTTCAAGACGGTCCAGGTCCTCGTTCTGCTGAAATGGCTTCCCAACGTTCAAGTAATACACCGCTAGCGGCGGCGGCAGCAATAGGTCGCTGGGCTTCGTCGTCTTCTCGACGCTCTGGTCGGCGAGAAGAGGGTTTAGGCGTAACAGGGGAGCGAGGATTTCAAAAAATCTCAGGTCGCAAGATCCCTTCCGTTCTTCACACAGGCGGAGATGGATACGGAGATGAAATTGAAAAAGAGCCCGTTCCAGAACTACGAACTCCGCCTCTAGAACCGACCAGTCCGGTATCACCCGTCAGTGCCATTGGTGGTGGAAATCACCACTATCCTCCCATGCGAGAGGATTTCATTGCAGCTGGCGTAGCAGCGGGCTCGTTTGTATTACGGCCATCCCCAGCCCGAACACCGACAGCGAGCTCAGTTGATCTGGCAGCTCCATCGCAATCGAGTCAGACAGGGGTTTCCCCCGCGAGACCTGATCCATTGGGACGGACACTGTCGCGATACGATGGGAGTCGAAGCAGCCGCTTTACAGAGGGTATTTGATCCATCTATATCATACGAATCACGAAGTAATCTATATTCTGGGACATGCATTTTTTCTTTCTTTCTTATAATTCGATATTTCACATCTATGGCACTTTTCGGCCTTTTCCATAGTTGTTACTTCATACATACCCGACATTTTTTTCTAAATGTTTATAGTATTGACGGTCGACTTGTCCACTCGACTACTTACTGTATTTTTACTTCTTGGATTCATACCATTTAATCCATTTATTTACTATCTCGGGAGTTTCTTTCTGCGATTAGATACGTACATGTGTAACCTATCTGTTCTTCGATCGAGTATTCAACAAGTCTTTATGCTGCAGTAAGTATTGTTACGCAAATCACTCCCGAGGCGTTGGAAAAGGAAGCCTTCTGGAACATTTCCTTGTTTGTATAGGGCTTTATCCATCCAAGAACAAAGTATAAACAAAAGAAGTCTATTGACCGAGAATATGTCCTATATATCTAAACCATCCAACAACAAGAAGAAGAAACCATATGCACAGAGAAGGGAACAGAAAAAGGAGTGCTAAATGCTCAGATCATCTATCAAGAATAATGCTCGTTCAATGATTCGAAGAGATCACCCCTTCCTCCGGCGTCACCGGTTTGTACTCTTCATTGCTGGCTACTGCATTATTCTCGGAATCGGTGGCAGCAGCAGTGGGAGGAGTACTGGCAGATCCCATTTCGGGAAAGTAGAGTCCCGGGGCGAAGATTGTGAGGAGAATGGCTGGGTAGAGGACCATACTTTTTACATGTTAGTTCGGTTCATCATTGTTCGGGGGGAAAAGACTTACGCTCCCTCGAGGACATAGAAGAGGACTTCGTTACGCATGATTGAGTTTCTGTGGAGAAGTCAGTACGATACAAGTTCCTGGTTCTTTTGAGCTTCAACTCACCCCCATCCACCGGCCATTTCGGCGACACTAGAAATCATTTAGTCATATATATATAAAAGAGAAACAGAAAAACATACCGATAAATACACCTCACCAAAATCCCCGCATACGCACACGCAATAGCCGAGCAAAAAACCCGAAACCGCCTCGAATACCAAATCTGCGCGTTAACCGAACTTCTAACCTTCTCAGACGGATTTCCGAAATGCTTCATAGCTGCAACGAAGAAATCAAGCGACAAGAGGCCAAAGACAACCAAATTGACAACTTGTAAGGCAATACCGGCGATGATGATATTGTTCCCCGTTTTAAGGATCTTTTCGTCCACGGGGGTCTTGTCGGAGGCTGCTGCGTCGACGCCGCCGCCGACGCCTTGGAGGACAAGGCAGAAGACGTCGAAGGGGATGAAGATCCAGGTGTAGAGGCGAGGGGAGATGCGCGAAAAGTCTGGGCCGACTGTGCGCGCAACGTGTTTGAGGGTGAGGTAGATGCCGGCGCAGATGAGGGTTGGTGCGAGGATGATGCAGACGAGATCTAGTTTGAAGCCTGGGTCGGACCAGGGGTTGTAATGCATCAGGATTCGACCAATGTATCCTTCAACCCTGTTTAGTGCATGGAGATTATAATCAAGGTTAGGGTTCAAGACTACTAACCACACGTCTCAAGCGCAAATCCTGCAGAAACCACCACTCCAAACACCCAGGTCCTTTTCCACAATCCAATGCCCAATGTGAAAATGGTGCAGAGCGCATAAACTATCACGAAGAATATATTCGCACCCAGGTTAGGGTAGTAGCCCAGCGTGGTTGCTGAGACGGGGCATTGCGCCGAGACTTCCGTGCAGGTTGCGTGGCTGGAGGGCATGTTTCTTTTTATTATTACCTATGTTTGAAATATTTGGTGAGAATGAAAGAGGGGACGATACTATCAGGGATGATAGATATCAGACGAAAGAAAAGAAAGGAAAGTTGGGCTGGTTAAGTATGGAGAACTTGGAAAAGTGATTAATAAAGAAAATATACTGGTTACTTAACTAGACTATGGGTCTATAATCTTATATCCGCCGTATACTTCGTTTTACCACTGGACAACGACTACGTGCCTAGACTACCCCAGTCCTGAATACGTACTCACCTTGCCACGAACCAACCAAGATTCGAGAAATTGTGCATAGTCGAGATGCTAAACAGCGAGATCTTGGCAGCCAGTCACATCGCGTCAGTTGGTGGGGAGGAGAGATCCTCTTTTAGTATGTCGTTGGATACGAGCCACAATGAAGAGATACTACTGACTCAGGGCAAGAATAGAAGAGTCGTTCAGCTCGTATTCCTCGTGTTGAATCTGAGATCGTCCTTCCTTTCTCGGCTAGCGTGCGCCGCCGGATGGGGCAACTTCCGAGATTAGGGTTATTCGGGACCCTTACTTAGTTGAGACAACCCTGAATTCATTCCTATCTACTCATACTCATACACTAATCCGATATTCCCAGCCCTAGATCAATTTGATTGCAACTCCGTCGCTTGACGCCCTGGTATCATAACCTTCCGAAATAAAACAAATAAATAGCTCAACGATACAAAGTCAACCGATGCTCATCGCCGGCCACCGCCCACTCGTTCTATACCATCCGGCGCTTTCTTCAGCTTCACGCGACATTCGGGACAGAACCATTTCGCGCGCCGGCTGGGTGGTTCTTTCAGGCCAATACATTCGAGATGGAACCATTCACCTTCGCACTATATAACCCGCATTAGAACAGAACAACCATTGGATACTCCAGAACTTACATCATTGTTTTCACAATTGATCATCGTCCCAAAACTGACATCCTTGCAGAGACAGTATCGCGGCTCGTTCGGGTCGATCTTTTCCAAAACACCGTCTTCATCAATCCGGTAGTCCTCCCCCTTGATGGTTTCCTTGCCCGGTGCCCGCTTTTTAGGTTTGGATTTGCGTTTGCCGTGGCTGAGTGTTGCACCGCCCTCGAGACTGGAAGAAACAGGTCCCGGAGCCGGTCGCTTTTTCCGCCGAGCACCTGTTCCTGTTGCGGTAGTGCCTAGATCTGGTCCCGGCGTCTTGGAAGCTGGTGTGACACTCTTACGCCGGAGATGTTCACGGGATACTCCGATCAATGCAGCGTTCATTGCACTTCCTGGCTCCATAGAGGTCGCTGCCGAACGTCGTCTTGATGGCGGTCGAGTCGTTGGAGGCGTTGGCGTCGCAACACCTCTGTGAGTCAAAATAGTAGTCGCTGGAACATTTTCAAGTGACGTAGAAGCTTGTGATGCAGCTGATCGAGCTCTGGTCGGTGGTGGGCTAGACGATGACGGCTTCAAAGCCTTGATCCCAGGAATTTCACCCGGAGTCGTAGTAGGATCAAGTAAAGATTGAGGTAAATCCGTCGCTCCGTTTGTCGCTTCTGCTGAGGGAGCTTTGCCGGTGTTGCGTCTCTTAGACGGTGGTTTCGACGAGACAGGCTGATCAGATTGTTCCACCGAAAGACTCTCTTCCGCTTTTCTTTTCCGAGTAGTCTTCGCCCTGCCCTTTGCTGCAGGAGTTACAGGGGCGCCATTGGGCTTCGCGGAATCTGTAGCAGCAATCTGGTTGTTTTCGCCCGACGTAGAAAATAGACGTTTAAAGGTAGAGCCGATATCACTTATCCGTTTGGCTGCCAGCTCTGCTTCTGCTGCTGCTGCTGCTGCCGCAGCAGCAGATGCCGCTTCTTGCTCTCGAGCCATATTCTCCCGTTTGAGTCGTTTTGCCTCGTTTAGAATCATACCGCGGTTACTGGTTTTAATCTCTTCTGCTGCAGACATATCAGCAGTCGCCTCGCTCTTGCGGATAAGCTTTCCCGGTACATAAGTATTCTCAATGTCATCACAATCAATGAGCTCCTCTCCAGTGGCCATAGCTTTTGCTTTTGCAGCCCGATACCCTTCCCAACCTCTTCCACCCGTCGCGAGTTCGCGGTTGATCATGATTTCACTCGGTTGCCAGATGGCATTCTTTTTCATTTTCTTTCTTAGTTTTGTCATTTCCCAGTCAGTAAGCCTAAGCCACGGCAGATCTTCACTACCGAGTTTGGCGTCTTCTGGAGGCGGTTTCAGTAATGCTAGCGCATTGCTTGTCGAAATTCCAGCGACAGAACTGTGCACGTTAGTGCCCGCTCCTGTTAATCGCTGTTTACCGCGCTTCTTGTCTTTCTTTAGCTGCAAAACCTCCTGCTCGGGATTAATAACGTGTCCACCACGACGTGATCGGGCCTTGGGTGCTTCGTTGTCCGACTGCTCTGTACTGGCGATAGGCGAATCTGGATCAAGCCCAGCAATCACTGAGCGTCGACTTCTAGATTTCGGTACGCCAATTTTGTCAGGTGCCTGGCCGTCGACGCGCAGCGTGATACGTGTCGCCCCCTTTTCCGTCTTTCGACCACCCCTTGGGCGTTTCGCGGGCGGAGTGGCGTCGCGAGATGCCGGTTTTGGTAGTAGCTCGAGCTTCCTTTTGATATTTCCTAAGCGATCGTGGTGCCGATCAACGACATCATAGATTCGACACGCCTCTGCGTACGATGCTTCACGTGCATTGATCGCGCGGCTTAGGTGGAGGGATATTTGCTCGCGTAACTCTTGTGGATTGCGTCGGGACTCGACCGGCAATTCTGGCAGCTGGCCATAGATCTTTGTAAGCTCATGAACTTTTTGAGTGGCATTCAAGTACGTCTCGTCGAGTCCACGGATCAATGTCAAGGAGCGGATGAGGTCCGATGGTAGGTACTCTGTGTAATCAATGAAGTCTGTGACGGTGGCTTGGGCATCAGGGTCAAAGGGCCCTTCAAAGATAACCCCGCCGCTATCGTCCGTATCATCTGTCATTGTGAACACGAGACTGATGGCGAAAGCCGTCCATGGAGGGAGATAAGCAGCTCGGTGCGAGGTGTTCCTGGACTTTTGAGGTTGGACCGCCTGAAGTGATAACACGCGGATCAACTTATCTCCGTAGCCCGACACAGCGTGATTGGCTAGACAGAACAGCTGCCTGATAAAACAGCTTAACCTTTTGATTCTATTGACTCCCTATGAGCAGGTCTGTTCATCTCGATGCTTACTGAGAGAGTCATGTACGTTACTTCACTACGGTAAATGCATGGCAAGAATTGAAGAGAAAGCTGCGAGTTAAATGACGAACCAGGCAATATGTCAGCCAGGGTTGGTTGTCCAGTCCAAGCCAGGCTTAACCCAGCATGTAATATTCCAGTGAGAAGCATTTAATCGCCCAGGTAGCTGACCTTTGTGTGTCCCGTGTTATAGGACTAGGGCTTTGGTTGTGATACGTTACCGCTTTTGTCGTGGGGATTGACCATCAGACAAAGCCAGACAAACGGGCTTCGGATAGATCTGACAGAGAAACATAGGCGATGCTCCTTGAAGAAGGTTGGCCACAGGTCACGGGGTTTTCCTGCTGGCTGTTATTTAGTTGCTGTCGTTCCTTCTTTCCATCTGTGCCGCAGAGCTTTCCTTCCTTTGCTGAGCCCAATCTTCGTCAGACTTCACTGCTAGGGTGGCTCTCACTTAGCTTTTTATCACCCTCCTCAATTTCGACAAAAAACCGGTACTTCAACAGACTGGAGATGGAGAAGGCAACGCAGCGGCTAAATCTTCTGTTCCTCAACCACGAGCACCTCCTCGCCAAAGACATTGGCTTACGTCTTCCTGCCTCAAAGACGAAGCCTGAAATTGTCTCCAGCATCGTTCAAACCGTCACCGACGAGAAAAGCTTACCTGATGGCAAACATACAGAGCTTTCATCAAGTGTGGCCGTCAAGGCAGGCAAGAAAGCTGCCGAGGCTCAGATTAGACTGAACCATCCAGAGGACAAAGACGTCGATGAGCCCGATGAACGCACCGCCTTTGAGTCGGGGATTGAAACGTCTCCGCCTTTGATCACACAGTCATTTTGCCCCGCCGCAGCGATCATGAAATTACCATACAAGTACATGCGCGGTGACTCAGCGAGGATGATTGGAAGGCGCTTCTTTGACGGAGGCCAATTCTGGTCGAGAGAGTGGGATCTGTAAGTATTCGGAACTCTTTCAAGTTAGGTGCCCGGTTCTGATCCAAGTCGCTCAGTTATTATATTTTCCCTCCTCGTGATCTTGCACCAGGCCCTCTGCTTCTGTTGCATGCTTCCCAAGTCCAACAGTTCCTGGATCTGATCAGCAAAGATTACGGCACTCGCTTAACCATCCCCATGGATCCTGAATTGGGCCTACTACTGTCCTTCCAGGAGCCAGGGATGCCCCAGCCACAATACCTTGGTCGATCATCAGATAAAGATATCAAGGATGACTTGGTCTCCACCATTCCAGTGTTGCCCGAGAGCTCGGTGGATTGCATCGACCCGCCTTCCGATGAATTTCGTCAAAAGATGGAGGCTGGATTGAATGCTACCAGGAAAAAGTCAAAGGCCTCAAAAGAGAAAAGACGGCTGTTGAAGATCGAAAAACAGCGGGAGTGGGTACGGTCACTGAAAAGAGCACAATGTTACCTCGGACTACATCCACGTTGCTCAGACCGCACAAACGGTAGCTATGATTCAGTCCATCAATCCGTCCACGATGACGGGCTGACACAGTCTCTGCCACCTCTCTCACTGGACACGGCGGCACCATTCCCATTCGTAGACGAGCCTATCTTCATAAGCGTCGACGTGGAATGGAACGAGCGCCAGCGCAACCAAATCACGGAAGTGGGAATTTCCACATTGGACACCTTGGACATTGCTCATGTGGCTCCTGGGCAAGGAGGAAAGAATTGGAAACAATGGATTCGTTCTCGGCACATTCGCATTAAGGAATATGCCCACATTGTGAACGGTGATTTTGTATCTGGTTGCCCTGATCAGTTCGGATTTGGCAAGAGCGAGTTCATTTCGCTTAAAGATGCTGCCGGGGTGGTAGAGGCCTGCTTCAATCCACCCTATTCCGCTCAAGTTCCTGTGAAATTTATACATGAGGAATCCACCGGGGCCAAACCGAAAGTCACGATCGAGACAGCAATTCAAGGATACAAGTTGCGCCCCCGCAACGTAGTCCTCGTTGGCCATGACCTTCAAGGCGACATCGATTATCTCCGTGCTCTCGGTTGCAACCTATTTTCTAGCACCAACTCGAAAACACAGCCCCAGAGTCCCTCACAAATCTCAAATAGAGCGTCATTCAGCTCGACCGCGCAAACGCTGTTCTTAGACACGCTAGACACGGCAGCCATGTTTCATGCTCTCAAACGGGATGTACACTCCCGCGCTCTGGGAAATGTTCTCAATTCTCTAGGTACACTTGGCTGGAACCTTCATAATGCTGGTAATGATGCTCGTTATACCCTTGAAGCTATGGTGCACATGGTCATCAATGCGAGAGTTGCGCTGGATAAGGGGCCACAGGAGCTTTCTGGAAATTACATGGATTGGGCAGCAAGACCTGTCACGAACGCAGACACTGAACTGCATGAGCTCGCTTGGCAAGCTGAAGTCGAGCGCCGTGTCTCCGAGGCGGCGGCTACCAGTGAAGCGCAAATCCGTGATGATTGCAAGATCTGGGAGATGGTCACCGGCTGGGACAGTGGAGACCGGCCAACTGCCGATGATATTGATGGTGGAGAGCCGAAGGGTTTCATGATCTCAAAATGAGCTTAGAAGTAGGGAATCTGACAATGGAGTTCTCCCAAGGCTAAGGTGGTTGGGAAGGAATAAACTATGTTAAAACTCCTTTGATGCCGGACAGAGGTCGCAAGCTCGTATTGTGAACCTTTCAGTTTTCTTATCGTGTACAATATCGAAGGAACTTGTACCTAAAAAGATATTTCTCCTGTCTTGTTAGTGTATTGGCAACTACAGGTATAATAATCAAAATCAGAGTCCGAATATGTACCAGTTTTGACGTCATCGACAGTGTTGCCTCTCGTGGCCAAGTGACGATAACGAATGCTACGCCTCTGCAGATTGAGTGTCTGGTTACAATTCGATTTTATTCCTTCTTGGACTGCCATCTATCTTATGATCAGAACACATCGTATGTCCTTGGTATCCGGGAACCCCGCCCGGTGTACAAACTTAGACCGACAGACCAAAGAATAACTTTACAAGCGAGAAGTCTTTCCATCACCACCACTTACAATCAATCAGTCACGCCTTGAATTCGCGAATCCAATTGATACCTATTATCCAAAAATGACGACTATGCCGCTTACCAACTTGCTCAAGACAACGAGCAGAGCAGCCTTCGAGAAAGCCACCAAACATCCCTTCCTAGAGGCAGCTGGAAAAGGAGAGCTCCCCAAAGAGAAATTATCACAATGGCTCGCACAAGATCGGTTATATGCGCAAGCATATGTACGCTTTATCGGGGCCTTGCTCACCAAGGTTGTTTTGCCAACGAAAAATCCGAGTAACATGCAAAGACAAGTAGTCTCGATAGAGCAACATGTCTTTGACATTCTGGTGGAAGCACTGAACAACATTCAACGAGAATTGAAGTTCTTTGATGAAGTGGCAATGGAATACGGTCTAGATATCACTGCACTGTCTAATGAGCAGAGCAAGGATCAACATTTCGGAGCAGGCTACCTTGAGCCCTTGCCCATTACTCGAGCATATATCGATTTGTTCATGTCAGTTTCGAGTCCTGGAGTGAGCTTGGTGGAAGGTATGACTGTACTCTATGCAACGGAGTATGTCTATCTTCATGCCTGGAAGCATGCTGCAGCTATCATGTCGGAGACCGCAGCAAGCTGCGAGACCCTACCGTCTCCAGCTTCATTCTCGACCGGCGCTGAACGCGACATGGATGGAGGTGCATTACGTCGGAAATTCATTCCCAACTGGTCGAGTTCCGAGTTTGAGAAATTCGTGAATAAGCTTGGTGAAGTCGTGGATGAGTTGGCTGGGTGTATAAAGGGGGCGGACGTCATTGAGAAGACTAGGAATCAGTGTACAGGATGGTGGAGGCATATCCTTTGGCTGGAGGAGCAGTTCTGGCCAGATGTCAACGAACATTGAGGCCCTTGGTCATGATCCACACTCAATGGTGACCAGCATTGGGCCTATGTGTATAGTATTGGGGTTGAGAAGATACTGAAGCATTCACTTCAGAACTTGAAAATGAGCATTCCACGCTGCCTTCATATTTGCGCACGTTTTTTAGCCGAAATAGAGTTGCAAGCTTGTAGACAGAACATAATTGTTCATCATGGTATTCTAAAGTAGATTGGAGTTGATTTTATCTTGCTGCCTCAGGCCATAACATAAACATCGTTAGCCCATCTCCACTACGCCGCGACATCATCTCCGCATTGGATGTCCTGTCAACAACTTCCTACTGTAATTCTATGAGTTGTACGCACAATATTAACGAATACCTTCACGAAGCACTGTGCACTCTTCGAGAGCGACGAAATAGCATCTCGACCATCGTGCGCTCGCACTTATCCGCGGGTTCTGACCGTGTATGTACCGGCACAATCCCCCCGCAGTCGGATCGATCGGTGCCTATCGCTAATCATTGTTTCAACGATTGAGCCACAGTGAGCTACAATTCCACGACCTCATACTCAACAAAAGAACCTGAATAGATACTCACCGCCGCTGAAGATCATATCATACAATCACCACACCGATCGTTCGTCTTCCCCTCCGAAAGGCACACACAAACCGCCCAACATGGCCCAAATAAACTATCGCACCATCAACATCGATGTCCTCGACCCGGAGTCATCCATCAATTTCCCTATGGACACTCTCCTCCCAGGAAACCTCCCTGAACCAACAAACTCTGCTGCCGCGGCTTCTGTCGCGCAGCAAGTGCGCCAATTACTTCGAGGCGGCGATCCCGAAGGCGCTCTGAGACATGTGCTTGATACGGCTCCATTGGGCGGCGATGCACAGGCGAAGGAAGTCCATTTGGCTACGGTCATCGATGTTCTTCAGGGTATTCGACAGGGAGAGATGCTGAAGGTTTTGGAGGGTGTGATAAGTGGTGAGGGTGGTACTGAACGAGCGGATTGCTTGATGAAATACATGTACGTGTGCTACTCTTTATTCCAACGGGTGGATGTCATGAACTAACGGTATTTGTCTGGAAAAAATAGCTACAAAGGCATGGCCGTGCAGTCGTCGACTAGTGGTGCCCAGTCCCCTTCCTCACGCAAGAATCTTTCTCCGCAAGCTACTGGCTCGGGATTCTCCCAGGTGCAGGCTCGCAGTTTTGGTGAGGGAGGTGGCGGTCAGCATATGAGCGTGTTGCTGAGTTGGCATGAGAAGCTTGTGGAGTTGACTGGACATGGAACTATCGTTCGAGTTCTTACTGATCGTCGAACGGTTTGAGATCAATAGGAGTTTTTAGAATCAAAGACGTTCCAGTTGCGTGGTTGTGTATCTACCAAAAAATTTAAGTTATAACTTTTGATGACGGTCAATGTATGTCTATCAGACCGCGGTAAAAGACGAATATTCCTACCCGAGGAATGTTTCATACTTCGACTATCGTACATTTGCAACTCACGCGGACCGAAGACCATTTATTTCGGTTCAAAGTCCCCTCCACCTAGGAGATCCTTAAGATTGACCTCCCCACTACCTCTCTTCAGGGGTTCTGGTTGTCCGGCTCCTTCTTTCCACCCTATCATGAAAATGATTCTGAAAGTAGCCGGAATGCCGCTTTGACCATGCTCGGCTTCACTAATCTCCTCTTTATGAAGTTCTCGGTAAATAGCCTCATTTGCCAGAAGAACATCCTTCGATAGAGTGCCCATTTGCACAGTCGCGTTGCTCTCACCCATAGCCTGCAAATCCTCCATCAATGCGAAAGTGTTGGGAAAATCAACAACGATATCTTCAACATCCACAGTCAACATTTTGAAACCAGCTTTTGTCAAAAGACCTCCAACGTCTCTGACATCAGCCAGCGGTGAGATATGCGGAATCACACCACCACGACGTTCCATGTTGGCCAATTGTAGTGACGAACGGAGCTCAAAGAGCGTATCACCGCCAAACATTGCTGCAATAAACGGACTATCGGGTTTGAGAATATTATTGATTTGTGCCAACAGAGATGGGAGGTCATTGATCCAGTGGATGGAGAGAGACGACAGGACGGCATCAAAGGTGTTTGCTTCGTAGGGTAGGGATTCCAGATCTGGAATCACTTCTCGTTGAATAGATATCTGATCATTAAACTCCAGATCTGCATCACGATGTAGTATCGCATGCGACGTATCGATGCAGGTGAGAGAGCCGATACGGTTGGATAGAGGGGGGGATGATTCTACCGCGGGGTCTGGATTTGGAGCTGTTAAAGCTCTTGCGATGTTGCAACTATTTGCGCCGAGATCGAGAGTATTCGGAAAAGATCTTTTTATATCCTAATAACCAATAGATAAAATCAGCATTGCATTGAGATATCCCTTAAGGAAATGGGCAATGGAGGCGCACCAGTAATCTTTCACATAATCTCTTTGCGACCTCGTCTTTGATGTAGTCCACCTGACGACTCTGTTCGACATTTCGAGCTGCGCGGTCTTTTTGCATGTGCTTAACTGCTCGATTGAATACCTCGAAGGTCGGTCTGCCCGGCGCCTGAACGGCATAATTCCTCGTATGCGTCGAAAATCCGAGTGACAGCCGCCAGCGGCTCTGAATCTTTGTGATGGTAGAAGGGACCGACATACTGCCTGTCTTGCACAATATTGGTCGATTCAATTAACTCGAGAATGCTCAATTGTTCATCGTTGGATGACAGAAATGCATTCTTTTTATCGTGAGGAAATAGAAAATCCAATCATCATTCAATGATATGCAGCGGAACTAGACACTAGGCTGCATACGTACTAGTCGAATCTCCACCGAAGCTTGAGCTGTTTTCCGCCCCCGCGTCCTTCTTTGGGCATTCACCTCGACCATCTGTACTCGAGCATTCAGTATTCTGTGCAGCACAACAACTCGAATTCAGCGGTCCCGAATTAATGAAACCCAGTGTTTGATATAAGTCACTCCAATCAACTCTATCGCCTTTTATCCGACCAATATCTCGACATTCTGTGAAGTCTCAGGGGCTGCTCAATAATAACAAGACTATGAGATAGACACACACGCAGTTCAACGATCATCAGATCGTCATTGTCGACACAATCGGAACCTCCAACAATGTCTCGACCGTTTCCATATACTTTTATATCATGTCCATGTGCGCAGCAAAGCAGACCCTCCAGACCCCCGAAACGAAACTCGCGCGAATTTTCACCCAAGAAGCAATCCTCTCCGCGCAAACCTACGCCAAGTACACAACAAGCAGAAGATTCCGATTTAGTAAATGATGACGATGATGAAGAAGCCGAGCAAACATTTAATCCGCGATCGGCTCGTGCCAACTTCTCGCTATACCCCCCGGAACAATTATTATACTGTGAGGACTGCCATCAGATAAAGTGTCCGAGATGTATCACAGAAGAGATAGTTTGTTGGTATTGTCCAAATTGTCTCTTTGAGACACCGAGCAGTATGGTCCGAAGTGAGGGTAATAGGTAGGTTGCCCTTTGAACGATCAAATGACGAAACTGAATGGTTTCAATACTAACGGAGAACATGACTACAGATGCGCTCGGAATTGCTTCAATTGTCCTGTTTGTACCGCTCCACTCTCGGTAACCAGCTTGGAGAACACAATCGAAAGCAGCGCACAACAAGGCCCTTGGATCTTAGCGTGTGGGTACTGCATGTGGACGACATTAGATATAGGCATCAAGTTCAATAAACCTACCAACATCCGTTCACAGCTTACCAAAATATACGAAGAGAAAGGACATGGAGGGTCTGCGCCCACCGGTGATTCCAGATCGTCCCTGTCTATGGGTGGTAATCTCGATGAGCTGGAGAGTCCCACAACGGCGGAGGCCGAGGACAAGGAGGAGTCTTTATCACAAAGACAACATGGCCAAGTTGAGTTGGACACCAACGCAAGATTTTTAGCTCTCAAACGTTATTACACAAAACAGATTGAGGATACCTCTGTCTCAGCCACTGATCCGCTGGCATCGGATTTTGGGGCAGCATTTTCATCGCCTAGCGCATTGAGTCGGATCATGTCAATCTACACGTCTTCGTCACATCTATACGGAGGCGGGGCGAAGAAAGCCAAGTCAAAACCGCCAGTGATGCGAGAAGCCCTCACCCCGGCCGAAGGGGTCAAAGTATCCACAGGCGCAAAGGAACGGTCTATCATCAATCGAATGGCATCAGATGATTGCACATGGGACGATATGCTCTCTAAGGAGCAACGAGCCTTCCAAGATTTGGAAGCAAGATTCATGGAGGAGCTTCGTCCATTACCGGTGTTGCTACGAACGAAACGATCCAAGCGCTGCAAGTCGTGTAAACACATCTTAGTGAAACCCGAATTCAAACCTGCGTCAACACGATTCAGGATCCGACTTATTGCGCTAAGCTATATTCCACTTCCTACATTACGGCCACTTATGCCGGCAGCATTGCCCGGACAATCGGTATCCGCCACATCGCTACTCCAGCCGAATTTAGACTCTCTCACACCACTTCGACCTATTCAGTACCTTCTTACATTAAAAAATCACATGTTTGACCCAGTCAAAGTAACGCTGGCCACTCCGTCGGTTACTCCTGGACGAATAGGGTCCAAGGTTACCATTCTCTGTCCGCAATTCGACCTAGGCGCAAACAGCGATGTATGGGACGAAGCTTTACAAGCGGGGCCAGCTGCACCGACATCTTCGTCGATGGCAACATTAACATCATCGGGAGGACGAGTCGGGACCATAGCAGGTTACGAAAAGGTAGCCGAAGCAGGCAAAGTATGGGACAAGGGTCGCAACTGGACAACGGTGGTCCTAGAAGTCGTCCCAGAAGTTTTACCTGGGACACAACAGCCCGGTACTTCATCAATGCAGAGCAACTCCAAGAACGAAGGAGAAGATGAAGACGACCCCGACACTCAATTACGTGAAGACGAAGACGTGCTCGAAATCCCCGTCTTTGTGCATTTAGAGTGGGATTCGGAAAATCAGATGGATCAGGGTGATGCAGCTGGTGGTGATGAAAGTCAGCTACGTGAAAGAGTTGGAGGAGGCACTGAGGCTGAAAAACCAGATTCAGTCAAACGTGAACTGGCGTATTGGATGGTGCTTGGCGTGGGTAGAATATCTCCAAAACTTTTTTAGTTAATCTTCTCGAGGGAAGGAAAGGATCATGAGCCACTATGAAGAACGAATATTTGAATATTGAAAACATAGGTGTAGATGTGGAGATAGAGATTGGGTTTCGGCGTGTGGGGCGCCGCCAGCGGACCGGCTCGACGACATCCATCCCTAATTACAGTGGACCGCTACTAGGGCAGGGAAGATAATGACAGCTGTAGAGGATGCTGCCTGTCTCAAACAGCCAACAATATGGCATATTTCAGAAGTACATCCCCCAGCTATTTCCTGGCTACTACAGATTAATCCACTCGTGTTGCAGCAGTTCTGCCGCCGATTTTCGAGACTCGGGGTCGATTGCAAGCATGCATCTAAGGAAATCGACGAACACAGGGACTTCAGCATCGGACATATCGCGAGGTTTTAGGAAAGGTTTTGTTGTGCCGTTTATCAGACGTTCAAGGCTCGTGGGTTTCAAGATTGGGATTCGACGAAGATTTCCTGCCACCAAGCCATATTAGAATGGCAACATCTAAGATCTCAGTAGAATATACCTTCTTCGTCAAAAAAGTGTGATGCGCGATTCCCCCTTTTAATGAAATGAAGTGGGAACGGGCCAAGGACCTCCATAATCCTTGCCAGCTGATCGTCTTCAGCAGTCCATGATCCACTTGTCGATGCTTCACCGGAGAAAGGAATTATTCCTTGAACAAACTCCACGATCTGCCGATACCCGAAATCAACACAAGGCAAACTACATCGTGGTCAAAAACGGATACTTACAAGGCATCCGAGACTCCATATATCGACTCCAACGTCCCAAGGAGCGCCGATAGTCACCTCGGGTGCCCTCAGAGCGGGTGACTGGATTAGTTCGGACAGATGTTCTTCCCTCCAAGATGCTTCAGATAAGTTAATTATATATCCGAATGGAGGCAGGAAAATTGCCCACTTACCCACGCCAAAATCGATGATCCTGACATGAGGCTTTTGCATTTCCGAGATGAGCGGTGTCGAGATAACCTCCCGGAGCGGTGTTGTTGCACCACGTCGATAATCCGTCCGCGGGGGAACTGCCGACAGGTACTGGGTAACGGCATCGTTCGGATTTTCCAGCTCGAGAAGGATATTTGTTGGTTTTAAATCTATGCGAAGGCCCAGACAACGTCAGCATACAACAGTAGTCCAGATATTAATAGGCCATTTTAGGGGGTACCGGTATGAATGATGCCACACTCTCTGTGGAGGAAATCGAGCCCAAGCAGAAGCTGCCGTGAAATCATTTTCACTGCCTTCACGGGTAGTTTCCCATCTTCGTATTTGGCAGTCTGAAAATCCAAATGATGGCCCAGTACGTCGAATACAAAACAGACATGATCTCCATTAGGTCCTTTTTGTTTAAAATGGTCGAGAAGACCTGACACATAGTTGCGACCTTCGTGAGAGCTTTTCCCAGAAACCTCCAGGATTTTCAGTAGGATTTCTTTCTCGAAGATATCATGAGACCCGCCGTAACAGTCTGCCCTCAGCACCTTGAGTGCTACGAATCTCTGATATCTAAGCCATCGGTTAGTTTCGCGTACGAACGGCGACGGGTGACTTACTTATAATCCTTAGCAAGCCAAACTGTGGAATACTGCCCATATCCCAACTTCCTCAGGACAGTGTATTTACCAGAGCCGAGGGCGTCACCTAGAGAAACGGGATGGAAACCCCCAGCTTTGTAATAGTCCGGTTCTTCTGCGACTGGGTATGAGTTCGTACGCCCCAATGATGCCAAGTGAGATGGTGACCCAAAGAGCTTCGATATCCGGGACCGAATGTTCGTTAAAGACGCTTTTATTGAAGTCATAGTTTGACGAAGGACGCTCAATAAGAAATATGGAACTCGGAGAAACCATTGGCGGGGCGGTTAAGACCAACAGGCTTAACAGCGGTGAAGCCTCAGCATAATAATACCTCTCCTGTCCTAACCAACTTCCTCTGCTCAATCTCCTTCAATTCTTCTCGATGGCTGAACAATCAGATACTGACAGTGGTTGTATCGCATGTGGCTGGACAACTTTCAAGCAAAATCAGTGCCACTATTCAAGCCATGTGAAACTGTTCTACGGTGCATCCCAGCGCGGCGTCTGGTCAATCGGTTCTGACGTGATCCTCAAAGATCGCCCAGATGAAGGTGCAAAAGCAAGGATCGAAGCAAAGACACTAGAATTTCTTGCCAAAGCTACTGCTACTGATACCAACATCAATATCCCCTCTCCAAAACTCATACGTGACTGGGCGGATCGCGACGGGCGATACTTTACCCTGACCGAACGCATACACGGCCAAACACTCGAGCAAGCATGGCCGTCGTTATCAGAATCTCAAAAGATTTCCATTGCAGATCAGGTCGTTCAAGTTCGCAAACAGCTTAAATCCAATTTCACCTCAACTACTATACAAAGTGTCGACCAAGGTCCTTGTTATCCAGGCTTGCTGTTTCTAGATATGGAACCATATGGACCATTTCACTCCGACCAGGAGCTCTGGGATGCCCTTGCCATAGCTTATGACAATCTCCCTGCAGATGTCTTCAAGAACTTGAAAAAGCGCTTTCCAAAAAGCGAGCCTTTTGTGCTCACTCATTGTGATCTTAATCTAGGCAATATCATAATTCAAGATGGACAAGTCATGGGTATACTTGACTGGGAGTATGCTGCTTATCTCCCTGTCTGGTATGAATATATCTCAGCATCTTTCGCATTCACAGAAATGGATGTGGAATGGAAGAAGGTGCTTCGAGAGCGTCTAGGTGTACATGGTGATGCATATGACGATGCAAGGGCTCTTTGGAAGGACCTGATCAGTCTGAAAGGATATCCTAATCTGGATGAGAAAGGTAAAGAAGCTCTTGAGAGGCTAACTTCAGCTTAGATTTTCTGGAGTGCCAAATCTATAACATTTTATTCTTCTACCTAAATATCTGCTAGCATCTTTCGCATCCTCTTCAAGCTCTTCTCAAACTGGCTCACGCCGTCACTTTGCTTTCGTCCAAAACGACAAGGATTCTAAAGAATTGTGCCAGTAACTTTCTCAGTGCCTGAGCCGTGTACTATAAAAGACCTAACGGTCAAAGTCACCACAGCTAATATGATAACTCTTCTAAACTGCCAGACCAAATCTCCAGGACCAACTTCCTTCTACTTCTCCACAAGACTCTTGCGATGCAAATGACGCTAGTAGATAACAGGGATTCATAAATATGTGTAATAATAAGGCCAGCTGCGCGATATCTTGCCATCATTATAATCTTGTGTCTAGGCAAAGGTTAGTTGGATCGGAAAACCAATGGGGGGGTACTTACTAGGGCCTCAAGAAACTCATCAACCATCTCTTTTTCATCCTGCATCCACTGCAATTTCCATTCAGGCTCTGAGAATGTTTGTGCAAGATCAAAATCAATCCAGAGAACCCTTTCTGAGGATTTCTGAACCATCATGTTTCGAGGATAGGGGTCACCATGATAAATTCCTACTCCATGAAAGCTCTCCAGAATTGTACGAAGTGTGGCAATGCGGTGGTCTGAAAATGTTGAAAGATCTATTTCATGCAGATCCGGAATATATTCGATCAGGATAGCATTAGGGAGTAGCTTATCCTTCAAAAACGGCTTCAAAAAAGGCTGGCACGATATCGGATCGATCTGTTCTATCACACCTTAAAAGTCCGGTACCACTCCTTGTTGACAGAACCCTTTCTCTTTTAGACGACGATATGCAGTGCTCTCACAGGTGAAGGGATCGATTTCGCGGTTAGTAGGGTCGGCGTGAGATCTCTCTGTCGCGTGGTACTGAAGTCATGTTAAGGAAATGCTCAGGAAACGAGATTTATGAGTAACAGACCACCTTTAAGACACGTGATTGCCCTTCAACGGTCACTTGGAAAACAGTAGAAGTGTCGGATTCTCTAAGAACCCGGGTGAAAGTAATATCAGCAATTGTCGGTCCCATGGCCAGCTTCCTAAGAGGTACTGCAATGCTCTCGGTGGGATGGAAAAGCCTTGTGTAAGAAGAGTAACCAACGACGCACAGACCCTGAACGTTCTGGGAAAGTCGTGCAGGAAAGAGATAATAGTTTTGGTGATTGGCCGGCGCAGTGAAATCGCCAAACCTGAATATTATCACTCTACATCGTGCCACCATTGATCCAAGGGCCTTGTTTATAGGGTTGGGGTTGGGGTTGGGGTTAATTGAACCGCGTTTTATAACGCTCCTCAGTCAAGTGTTGAAAGTTCTCTGAAGTCATTGAGTTGGCATCAAAGAGATCCCCTAAAGTAGTAACCACTACGTGATTTGGCAGTAATAGAGCCCAGTGTCTTCGTTCCAGGTCATGTTCCCCAGGATTGGATCGCTGAGGTTGAGCAACAAGATCATCTCAGGATGGTGACTACTTTAAAGGTTGAGATAGGGTAAATAGCCTCAGTAGCGGTCATTTTCAGCGTCAATTTCACATCTATTTGTAAAACGTGAATTGCATCTTGCGCATGATGTTTCCATCATGTCTCAGGAAAACCTATACATGGAATTGACGGGGTTCTTGTCCTACAAGATTCGATCTACAGACCAGATAGTACTTGCACAATCCAGAAGAGACGGTAAACTCATTTGCCCTCTCCAAATACAGGCTCGGCTCGCCTGTCAGCTTCCTTCTGCTTCTCACCCGCCTCTCTGTCAGCTGTCTCTTTCTTCGTGTCCTCATCACCAGCGTCCTTGGTATTACGATCTCTATCAGTCTCTGCAGCTGTCTCCTCCTTTTGAAGCTCCGTAATCTCTACTTCCAACGTCGTCTTCTTTCTTTCCAACTCTCGTCGTTCTTCTTTCGTGATGGTGTCTTTTCTCAATTCCTCCTCGATTTCTTCCTTTGCTTGCTCTTTACGTCCTATCTCATCCTTTAAATCGGCTGCGGTCTGATTAGCTTTTTTGGCTGCCGCACGATATTCGGACCCGGCTTTGTAGGCATTTTTGGAAATCTGTTTTTGTATGCATACATCCAGCACACTTTGAACGTAGTTTCCTAACGCACTTCTGCGATTTTCAAAGCTCTCCCTCGCAACAGCCTCAGCTATTGGCTCCACTGTGGTGGCATAGGGTTCATCGGCAAAGTCGGCACATCCTCCATACTTGCTGGATGAGGCACCCTTAACTCTGTCATCAATCCCTTCTTCAAATTCCCGCATCGCACGCTCTCTGGCGTTTTTCAGGGCCATGTCATATTGATCTTGTGTCATGTCTTCGGGCTGGACACCCGGGTGTTGTTCCAACCATTCTTGAAAATACTGGGCAACCTTCTTATCCACCTGCTTTTGAATCGGAGCGTAATTGACCTTGAGGTGAGGGTTAGCAGCCTCGGCTTTCAGGATCTCCTTGGCAAGCTTTCTTGCTTTCAGTGAAATTTGAACATGGTCTTTGAAGTTGGAGAGCTTCTTCCGATTACTGTATAATGCTGCGGCCATGGCTAAACCCCCAGCACCAAGAAGGGAGCCAATGAGGGCTGCCGTGTTGGAGCCACCTGAGTCCTCTGGCTCCGGTACAGGGTCATCAACTGGTGGTGGTGGCGGAGGAGGTGGTGGCGGCGGCGGTGGTGGAGGAGGAGGAGGATCAGGAATTTTTTGATATGCCTTGACGGGCTTCGCGTCGGGAGTCCTCGAACCCATGCAACTGTGGTCCTTGGGTAGTTCATCAATCTTGAACCCTGGATCAAAAGTCATGTCAAAGGTCTCCTTTTTCTGCTTAAGAGTCCATTTGAATTCTGAATCCTTGACGAGTTGAGGCATGCTCTTCTCTCCAAGCATCGTTATAACCCCAACGGTAGGGTTGACTATTAGAGCTTTATCCTTCAAATCAGCCGGTTCAGTGAAGGTATATTTCCCACCGAACACGGAGATGGCATGTTTCTTGTCTGACGTTACCGCTTTGAAGGCAGTTGCGAGGCTCGAGGGGGAGAGATCATAGCCTGAATGATCTACGAGACGCTGGAGTGCAGACTCCGGGTCATCGCTACATAGCGCGTTGAATGTGTCTAGATAGACTGATTGCCCTGTCGAGAGGTCGAGGATGAACTGCGTTGCACTCTTCGGCATTGTGCTCTAGAGTTTATTTGTGCTGCAATGCAATGGACGTGATTAACATTGAGAGCCAATTCAGGGCATAATATTGACAGAATAAGCCACGACGGGACTTCAGAAGTGTTGACTGAACAGTGCAGAGATGCTATACTACGTACCTCGTATAGTTACTATATATGCCTCTTTCCTAGTCTCCTCATTTCTCAAAAAGTCAAGAAATAGCGAACAAAAATTCCGGCATAAGACAATGTCTAACGTTACACCACCAGCTGCTCAAGATGGGACCATGAACGGGGGCACTCATTCCGCGAACTTCGATATCTTTTTACCCCTCCTCTATTTCCGGCCATCATGATCAGCAGGATCTGTAAGTAGTCGGTGGCTAGCTGATGAAGCTGTTCTAGAGCACCAACGGCGTAGCTGCAGCCAGCCATCGAGACAATAGGGGCAATTTTTTCCGAGTAGGATCCTGCCCGTTACAGCCTGAAGAAAACCTCTGTAATACGGTGTTTTACGTCAAGACACGTATTACCGTAACGTATTTCGTTTTACCCCTGAAGTAATTTATTTCTGTATGGAAAGCTGAAGATTAATCAGGAGTTTGGTGAAGAGGTCCTTACAACTCTAGTATCAGTATTATTTTGGTCAAGGAAATTCATCATTATTCGCCCATAAAAAGTAATGACTTCTGGAGATGCTAACTTGTATAAATCAATATTCATGTTTATTTGGAAAGGATCTCATGGTGAGCGATATAGATTTACAATAACCCTAAAGTGTTGCTTTTGCTAGCTAGCTTGGCTATCTCAAGAGCCTTTCTTTGAATTCTTTCCAACCTAGCCTTGAAGATACTGAAAACAAAAGAAAAAGGGAGATCCTGCACTACGACAGTAGCATCGTACATGCCATTTTCCCCTCAGACAAACCACGTATTGCAGTTCTTAAACGCTCTCCAGGCTGTTCCTTACTCCGTCTTTGGGAAGTCATCCATTGCTTCTCATATATCCTTGTCGTCATCCTTTCCGTATTTCTGAAACTCTATAGGCAGGTGCTCTGTGCAGACAAAGGCGACAACGGGCCATTGGGAGCAATCAGGAGAGTAGTCATTTTTGGCAGGATACTTGCGCTTAATCACCCATGGCGATACTCCTGCGTTTTCATTCTCTTTCCGATCCATGTATACAGCCCCGTGGACATGCATCGAGCCTGGCTCCCACCAAAAGGCCCAAAAATTCTTTTGCCAATTGGAGCCTTGCTTCAGCCCGTCTTGAATACATTTCATGAAAGGGTCGTAGTATTTGCTCTTGTCCTTCTTGTCCCCGCCCATAGAAATCTTCGGATTGTAGACCTTATTGCCCAGGACAACTTTCTCCACTGGATATTTGCCCTTATTTCCTTCTTCGATATATGCGTACTCGAGAAAGACGACATTGGCCGAATAGGACAAAGCTTTATTCTTCTCCGGTGAGCCTTGGTCTGACTGTGGCGCGAAAAAGTAATCTTTCACAAAGGTTCCTCGTGTATCATAAGTACTACAGTCATCGGCCGGATACTCCTCGTCGTCGCCCCGAATGAACAGAAGATCTTTGTTGTCTAAAAAGCCCACCGGCTCGTCCCCAGAGACATCAGAAGACGTCCAATCGAATGTCATTTTGAAGGAATCTGTCGTAAAGGGATCATATATCATCCCGTTCGGCCAGACTGTCGGAGCGACTGACGGAGCGATGGCGGCTCCTTTGCTTAGGGTCAATTTACCCAGCTTCAGTCCATGAAAATTCGTTTGATAATCAGATTGAGCCAACTTGATTGACGTTGATGATCGTTCCCAAGGACTAGGCAAAACGTCCTTTATTTTGCCCCGTCGCCTGAGTCTTTCCCCAGGCTTGAAAGTACCACGATCGAAAAGGGTACTGGCACGAACCTCCCCACTTTGTAGTTTGTTGAAGCTTCTTTTGGCAGTGAAAAACCCCAGGATGTTGTTTACGCGATCAAAGTCGAACCACGTAATGGACATGTCAACGGTCCCCGTCACTGTCCCGTCAAAATCCCAGAATGTTACTCTCTGGCCGTGTTCGAGCAGCTCAACATTCCCGATTTTGCCCGTTTTGCGCTGGAGGAAATCTATAGCAGACGACGCGGCACTTTTTGCACCGCTGCCAGAAAATGGTTTGATATATGTGTCAATCTTGCTTTTTAGCTTTTCGACAATGTCGGCGCCTCTTTTCACCATTCCGACTAACTTGGAAGGTTTCCAATCTGGAGCAACAAATGACAAGACATCCATGCCGAGATTAAACATGTCCTCAACAACGTGCGGGTCCCCTCGAGCAGTCCAATATTGGAAGGTTTGACCAGAGTCATTGATAAGAGTGAGGGCTATAGGGATGAAGAAGAACGATCCACCGAATACCAGAGAAAGTACAATCGGCGGGCCTGACGGGCTTGATTCAGTTACCAAGTCCTTTCCATCAACTGCGTGGCATTGCCGAACGTGCACATGAAGGGCAGTCGTGTCTTCTCCACGACTCTCGCCTTCGAGCACCCATCGGGCTGAACGAGCAGTAAATCTCCCCTTTCCGAGCTCAGCCCTTTCCCATGTTTCGAAAACTACGTCCTCTTGCTCAATGGGAGGGAGGCCGCCCAGCGCTTTCTCCTCTGGAGGGGAAACCAGGAGGATCTGGGCTGTCTCCTCATCTGCACTATCCCACGGCATTGAGAAAATCAAAAGTCGACTTGAGAAGAGACCGGCGTATACAGACGATTCATGGCCGTCTTTGGACGTGGTGAAACCGCCGACGTCCAACGGATCGAGGCCAGCGACAGTGCCATGTACACCGTTCCAGCTAAAATCCACGGAGACGTTCTCTAATTTTTCCTCGTGGAGATCAAAGTGGAATGAGAAATGACAGTTTGATCCGCGGTGTACCGATTGAAATGTTTGCTTGTTGATGTCGTCTGCCTTGATGGTGTCTGTAAATGTCGCGCAATAGAGGTTGGGAGTATCTGACAGCGTCCAGTAGACACTGAATGCATGGCCCTCGAAGAGTCCCTGCGGCAAAAGTAGAATAAATTGCCCATCATGACCCTGATGTTTCACAGAGCCCTGAAAGAATTGCATTGTGGAATTGTAGAGGCAGGTGGGATGAAACCAGCCACTTGAAGGGATGATGACGATTCACTTCTATCAAAATAACCAGATCAAACTGAATTATCAACTTTATGTAGAATAGTATTTAGCAGCGCTTCTAGTACTATACTACCACACCGCATTTCCCTACCTCTTCTAAGTCTTCGAAAGAAATGTTGTATGATATTAGATGTATTATTTAGAATACAATCCTACATATGTATGTACAATGTTTCAGTGAGGAGACGAAAGAAGGCTACTGTAATTTTACTATTACCGTACCTATAGATTACCTAGCGTTACAGTGCATACAATTAGGGCTGGTTTGACGTACAATATGCAACTAAACTGAGATGGCACATATATAATACTGCAAGCCACCGGTTAGAGCAAGCTGCTCGCTGCACTACCTTTCTAAGCACAGCTAGAGCATATACGAAGTGTGGAACCACTTACATATTTAAAATGCATTTCAGTGCAGGTACTGTTTTTGTTCTTTTGTAGAAATTTGAAATATTACTGTTCAACTTGTTATGCGCTACCGTAGTTTGACACCTCAAACTTACTCTATAAGCAATTTACGGACATGGAAGGTTGCAGAGTACAGTTTCTGTCACTCAACTTGATGGACAGACTAAAAGAAGCTGTCTATATCTGCTGCATTGAAATGAGGGGACTCACTGACTCAGGTTGGGGCTAGAACTAGGCTTAGAAGATCAAATAAGAAAGCACTCGTGTTTCTTATTCCCACCAGCTAATGTATGAATATTTTTCTCAAAAGATCAGTAGGCCTTGTGACCAATACATGAGCTAAATATGCTTGGACTTAATTCATTGAACGGATAGCTAACTTGAAAGTGAAAAACTTCATGTACAAATGAGGACCAATTGATATGAAGAACTACTGCACATCAGAAATCTTCCATGCA
Source organism: Talaromyces sp. PYS2103 (assembly GCA_023625975.1). NCBI lineage: Eukaryota > Fungi > Ascomycota > Eurotiomycetes > Eurotiales > Trichocomaceae > Talaromyces > Talaromyces sp. PYS2103. Next base: position 75,541 of record JAMAGB010000043.1, read on the forward strand.
CCGCCCATGCCATTATCTGTGAGGACATAGAGGAAGCATGAATCAGCCCAAAGCTGGCTGATGGTCGAGGAGCCACCACTGATATCAACTCTTGCGTCTAGCACTTGGTGCGAATCGTTTCGAGAGCGGTCCACATAGTAGACAGTGCCGTCGCTAGTCGCATACCAGATGTCCCCCTGTTGGAACTGAGTACCACTTTTGGTGATGGCAACAGTCTTGCCCTTGGCTACCACAGAGTTGAAGTTGGTCACTGGATTTCCCGTTTTTGAAATGTCAATCCAACCGACGGAGGGAGTGTTGTTGTCGCTTCCGTTGCTGTGCCATACAATGTAATCATCAAAGCACACAATTGCTTCTGGCGTTACGCGGGGATTCTCAAAATAAGTCTCGTTCCCTTGGAACCACCATCTGATTCTGACTGGGTCGGAGTGTCCAGGCAGTGGTTGCAACAGCCCAACCGGGGATGCATGCGTGCCTCCAGTAATACTAAGATCGCCAACAATCCGGTTCACCAGCTCATCTGGATTCGTAAACGGAATGAGCGTTTTTTGGGACTCGCCAATGTAATAATTGTACTCAGTATCGCACACAGCGATTAGATTGTCTTTGGCGAAGAAGCTCGTGCATAATTCGAAGTCCGAGTCATCGGAGAACCGGATCAACTGATAATTATAGAGGTCTGAATACTGCACGGAGTAGAAATCGTCATCGTCGTTCTCTTCGTACACATATATGGTTGGATTTGAAGGGTCACCCGTGTACCCCAGATAGAAAGGTTGGTCCAGATCGAGCGTCTCGTTTGTGGTGCCCTCTGGAAACGTGAAATTGATCAGATTCCAGCTGCCCGGTTGACCTGCGTCAAGGCTACACATCCAGAATTGGGCCTTCCCATTACTATCACTGTCCCGGCGAATTACCACACCTGTTCCATCTTTATCTACAGTGCTGTAGACTCGGTTGGTGGTCGACGAGCCAAATGTAAACGCTAAGTAGTTTGTCAACCTTGAAATCCGAGACTCGTCCTTCAGAATAAGAAGATATACCTACCAACACTTTTCGGACTCATTGCGTTTTCTAATTTCAAATGATAGGAAGGCCTTGTTTGCGTGAAATGGCTATATTTGCTCTCAGCTCACGATCGTCTGCAAGTCAGGCCTTTATGCACTTCCTTCTGCTTTAGTCAGTGACCTCTTCGGAAAATGATACTACTACGGAAAAGAGTGTACTATAATAGCCCACTTAAGATTCCAAGCGTTTGCGTGGATCTGACAAGTTACGACAATACCAATACCAAACAACTTTGTCGTCCGTATATGCTGGCTGGCGACTTATGCACTGATGCCTAAACTAGCTTCCCATAACTGTGAATGTAACCATATTGTGCTCTTATGATTTACCACGTCCATGTGTGTCGATTGACGATTCTCTCGAGGTCTCACCTCAGCAACTAGTAGAAAGCCTCGGGAATGACAGATGCATATCCATGCATCTGTTTATTGGCTAATGAAGAGACAGGATTGTTGTTTGATTGTTCTAGACGGGCCTGCTTCCTCGGAAAAGACCAGCTAGTTAAGTACTGTGTTCTTATATAGACTACATGCATGAACTCCACTAGGGCTTGCAACATTACCCATTCATTATGTAGTATGCTCTGTATACGATTACGAGGTCAGTTGATCACATATTATACAAAATAAATTTCACTAGCACTAACTTAACTCTGTATCTTAATATGTGTTAGTACATTACCAAAACATCTAGTTATTCTCAGTTTCGGTGGCTGTACCAGTATCATCTGCTATAGAGTGAATACAAGCGAAAAAGATCTTTGTTGTGAGTTCTAAGGTTACAATGTCTGATGTACACATATATACCTTCTACAGCCAACAGATTATGCCCAAGCTTTACCGATTGCTGCCTCGTGCCTTTCTACCCTTTCACAAGTCATACTTGCTAACCCTGTACTCCATCTCTTCTATCTTGCCTTATCTTACGTATTCTTCCGAAGCCGACCTCGAGACAGAATGTATTACAGTCTCCAAGTGGGAACTGATCGTTTCATTATCTCTTCCGAGCCCCTCACGCTAGGAGACAAGGAATTCAAGACGTTTCCAGATTACAGGACGTTCATATATACGACTGGCTGTCTTCTGGCCGGTGATGTCAAAGCTCAGGAATTGCATCTGCATACAGCTTCATTCACCACCAGCGGAACGCCCACATTCAATCTCGCCGGCAAGGATGGGAAGAATGCAACCTCAGGGGATTCAAGTATTGCAGATGGGACTAAAGGCCGCGACTTTTATTTCTCCTCGGCGAACTTTGAATATAAGTCCAGATTCAAAGTGAACGCAAAGGGAGGAAATGGCGGGCGCGGCTATGACAATGCCCTTAGTCAGAAAGGAGGAACCGGGGGAAAAGGAGGCGATGGAGGGAATGTCAAGATCATGTATGAAGATACTTATCAAGTTGCCATTGATGGCTATGACTCCTACGATGATGCGATATCCGCTGAAAATCCAGATGAGGACACCATCAAGCTGGTGGCCAAGGCATGGATCGAGGATCTTCATGTCGTGGTCAAAGATCCCAAGAAAGTTACCGAAAAAATCCAATATCTTTACGGCGAATTAGAAAAGACTGATGAATATGGGCATCCAAAGATAACCATATCTTTGACGGATCTAGAAGCAAAGATCGAGGATCTGAAGAGGGCCTTGGAGGATTTAAAACCGGGCGACGGCATGGCCGGAGATCTCGAGGATGGAATCAATTGCGCTGGTGGTGCTCGTGGAACTGGCGGCGATGGAGACCCCCGAGGAGATCCGGGCCAGAGAGGAAATGATGGATCCTACGATGTGTACAATGACATGGATGACGATGCGATTTGGGACTCAGAGGAGCTTCTTTTTCATCCCGATCAAATCTCCATAATCTTCCGTGATGCATATGCAGAGTATTTCCGTGGAGCTGGTGAGAATGGCTCAGAAAATATTCAAACCTGCGCGACCCTTCTTGGTCAACTACTTCAAAGGCTGGCGTTTCTAGACGACATTGATCCCAATGACTCTAGCTCGAAGGCTAATTCCAACATGTGGAAAGCTTACAAGCATCGAGAAGCCGATATCCTAGTATTGCCATCAAGTGATGACAAACCAACGACAATCAAAACTCTTCAAACCGTTTACAAAAAGGCTCAGACTTATATGGCACAGCTTACTAGTGGACAGGACATCTTTGGGCATTCTCCTTCGTGGGTTCCTCGCGGAAGTTTCGAATTCTACCAAACCCAAGTCAATCAAGTCCTCAAGAGTTTTGGTGACATTGAAACAAACTATCAAGCATATAAAAAGAGAGACTGGAAGCAAAAAAGCAAGCTGCAGTGGATTTTGGATGGAATCAGCTCCGCGAATGCTGCAATTGAAAACATTACACTGCACCAAACTACTATTGCCAAGTTGATTCCGCCCTTGATCGAGGATATCAAAACTCTCAACGCGCAAATACCTGTCAAGAAAACCCACTTGTTGAACTCCATCAAAGAGGTGGAAAAGCAAATTAAAGATCACGATGGCGTGTCACTGAAGGAATTTCTAGACTCAGCTGTCTCGTTTGCTTTTCAGCCTGGGCCGGCAATGGGAATAATTGTAGGAGGAAAGATATGGCGGGATTCGTCTCAAGGCATAGAGGATGACGCTGGAAACCTAGTCGACAAAAGTTTCCTTATCAACCAACTGGAAGAAATTGATGGTACAGTCGCCGGTCTGAAAGAAGGGATAGCACTTACCAACGCCGGCAGCCTCGACCCTGAGGACGCAGGGGGGGCAAAACTTATCGCGGCTCGTGAGGCTTTGATGAACTTGATTAGCAGCTACAAAGATGTTATATCAGAGTGGAAAGTGATCAAAAACCAATTCGACGATTACATCAATACTGTTATCAGCCGCAATAACAAGGCACTTCAGTACAATCAATACATCATCTCGTGGTTACAGGATGAGTTCAGCATTCAACAACAAAACGACACCATCGATAAGCTACAGAAAAAGGGACTGGACACAATCGATCCAGAGATCCCTGCTGTAGCAGCCTTTGTGGAGCAGTCCTATTATAGTACTGTCGACCAAATTCTCAAGATTCTCTATATGGCAGAGCGTGCCCTTGCGTTCTGGGCCGTTGAGTTGCCGCTAGATAATTTTGATACGGTCAGACGCAGTGGCATCGATGGCGGCGGCCTCTCTGCAAGCCTTTCATCGCTACAGACAAAGATCTTGAGTGAGTACAGTACTGCTGTGGAACAGTCAACTTCGGCATACCAAAAGTTCGGAAATTGGATTGGCACTGGTAATGGTTCTGGCCCTAACGTTCCTCTGGTATATCAACTCTCCGATGACGAATGGAACCCATTCACTACTGGCGACGAAAGAATATCAGTTAACATGTCAAATACCTACGCTGAGGTCACAAAGGATGCAAACATCTTCCTGGGCCGCTACGATGTTCGTTTGGTGAATGTCCGTTTCTTCTTAGAAGGTGATTTGGCATTCTACGATGAGTCTGGTGACATGTCAGTTCGTGCTTCGTTAAGACACAATGGATTCGAAACCATCGTCGATAGCAACAACGGTCCCAACAGTTTTGAACACTCGATACTTGATTTTGAATTTTCATATGTCCATCCGTTTGACTCACATAATCCTCAGATACTAACGGAAGGCAATATGTTCGACAGTCCGAACCCCTCGAAACTCAGTTTCGCCTTGTTCGGCCCCTTCACAGTGTGGGATATTTACATCACCAAGGATTGGAATCCGAATCTTGACATGGGCTCGAGTCAGATCTCTGGGGCGAGACTGGAATTCACGGGGTGGAGCAAAACAGTGTCTCCCTGAAGACTTTCTATCGTTAGAGTTAGGGCTATTTCATGATTGCGCTTGATGTGTAGATAAGAATCTATCAAGAAATGATGTTGATTATGTCAATCAATAAAGTATAACCAGTTTCACAATCCATGCCTAGTTACCACAATCTGTTTAGGGATAAGGAGCAGGGAGCTAGGGAAGCTGAGATTAGTGACTCTTGGGGTTGGGAATCGGTGGAGGATGGGGACGGTGTTAGGTTACAGATTAGTGAGTAATAGGGGTTAGGGCACTCTAGCTGAGCCCAAGGCTCACTAGGAGTGCCCGCCAGCTTGGAACTATAAGGGATCCTTATATCTATAAGCAGGCCCGAAAGCCTCTGGCGTTATAGGCCATACAGAGGCGAGGCAAGAGCCAGGATTCATGTAAGCTAGACACTGATAGGGGTGAAAGCCCCCTAAGCCCTAGGGGCTTATAGGGGCTACACCGATGCTTCGTACGGGTCCGTCATAGCCTACAGCGCTGGGTATGGACGTTAAAACTGAATAAAACAAACAAACTATGAATAACTAGCTCTGCGCATAAGAGATACTCAACACTGGTTGGGCGGTAGTAGAATCAGTATGTACTAGGAGGTAGGATCAACTAAACTTCCCACAAGCATAAAGTCATGAGGGACTCTTAGTCCGACCTTCTCATCAATGTCGATGATGTGCTTCCCCGGAGCAAACACATTAGTTGTCGCAAAAAAGTTCACCTGCATAGATACACTAAAAGAGGGCCATTTGAGATATTTGAACCATTCGTCCCAGAAGAAATCGAAGTTATCGCCCATGCTCCAGTTGCCCAGCGATGTTATCTCCCAATCCGAAGGCTTCAGCTCCAACTGCACGCCCAATTCACTATCCTTTTCCCAGATCTTTTTGCTTACTTTTGCTCTCGCTCGGTACTTGACCCCTCCATCGTGTATCTTGATCCATACTTCATACTCCTTGTATCCTATATTGACATCGTCCATGCCCGAGTCAAAACTCATTGTCCCATCATCGGAGATGGTCAATTGGGCTCCCGCCGACTTCTGCATGTTCGCCACTAAGTCCGGTCTCAGAATGCAATACGCCTCATCACTTTTACCGGTGTCATAGTCATGTGAGTGTGTGGAGACGCTGGTGAGGTGATCAGTAGCTTCCTGCCAAGGGTAGTCGGTATTCCACTTCAGGTTCAGCCCAAGACCGGTCTTTCTCTTCCTTGATACGTCGTCCGGGTTGTCAAACGCTGCGGAACCCTTGCCATTCGCAATGGCCGCGAGCTGTTTCACTAACAATGCGTCCCATAAGACCCTTCTGCTGATGATGATGGAGGCCGTATGGCCTTCTGGTATCGGATAAATATTGCCTTCTGTGCCCGCGAATTGCGGAATTTGATCACCAATGCCGTTGTTTTGACCGCTTTCTTTGGTCTTTATGTAGACACTTAGACAAGCGATGTGTATATTGTCGTCCGACTCTTTGGTCGGATGATATAGTTGAAATACCATCATTTGTGGTGTCAAGTACGCTTTATTCGGGTCTTGATCTTGGGTCACCGAAGCCAAGGAGAAATCAATTGCTTTCACATGATTCTTTATCCATCTTTTGGCTTGTTCTAAGTTCGCCTCTGGTATTTCTTCATCGGGATCGTCATCCCCTGATCCTGTCCAATCGAAGGTGACTGTATAGTCATCCGAGAGAGCGCACTCGAACACAATGTGACCTTTGTGGGTGGGATCGGAGGAAAAATCTATTATCTCTCCTTTGGCCTAGAAGGGAAAAAAATAGCTAGTTAATATCCACATGACACGCAAACTGGGAGAGAGCTATGACGTGGTGGTCACTCCTGGAACAGGTCTTGAATGACTTCAGTATAGCAAGGGGAGTGAGAGAAAGAGCGTCTACCTTCTTGTCCTTGATGTCGCCTTCTTCAGAAGCGCTGATCGAAGACATAGGCGTTGTGATCGTCATGACCCAGCCAGGTGATATGTCGTCAATCTCCGGATCGCCGTTAGGAACCTCGGAACCTGGTACATCTCCTTTATAGTATTGTGTGGATACCTGTCCTGTAACTGGCATCTGGAGGACTGCTTGACTGGCTGTGAACTGAAGAGTTGGAGGCTGTAATTTTACATCCCATGTTGCTATACTGTGCAGACATTCTTTACGATGATGTTTTTCAAAACGCTTCACATCGAACTTCTCCAAAGGCTTATCACTGTTGTCTTTATTGTCCCACAGCTTCTTGAGCAATGCATTCAGTTCATCAACTTTGTAGCTGACCATGACATCCCAACGGCTGGTACGGGTATCGGTACCCATTTGGGAGACAAGGTCTTCTACCGAGAGATACTTGTCAAGACCCATTGTTGAGAAGTGGCGTGAACGTCTTTCAAAATTGAACGATGAAGAATGTATTTGAGTACGGGGAGTAAGATGTGGAGGAATAATCAAGCAGATGCTGCGGATGTTATATCTTGGTAGGTATTCTGGGTATACATAGAAGGAAGAAACGGAGAAGGTCTCAACAAGACAACAAAGTAAATGACCTATTAACGCCAGGCCATTGTTCTCGGAATGTTTTCCCATCAATGGCTAAGAACCAGCTAGTCACAATCAAATAAGAGGGCATACCGAGCTCAAAGCCAATTCTGGCAAATGCCTAATCGATCTTCCTGCATTACTTCATGCGTACTGCACCAAGCTACGTGTTCGTAACAGAATGCATGAAGCTATCAAGCTGAAGATTCTCTTACGTGGCTGGCTATCTTTTTTCCGACGATGTAACTCACTGTTTGATACCTGCATGCTCGGCGTTCTGGCTCAGCTGAAGGATGACTTGAGCAGGTACCAGGTGACCACCAGTATCGCCAGTTTTATCCTTTGTCACTATGGATGTGAGATGCCGTCAGCATTCGAGAACGACAATTAGCGAGGCCATTTATGAGCGTGGCTGAAATTTGACAGGGATAAGATATTATACGACGACTCGGTGGATATTTACTGCGTATATACGCGGAAATACGTATACGGTAATTACTCATTACACATGGTGGTACGGTAAAATAAATTTCGAGTGTAACGAGATTACCAACTCGGATCCCAGCCAGTTTATGCTTGTCAGGTATGTCTAGTGGTCACTTCATGCATTGTCTTGTGATGGAGTGTTCAAGAAGATTGAGATTGGCTGGATGGTTATTCCTATTCTCAAGCTGATATATTGCCTGATCACTGACTACTCTTAAGCAGAGACCGCCAAAGCATTCGGTAACATAAGTGAAAAAAGAAGGATGTGAGAGACAGCAAGGAGAGTTGACTATCAGCATTATGCCGTCCTAAACCTAAAGAACATCCAGAAGTTACAAATCAAGAAAAGAATTTTAATCCCAAGGCAACTGTGCCAGCATCAAAAAGTCATCAGCATAAGAACTTCGATCCTGATAATCAGGAATCCAATCCCCTTCCAAATGAAACCCATACCACACCATGTTCAATATGCCATGGCGTAAGTCAACGTCTATGTTGGTTTCATACCACTGATAGTACCAGCTTGACAGAATAATGCTGGCTGAATAACCTCCAGCCACCGGATACATCCTCCCGCCTGAGAATGAGGGAACTTCATGACCGACACCTTGCCCTTCACCAGTCTGTCTGGTCTTGATGTAGACGCTAAGACAACCGACTTGGGTCCATGCATCGGGGTCTTCTTTCAGCGGATGATATAGCTGAAATGTCATTTTCTCTGGAGTCAAAAAGGAAGACGAAGGATCTTGATCTTTGGCTATCGAGGCCAACGAAAAATCTATTGCCTTCACATGATTCTTTATCCATCTTCTGGCCTGTTCCAAATTGTCTTCGGGGACCGACTCTTTGGGATCATTCTTTCCTGTCCATTTGAAGGTGACCGTGAAATCATCAGAGAGGCCGCAGTCAAAGACAATTTGACCTTTGTGACTGGGATCGGACGAGAAGTCGATTATCGTTCCCTGCGCCTGAAGTTCCGGGTAGTTAGCAAACCCAAACGCACAAGATCGCGACATGATAGGTACACCTATCAGAGGGTTTGAGATTTCTATGAAGAAGAGGCTGCTCACCCGCCGATCTTGAATATCACCACCTTCAGTCACTGTTACTGAAGACATAGAGGTTGTGACTATCATTGTCCAGCCATCTGATATGGGACCAGTTTCCGGGTCACCATCTTTGGTTTCATGCCCTGCGTCCCCTGTATAATACTGGATGCTCACAGTGCCGCTGACTGCCATTCGGAGTACAGCGTGATCAAACGCGAACTGGAGAGTTGGAGGTTTCAACGTGACGTTCCATGTAGCGATACTGTGTAAACAGTCCACATGATGATGTTTCTCATAGCGTTTTACTTCAAATTGCTCCAATGGCTGATCACTATTATTCTTCGAATCCCATGTTCTATTTAGAAAGTCATTAAGATGGCTCATTTCATAGCTGACCAAAATATCCCAGCCGTCGGTACTGTTGGGCCCCTTGATTTCAGACACAAGGTCCTTCCAAAAAGGGTAGTTGTCAAGGGTCATCGTAAAATGATATTTCTTATAGATTTGAAGAATTGAGATCTTTGGAGAGAAAACAAAATGAAAAAGAAAACTGCTCAGTGGACACTCCAAAGGTTCCCAAATGAATAGTTCCATTCAGCTTATATACCGTATTACATAGACGTACGAGAGATAAAATACGGGATGTTTGTACATATGTAGCTACTTTCCTGCACCTACTAACTGGGCAAGTAAAAATTTCCGAGGGCTTCGTATGCATGTTCGAGACATTTGCAACTAATCAGCGGGCTTCCTAGAACCCATAAATATGCAAACCCGTTATTTATGGACCTAGAGACACAATGCAGTAGCGTATAAGGAATGATCAGGTTTAGAGTTGTATTGTCCTATATTCCTTGAATAATACACGCAGAACGTATTGAATGTAAGATAATATTGAAGCTATAATTTAGTTTACTGAGGGGTACACATCACTTGACACACATAGAACAGGTGCTGCTGTTTACAACTCACTTTTTGGGGCTCTTCAATTGGATAGTACTGTGCTCACCATCACATTCAGTCAAGGTTGCAGCCTTAGAACACTACCTCGAGCTAATTCCATATTTGCTACTACCAAAAAAGTTGACAATCTAAGTACACGAGTACATTTTGCCGACACCGGGTCAAAGTTCACTTCCTCGGACTATTCGACTGTGTCAACAGCGTTGGACAATTCGAGATGCCACTGTCCGAAAGTCGTACCAGTACATGGCTTGCCCAGCGGCGAGGCCCATATGAGGCATGCAGTGCCCATCCATCAACGACGGGTTAAGTATAAGCCTGCTCTATTCAATGTGTACGATGCCAAAAACTTGAAGGAAGTGTGGTTTCCAGGCAACCACGGCGACATAGGAGGCAAGGGAAACAGACAGCTTCTATCTGATACGCCGCTGAACTGGATGATTCAAGAAGCTTTCAATGTCGGGGATCCAGAGCGTACACTTCCCTTCAATAAAGAAAAGGAACAATATGCTCGTATGGCTTCGACAAGTGGCAACGAACACCCAGTTAATATCCTTCGCATCTATATTAAGAAATATGCTCGTGGCCGTTCGGGCAAGTTCTTGATACGTATCTTGATGTAGGGTTCGGGCAAGAAAGCCCTAAGTTAACGGGCGACCAAAGCCGTCCACAGACGTAACAAACTAATATAAAGCTCATGTCTCTCGAAGATTCAAAAAGGTGCTTTCACACATATAAAACAGAGAACAAGAGTCTTAAGAGAGCTTTAAGTAATAATTACATAGGTATAATTGGGAAAGAGTCTCGGACGGGTGCGTCTTTTGGCCTGCCAAACACTCAATCCTAAATCTACCAGTTATGCTTTGCATAAAAAAGAAAACTTGTCCAGATATCATGAAAAGCAATCCACTCTAAAGAGTTTTGTTTAATATTTACTAGCGCTCATTTCGTATGCCTTGCGAAGGAGAGTGTTCTGTCGCTGACTCCGCCAGACAATCCTCACCTCTCGATAGGAAAAAAAAAGCCCTACAAATCATAAGACCCCTAGGTACAGTCTTCTAGTGCAGACCGACTCAGTAGATATGCATTGTTCTGACGCAGATACATGGTCTATATGGATTGTCGCACTTTTTGGTTCTTCATAAGAGACCGCAATAGATAGATCTTCTCTCGTTCCTCCTACCTTTGCACCTCTCGCCTAGACTGGGACGTCAACCCCATTCTTCACTCTCTAAACTCTCCATGTAAACCGCCGTCATGAAATATGTAGAGTAAAAGAATAGAAATACCCCGGCAGAGATGATTGATTGATTCGGAATTACCAACGAAGTAAAAAAAAAGGGCTCCCGTACGTTAGAAAAGACACACACACACACGTAATAAAAAGGATAAAATAGAAAGATGAACTGTCATGTTTTCTTCATTCCAGGTATTTTTGAAAAGGTGGTATTTTTCATATTAAATCCCTTCTATTCATTTTTTTAGTAATCGGCAGCGCTGCTCTGAGGGAACTCGAAGACAACGTTGCGACCGGTCAATCGTCGGTAAACCTCGCCATAGGCATCGAGGCGGTGGTCAACACCACCGCGCTCCTTCTCATCGAGAACGACCTTGATGGTCTTGCTGCCGTCCTCCTTGGTGCGGACACGCTTTCCAACGATCTCAACGGGGTAGACAATGTCGGACAGGATGGCGTCGTGGACAGCGGTCAAGGTGCGAGAACGAGGACGCTTCTGGGTGAGAGTGTTGCGAGAGCGGACAGAGCGCTTGGGACGGGGGAGGATACGGCGAGAGGCAATGATGATGACATGGCGGTCGGAGAATTTCTTCTCAAGCTCACGGGTCAATCTGTAGAATGTCAGTTTTTGGCCAACGCTTTCCTTTCCCCTCAAGTTGCAATTTTCGATGGTAAATCGTAAAAAACGTACCGCTGCTGGATCTTGTGGAAGCCCTGGAGGAGAGGGACGGGAACGAAGATGGCAATAGCCTTCTTGCCATGGCCGACCTCGATCTGGAAATAGAGGAACATGCGTTAGCGAAAAGTTTCTCCCAAACTTGCATTTTCTTGTGCCACTAATTATTGTTCGGAAACAAGAGCTGCGTCGACTGATTTCTCGTATGTACAAATCATGCTTCGATTGACGATGTGACTTTTTTCGGAACTCTTCCAGATGAACACCGTATCGAAACACACGAACACAACCGAATGAAATAAAATCCGTTCTGGGAAAAGTAGCCTACCTCACGAGCAGAGACGAATTGAAGAGGGCGCAAAGAAGCCTTCAAGTCCTGGGTGTTGCTCTCAAGGTCGAAAAGAGCGTTGGCGAGGGAGGACTCCAACTCAGAGGGGCTCTGCCTCGAGGGCGAGTTGGCAGCAATCTTGTTGAGGGAAGCCATGATGTGTGTGTGCGAAACGAAGATTGGTATGGAATCTTCCTCTTCCTCTTCGTGGGATTTGTCGTGAAGAAGTCGTCGTTCGTTCCTTCGTTCGTTCGGTCGGCGGAGAAAGATTGAATCGCGGGTTCGTTAAACATACAAAGTCTCACACAAATGTGCGTCGGCTTCCATCGGCCAATCGCGTGCCAGGGCTCTCGCTTAGGCGGGGTGCTAGTCCTTACACGGCTAGACTGGCCCTATTTGGGCATAGCGGATCCCGTGATTTGGCCCGCCCTGATATCAATTCGAGGAACACTTGAATAATGATCAATTGGTTGACGCTGATAATCTCAAATCAAACTAGACTGTAAACAGTATGCGCGGCAAGGGCTCAGATAAGAATAATTAGTAGTAATAGTAACAGGACGGACTTGAACGATATCAATAGCACATTCCATACAGTTGTACGCCGACACGACAATCAAAAGGGCCAAGTAAGCGAGTGACACGGTAAAAAGAGTGGTATGAAGATAGACAAAGAAGCAAGTTTGGTCGTAAATATGGAAGCAAGTCTCAGCATGCGCAGCCATCCTTTGGTGTAGCAGCCGCGCGGTCACCCAGATTGACTCTGGAAGAATCATCTCCTGAACGACCTCCACCAAGATTTGTTTGGCCACCTCCGGGTCCAGACTTGGCACCTTTCAAGCTCGTCTCGGGGATAGCGTTGGCGATAGCCGTAAAGACCTCTGCGACATTGTAGCCTGTTTTGGCACTAGTCTCAAAGAATAGGAGCCCTTCCTCCTCCGCATAAGTGCTTGCTTCCCTAGTAGAAACCTTTCGCGCATCTGTCGTGGCGGAAATATCATTATTTTCAACCTCCTCATCGCCCTCGGCATCGGGACCCGGTGCGCCATTATTATCGGTGTCCGTACTATCTTCGTTCTCTTGACCAGCCCCGGAATCGGTTAAATCTAGCTTGTTTCCGACTAATGCAATGACGATGCCGGGACTTGCTTGTCGTTGGAGTTCTGCTACCCAGTGTTTGGCCTTGACTAGCGATGCGGGTTTTGTGAGGTCATATACGACCAGCGCAGCCTGGGCGTTTCGGTAGTACATGGGCGCAAGGGAGGCGAATCGTTCTTGACCGGCGGTATCCCATATCTCGAACTTGATCATCCGGGTTGGAAGAGAACATTTTTGTGTCAAGAAGGCGGCTGTTCATTCCAAAATGCGTCAGCATGGTGATTTTTCTTGCAGTAGTAATACGTACCGCCTATCGTTGGTTCCTTGTTCTCTTGGAAATCATTGTTCACGAATCTCAAGACCAGTGATGACTGGATTCGGGTAATTCACGTTAGCTTTGATCATGACCGTTGTAGTAATTCGCGCAGATGACCACACCTTTCCAACGGCAGCTTCTCCGAGCAATACTAGCTTGACGCTGCTGCTGGGCTTCGATCCAGCGGGGGCTGATTCCGGCATTGCTTCCGATGGCGCTTTAGTGGAGTGTATAGTATGCGCTATATGAACTTCTAATAGAACGGAATCTCTTCTATTAGTCCTACTGTCCTCTATATAGATGCAGGCAGCGGGATTCCAGTTTCATTCATGGATGCTCTTACCGGATTAAATCGGGGAATGTTTGACAGATATGGCGGTCAAATCCAATCACACTGAGTCTATTCAAAGCGCAGAGACGGAATTCTTTGCAGCAAAAACCAGGATTATAGGCGATAATGCGAAAGTTAATCTCCAGATCGATCATCCGGGTGTCGGGATGTTGTTGAAGCTGAGAGACTAGAGACTCATCGGGTTTAGCGGCTGGCTGACGTCGACCGGGTCACGGGACTGTCGACACTAGAGAGGCAGGCTGACATCATACATCGAAATGTCAAACTTGTTGATTGATTGTTATATTGTTCGAATACAATATGGAAAGCTAGGGATCAGCTACAGCGCTAGTATGGACAGTAAACACGGTTTAGTATTATCATCACAGGCAGCGTTCGCCCAAATACGGTCTTTCGACGAAGCGTCTTTCTATCTCAAGGGTTAGGGTTATTGGTTGTCCGGATAAACGTCGGTCCGAACTCCATTGTCTTTTGCAGAACCCAACACTAGGAGAATTGTCGCTCTTATTCCAACGCTTCTATATAAGAAAGCATACCATTGACGATGTCGAATGAATTTGGCCAGTGCTCACGTCGGTCATCATGGCTCCTCTGGACATTCCAGCGTTTGTAGCGGCTTGGACAGCCCTCTACATCCACTTTGAGGCTATTGGTTACATACCTGACGAGAACGTGACACATACTCCCCATGCTTCGCCTCCTATACCGCTCCCAAAGGGTAGTGGCATGGTAGAGATTCCGCTGAGGCACGATTGCCAACCAGGCTGAAAGTGACGTGTCAACCCCGCGCCCAGATTCCTGGACATCCACCTACAGCAGGTAAGCTGGTAAGATCATTGTTCGTGCTAGCACCCAATGCCATATATTATTTGAAAAGCTAAAGCGTTCCAAGGTTGTATTATGATCTCCTCCATATAAATTATCGCAAAAGAAGCCTATAAAGCTAGCATCCTTCTCGATATCTGAAAGTTGAATATTGCAAGTTAACTACCTACCGTATAGGGAGTTGCCTCGCAAATGGCCTCACTAGGCAGATTCACACTTTCTCTCGCCTCAGCGACGCAAGAAGCAACTGCAGCTCTAGCAAACTTCAATATTGACTTCGCTATGGTCAAGATCGAGGCTCCGGTCGAGTTTCAAAGTGTAGGGAAGCACCTCTCTAAAAAGAGAAAGTTGCAAGCTGAAGACGGCTCATTTCATACGACTGCACGAAAATTGGGCATATTGTTCCAAGAGGATCTTCCAGAAATTCCTCATTTAACTCGGGCATATGGTCTTCGCTCGTCTGAAATAGTCGAAAGATCCCTGACTGATGCAGTTGACAATTCTGAACATGGAGCGTTAAGCGATTATATTGGTATTGACGGAACCTCTGTTTGGGCGGCTGCGACGTCCGGTAGAGGAGCATTGGAAGTACATTTGTTGGCCTGTATATTGGCTCGGGCTTGGTCTGGACCGGAGGCCGTATCTATATGGATGGAACTGATCGCGACTAGACAAGCACTACTCAAAGATCGGCTTCGTGGTGAAATTTTCAGCATTACGGCTGTGACAGCGGCACAAATTGATCTCAGTCGTGATAAGATATCAGAGTGGGATGCCAGTGCTAGAGCAGTAAGTATCTGTTGGGTTCCTTAGTAGTTATACTACTCTTAGGATTTTCTGACAAGGATATCTTCCAGTGGCTTCGCACTGCCGATAAATTAAAATTCCACCAGCAGAAGCAATTATTGCTTATCATTGATAATATAGGAATAGCGATCAAGTCCACTGCACTAACATACGAGAGTGTCATCAGCGTCTGGACCAATGCCATGAAGACCATGGATCGATTAGTTTCTGGAACACCTATACGAATGCAAAGCCCT
Organism: Talaromyces sp. PYS2103; assembly: GCA_023625975.1. Taxonomy (NCBI): domain Eukaryota; kingdom Fungi; phylum Ascomycota; class Eurotiomycetes; order Eurotiales; family Trichocomaceae; genus Talaromyces; species Talaromyces sp. PYS2103. The sequence continues at coordinate 91,343 of JAMAGB010000043.1, forward strand.
GACGTGTTAATTGGCTTAGCAGCATGGCATATTTTTCCAGACATTTCGTTTCTTGGTGGCACAACGGAGTTCATCAGCTTCAAGGATCCCTTCACACAAAAAGGTGGCATTCTTACGATCGGCATGCAAGGCACGAACCCTGACATAGAGGGTATCCAATGGACACTTCCTCTGGCTCATTACCAATATTATGGAAAACCAAAAATAAAGAGCAGCAATATCAGCACAAGCTCCATGGTTATCCCATTTAACCGTCTTGTTCAAGTGGCAATAGGCAGCGCCATTAGTCAATGGGGCGATGCAGGTCATGATCTTGAAGCTGTTGTTCGTTTCCTCAGCGCAATAGGTAAGCATTGCTCCAACGGTGATTTGAAAGGGGACAAGAAATATTCTTCACCGACGATAATAAATCCGACATATGAGTCCTTCCCCGTCCATATGAAAGGAACAGAGGATGAAGATTTTCTTTGGCCAATAATAATGGCTACAGAAGCCGACTCTTATCTCCGTGCAAGAGAGCAAGAGAAAGAAGAATTTCGAAGGTTTGTTGATTTAGGAAGACGTCGCTTTGCAACCTTCCTCGCTCCTGAAAAGCTCCATCCATCTCCGGCATTCGATTTGTGTGACATGAGCACACTCATGCAGATGTTGCAAGATGAACAGTTGATACCATTCCTGCGCCGCTTCTTCATTGAACATCATTTCGACATAGATGTATCTACAGCTATCATTGTGCGTCATGGCCCAGAAGATCTGATAGAATTTGCGACTCTTGTACCTCAGTTGTTTCCAGATCAGATATCTCCTCAGCATCAACGTTGGGTTTTACTTAAGCCGTCATCTCACACGGCCTTACCCACTTTGAAAGATCATCGTGGTCCTCTGAATTTCAGGGTGAACCACGCTAGCAAAGGGCTTGACGAAAACATGGCAGTTTACCGTTCACTGGAACTACGTCGATCAATTGATATCATACTTAACGAAGCTGAACCATGTGGTTTCATTTCCTTTGCTAGCTGGATTGAGAACGAGTTTCGATCGTTTGAGGTAAACTCGTGGGACACTGCTCAAACTATCAACTATGCCTGCCATCCCTTCCGAGATGATATGGGATTTCTGGATAAGATACCAATCGTTGCTTCTGGTTGGAAACAAGGAGCACGATCGTTTCCAGCAAAGACATCTTCTTACTCACTCCTATTCGGAAACAATAAAATAAAAGTTTTCGCCGAGAATCTTGATCCATCAAGGAAAGCATTCCGCCCGAGTTTATCTCTAGAGAATATCACGACACTGCTTTGTGGTTCCCTTCTAGAGAAGGATGTGCTCCAGAAATACCTCACCAGTCGCACTGACGAGGATTATTTCGAGTCCCTTGAAGCGCTGAAATGTGCCTCGACCATATACAATAAACTCTCCGACGCTACGGTCAACCTTTCAGTTTGCAAGATCCCCTTGGGATCTGCTAAGTGGTACCAACAAGTAAAGAAGCAGTTACCAGGTAACTACCGAGCATTCATGTTTACGAGTATCGATCGAGCCGTCAGGTTTGCGTGTATCGCTATGTTCGAAACCGGAATTCTCAACCTTGTACCTGCGGATTTTGGCAAAGCCATTGCTATTTCAGCTGGGAATTCCTTATATGTATCAAAGACACTACTCAGAGACCCCTACAGCCATGATTGGAAAAATGCAAATAAAGCCGAGGGAATTCAGTGTCTTCTGGGCAATGTCGCAAAGCCCGGTCTTTCTATCATTATTTTGGTTGACGACCCAAAGTTAAAAGAAGCTGAACTCGAGTCATGGGATGTTGTTAACCACAGTTCATTTGACCATAAACTGCACGACAGTTTTCGAAGCACTTCATTGCATCTCTCCTTTACGGGCTATGAGGTACCAGTAGATACCTCGAGACACGGAACCTTGGACAAAGAGGCATTCTTCATCGAGGCTGTTGTTTCGGTTCACGAAGCGGGAAAGTGGATAGGAGATCTGGACATTCTTAAGATGATCGCGAGGTTTAAACGGGACCTAGGGTCACATTTTCTTCCTAGAAAATGTGACCATACAGAGAGAGAACGCACGGAGGCATCAAAGGTTGGTCTGCTTACATCTATTGATAATTGGTCTGAATTTCTAGATCCCCCACTCAATATCGCGGTTATTCGTGCAAGGAAAAATTGGCCTGCTCGATTGGCCTTTGCTGCGGCGTCTCTACAGAAGGGTAGGGGTTTATTGATTTGTGACATCGAAATTTGCTTTGGCTGTGTGCAGGAGTATGTTAAACATTTTGCTAGCAGAGGCTATATACTTTGTTAGGTGGGAGTTCGTTGCAAGCTGCACTATTTGAAGTCAATTGTGACGGCTCGGCGCCGCCACGACTACGACTACGGGCACGTCCGGATAAAGCCCTATTAAGAGACCAAGATTATCGGAGATTCGGAACAGCATATGCCATTATGTAACTCCTACCATTTTTCTAACCGCGTTCTTAAGAGCACGTAAATACTCCTCACTAATATACCCAGGAGTAATTGGGCACTATTGCTTCTCGAGTCCAGTCTGGCTAGTGGAAAACCTTACTCTTCCTCATCTGTGACCTATACTGAGCGATTCAGTGAGCGTCAGCCTGGGACTGAAATTTACTCTGTGAGCCTGACTGTGAGCGCCCTCACAAAAGCGGTGGCAGCTGAGAAAGGAAAACCCTAACCCGGCAAAGGAAATATGGCACCTAGGTACGGATGACTTATTTTTGCCAAATCAGGAAATATTTTTGCCAACTGGAAGATGGGAGGACCTTCTGAACGGCAACTGATATAGACAGTGATGCTTTGTTCTTTAATTTGTTCACCTGTGTGTATAGGGATTTGATTCTATCTCCAAGATTATTAGTCGGTTGATGGTCCTATTCTACTTATGTAGTTATGAACCATATGTCATGGAATCTGTAACACTCTGGCTCGGTCCAAAACTATGGGTAGCTGGTGTCGTTGACGGAGTAACTGAATTTGAGGACCTCAGGGAAGGAAGAACAGGAATCAAGCTGCTGGGGGTGGGAAGCCTCTTATATAGAGCTCCCACACAAGACCCCAACACAGGAACACACCGGAGACCTCTATGCCATATTACACAATATGCAGGAACGGTCCTCCGAGTAGTTATTGCAATAATGCTGTATCCCCGTGTACGGCATCCTCCGACAGGCTCATAACTCTTGTCTTAGGGTTCCGGAAGGAAAGCCCTAGTTGGCGGATAGAGTCGTAGCCCTCACAGAATCACTAGCTACGTACCTACGCAGTTAACTACAGCAGAAACCAATCTCGGAACTGAACCGATAAATTATGTGACGATATTAAGCTCAAGCCAATACAACAGTGTCAACTCATGTAAAGGGTAGCACGTAAACGAAAATAAGAAGCATAAGAATAAGAGCAGGAACAGGTTGGTGGGGATAGAGAGCCTCTAGATATAGAGCTCCCACGCAAGACTCCCAATACAAGAATATGCTAGAGACCTCCATATCATATAAAACAATATGTAGGAATGGTCCTCCAAGCATTCCAACGTTATAGCACCATGTAGCAGGCTCATATCCTTTTGACATAACTAGGGTTCTGGTAGGAAAGCCCTAGCTTCCGGATAAGGCCGTAGCCGTCACAACTTACAAGTTAACGAGTGTTGATGATAACATTTGATTAGTGTCTAGCTAAGAGTAAATATTGCTGTATCTCTAAAATGAGGAGGGAAAAAAAATAACGGAACCTAGCCCCGAATGCAAGTAGTATGAAATAGATATTCAAAAAAAAGTCATGATACATACATGTCCGCTAACCCTTGAAATCCTCCATAATAGTAAACCCTAAAACAAATTAATACGTAGTATGACAGTAAAAAGAACAGGCCCATTGACAGGCCCGAAAGACAAATGGTAAATAATATCCTGCGGACCCCCGGCAATGCTTCCAAAATATTGTACATGAGTATCTCAATTTGACAAAAAAAAACAAAGTGATCAAGAAGACACGAAAGAGAAAGGAAGAGTCGGTATTGGATGAAGAGAAAGAAAAGTGACCGCGAGGTCAAAAAAAAGGTTCTAAAGATCCTGGTATCTCCCAAAAGCTTTTGCGCTGCCCATGAATAACCCGCCCAGTCTATAATTTGAACGCCGTGTGTTTGTAAAAAAAAAATTCAGACCCGATGCCGTGTAAGGAGGGAGAAAATAAAACTTTTGGTGTTGAACAAAATCCGAAATCAAGTATTGTATGAGGCTCCGAAAGAAAGAAGGTCCAAGTGAATCGCCGAAAGTCGAGATATTGATACAGGTGAATGATGATCGATTAAAAGATTGGTAATTCGGGGTGAGAAATGGAAGCCAGTCCAGAAGTGATTCAGTCGTTGCCGGATCACTTTTCGAAGAGAATGTAAAACGATGGGATCTGGGAAGAGATATCAGTATTTGAGTCGAATTCTTCCGCACATATTCATATCAAGACTCACGCAAAAACAGACGCCGCATGGATGGTTGTCCTCATCTTTGATATTAACAATTGGTTCGTTTTCCAAGGCGGAAGGAATTCTGAGACGAGGATTCATGGATGTGAAGTCTGCATGTTGCATCCCAGAGACTCATTGCGCGCAATTTATGAGCGCTTGGGAGGCTTAGGTTGTCCGGGCTTCTTAACACCGGTAGTATCGTAGGCGCCACGACCCATGTTAATAGTAGCGGATCCCCGAGTAATCATTGTAGAAGCTGTTGAGAACGTTGTTAGCTGAGGAATGCAGCGGATGCCGTTGGAGTAATGTTTGATATGTGGATGTGCTGATGTGTTGAGGTTGTTGCTGATGATAGAAACTTTGATTGAGGGGGAAACAGGTTGTATTTATGTTGAGGCAAGTATCATCATGACCGACTTACCTATGTGACAGGAAATATGCAAACAATCACCGTTGGAAAACAGTGAGTCGTAGAGGAGTATAAAGTTGTTCCCGTAACGGCCAAGCTAGGCAAACAAGCGGTGGAACACAGATGGTTACCAACAGACTGAATTCTGGGACAGAAACCGAGGCAAACCGGTGGAAAAGGAAATTCACTTCAAAGAGAAGATCGGGAGAAGACGACCGTTTTTTTTTTTTTTGAAAGAATTCTAAAGTCAAGGCGTTCCGTCCGTTTGGGTGGTACCTAAGGAAGGGTTCCCGGAGAGCTCAGGCAGGAATGTGACGCCAACCAAGTGATGTAAATAAAGTATTCGTTGTGTGTGGGCCAGGGGTGGATTTTGTGTGTTTGGTTGGACAGATCGCTTATGTATGTATGTTCGTTGGCAATTTGTTGGTTCCTTGGGGGGTTTTTTTTATTTTATTTTGTCAGATAGGGCAGCAGTGTAGTATTTCCCTTCACGTTTTCTTTTTCGCTTCTGTTCGGAGGTAGGGTTGGCTCAGATCTTGCCCCAATAAAATGTCGACAATGCAAGTATTACAGGGCTTGTGGAACTTGGAACCCGACAAATGCTTTTGTGTCTCTCTCGCGCGAGATGAACCAGGGCAGAGCAAATCAAAGGCGCTGGACCGGCACAGGCAAGGGAGATGTGTGCAGGTAGAGCTGTGACACGGACGGCGGCGGAAGGCAGGAAAGAGAAGCCGCTGGATCAGAACTGATATATCGGATTGGCAAGGGAGGCAAGGTATTCGCTGTATTGTCGTTGATTCAAGGGCGATGTGTCTAGGCGGATCTGGTTTCGCTCGTTCGTCAGGCAAACAGCAGGATTGGAGATCAGACTGCTGGATGTAGGTACAAACTAAGGTTGCTTGCTTGCTGTTCGGGTTGTTGCGTGCGTTGTTTCCAATTATAAGACGGAAGATAGACAGAATAAATAGTATTAAGGATAATAATCCAGATGCGCTAGAAAGCAGAACAAGCTGAAGGAGAGGGCGAGGAGGAAAAAGGAAGAAAGACTGTCATAATAACAGAAACAGAAGCAGAGCAATCACATCAGTAGATCGAAGAAGGGCAGGGAACATATTATACATATACGGATAGTATAATACGTGTTATTTGTTATTTATTTATTTAATTTTTGGTCCCATCCGATTTTATTTTATTTTATTATTTTTGTTTTAATTCTCGTCTTTCCTCGTTCCCCGGGGGCGTTTTTTAACCCCTGCCTAGAGCAGATGAATTAAATTCATTGATGGGACGGATAAGGACGCATCTCTTTTTCCTTTATCGGGGCTAGGCGCGCTTCTCTTTGCTTTTTGCTGATTCCATCTTTTTTTCTGTCTTCCGAGTAAGGTTTGTCCATGTGGATCTGCTGGGTGGATCACCGCGAGTCGCGTTAGGCAGTTCGCTATTCAACTGAATTGGTGTTTCATTGCCTATCAGAATAAATTCCTCCCTGGCAGAAAAACAAGTGGACAGAGGTTGGTTCCTGGATGCCTAAGTAATAAGGCGCGCCTCCTTGCCCCTGACGGTAGCGCTTGTCCTGTTCAGGCTTAGTCCCGTACCGCAGTGGGTAATGGCGGTACTAGTCTGAAGAGGTCAATATTCCAATACACAAAGAATCGGTGCTGGGATACCGTATTGCCGCTGTATTGGTATTGCTCCTCTCTTTGATGATATTGGTTATTTCTTTCTTTCTTTCTTTCGTATCAGGAGATAAGTCGTTACTCGTTACTATCATACAGTCTGTAACAGAAGTGGCCTGTTAGTAATTCTTACTAGAAAGCGCCCCATTTCTGGAACATTTCCCAACTCGGTACTAAGACCCCAACTGTGGATGAAGTATTCTGACTTTCCTCCATGTGAGCGCTCCCAGAGCCGCGGTGTCTAGACTGTGTCACAGTCGAGTCTCGCGTGGCTCACCCACTTTTTACGCTTTCGTTCCGGGTTGTGCTACATTATTACGGAGTACTACGGAGGACGGTGTCAGGGATCTGTCCTCTGATATGGAGCGTTACGTGTTCTGTTCTGGTTCCCCGGCCGGCCTATCCTGGTTTTCTTTATTAGTCAATAACTCGGCATCATAACTAATTGCAGTACGTTAGTAACGGAGGCAGATCACATCGACCGTTCATTTCTTCGATCAGATAGATGCTGGCGTGATAAGCGATAAATCGAAATGAACGGCCGACTTAAGCATCCTGCATCCTGCAAGCTGCAGCCCTATTGGGGGTACGTATTCCCGTGTATCTCGTCACCGGAGGCAAGATCATCGTTCTCAAACATAGTTCACCTTCGCTTTGATTGTACTAGTACGCCCCAGCAAGCTTAGGATCCCATCCTACTGGCCAGCATACATCCTCTTATTTAGTATCGCAGGTTTCACGGCGTTACCGCGGTCCTACCCGCCTGGCCGTTGTAGTTGGCCAGGGGAAATCCCGTCCGAGAACTCCACAGAGTCCACTTGACTCCTTTTCTATCTCTCCCATCATCCGTTGGGGATGCAGCTTCCCGTGTGCTTCTAGCCCTTCTAGCTGATTTCTAGCTCTGTTCTATACAGGTACCCAGTCCCTTGGATATTATCCACTCGCCTCACTGAAGTGCAACCATACTATGCCCAGTCTATAATAAGATCGTACGTCCTGGGAATTGTATTTCCACCTGAGCCGATACGAGGCTTTTACGGAGCACACGTGCTAGAGGAATACCCGGTGGCCGAACAGCCGGTGCGCACCATACACACGTCTCTATCTTTTATCCAAGAAGTGGCATGGATGTCATATCATACCATATGAAACACTTAACAGCTCTTAGTAAGTACTCCAGCGGACAGAAAACGTGGCGAAATCTAGATCGTCTGGATGTCCACCGCCGGCCTTATCGGGGCTGTAAGGTTTGTAGGATTCCGACCGTTGTCGATTTTCGCCCAGTCATGAAATGAATCATGCCGACGCCCTTAACAAAATGCTACCTATTGCTACATTTCGACTGGGATCTGGGGATATCAATTCTGTTCTTCGGCTTTTTGTGTGTTTAGCACATGATTCATCATATTCCAGAGGAGTGGCTGCAGCGGGTATTGCCGCTGCTGATACCTATGAGAACTCCGCGAGTGCTCCGTACGGAGTACAGAGAGAAAAATGATGTTATGTCATGGTGCATGGGAGTAATCCCGGGACTTGCTTGGGTTTGACTGCGCAGAAAAAGCAATTCTGGGGGATCCGTCTGCCTGGTACGATCTTCCTTACTTGTAACTTCTACGTTACCTGCGATCGGAAATTCGCAATACTCCTATCAATGTGAGTAATCGTTATACTTCGTACTCGTAAGCAAGTACCTTCACAATAAGTGACCTACACGTTCATTACTGTATCTCCATAGCCAATACTCCGTACCAGAATGGATCAAGTGGATTCATCACTCGGGGAAGCGAAGCCGGCGTCCGCAGTATGTAAATAGTAATACTAAACCCAGCATCCCGGTTCTGTGGATAATGGATCGTCCACAAAAAAAACTAATTCGTACATGTAGACTCCTCCCTAACCGCGTACCTGCAGATTCTCTTTTTTCTTTTCGGTTTTTTTCTTTTTGGTTGTATGATCTATCACGTTCATCATAAAGTTTCCGTCGAATTGGTACGTGTTCCCTGTGCCTCGGCAGGTGCCTGATGCAAGGCCCAGAGTAGAGATGTTCATACGATCTGTCACTAAGATTGACTGGCTTTTTCCGCTGATCATATTTGAACAATTAAATCCAGCAGAGTGGCGTCGCCCATTTGAATTTCTTTCCTCAATTAGGTCTGTCCAGTTACTCCAGTATCTTCGAGGAGAAGAAGCTAGGGCATACATAGCAGACGAAAATCTTTAGCCACCTGACATCACGCCGACAACGTACGATCGGGCCAATAGAGAAAGCCGGCGTGATTTTTCGTAAAAAAGGATCGCGTTTCCTCGAGTTACCATTTCGTTGGGACTGAGTTTATTTGGTGCTTACCCCTTTTTGATCCAAGCACGTATTCTCCTTCATTCCTCTTCCTGCACAGGAATGAGCTTAATTCGTGACGCGATAATATCTGCAATAACTACGGAGTATAATATCAACAAACACTTATGACTCATGAGGTATTCATTTTTTTTTTGGTCTTGGATCCTAGCTTCAAGCAAGTTTTCTATCCCCTGTCACCTACTGCAAGCCTTCCGAACGCCAAACCCTGGCTATAGTTAATGGAATTAGAGCTTTCCCAGGACAGTGGTTGGATACGTAGTCTCGATATGTCTCAAATGTCAATCCAGTGAAGACTAAGAGTCAACTCTCAAAACCTTGTACAATCCCCACCGAATTCTTTGAACTTTCCAGTACCGACCTATTCTGGCAAGTCAAGCAAAGCCCATTGAAAGGACAACCCAGCGGAAGCCACCCGAGCGGAAGACGTCCCGCGCAACTAGCAATTTACTAGACCAGACTAATCTGCGCCGTCACTTGTGAGCCGTTCAGTTGGTATTGTCAATGTCCAGGTTCTTGGGGACTAGGCTGGACCGACTGGTCCAGACTACATGGATTCTACGTATTTTTATATAAGTTATAGTATATACGTTCCAGTGTGTGGGTTTTCTTACTACCATGACCGAACTGGGATGGATCTCGCCAATTGCTCAAATTTGACGAGTCGAGTACGGATAGTTAGGGCTAACTTTAGTACCTAGTCAAGTACGTACTGTCAGGGCAAATCGGAAGACTGTGAATTGGTTCTTGCTTCTTTGTCTGTTTCTCGACTCATAATTTTGTCTTTCAGGGTATCGATTTAAGAATCTAAGTCTGGATATTTGATCGATTTAAAGACTCTCGGAAACGACGGAGTAAATATGTGATTCGACCACTTGCCTAAGCAGGAAATGGTTTCTTGATTCATGAGTACGTAGTTATGTCACATGAATCGTACTCTAAACTGTAGAACAATGTATACATTCACTCCGATGGATCTACAGAACCAGTCACGAATCAGATCGGACAAAATAGTTCAGTCTTTCAAGTCAGCTCTTTGTCTATAATTGGAATTTCCCGACCTCGGCGGTAAAAGAGTCAGAGTTAATTTCCCAAGTCAAATGCAATCAAATCGTGGTTTCCATTACCCCGGGTCGGGCCGGCGATCACTCAAATGCGAGATAAAGAAACATAACCTTTGTTCTAGTCTAAACAATGAAATCGTTTGACACATCCTATTGTACCTGGGGAGGTACAAAGAAAACCACGTCGAGATCAAAGATTTCGCCCCTTGAGACATTCAATTCCTAGCTCGTTAGCAGACGCCATGGCAACCGAGTGATCAATACACCGATTGATCGATTGAGATCAGGCCTGAAGCTATCTATCGATGTACTCCGTACCTTGGAAAGTAATGCGCCGATAGATCGACCGAACTACTAGATCGACAAGGGTCTGTATGTAGCAGTCCGATGTCAATGGATATTCCCCGACTTTCTCTTCCCCTAGGTACGGAGTGCGTACTACAGTTTCACATCGAGTACTACTTAACTTATTATCAATTTCTTCTTTTCAAATCATTTTCGCACAAACAAGGAGAATGATAAATGATGTGATCGATTTTCCCATCGCGCGGAAAGCGCCGAATCGTATAGATACCATAAGCACCCTGGTCCCTGATTCTCCGAGCCAGCCGCCGATGGCCCCCTTCCCCCAAGACTCTATCTTGTCGTTTGAAATTCAGGTTACTTCGGTGTTTACGAGGTTGTATTCCCAGAAAATTGATAGTTTATGGGCCGATTTGACGGCGGTGGAGGGCCGAATCCGAAACACGTTCCAATTCTGGAAATGTGACTGGTTTTGAATAACATGGTAGCACGGTATACGCCTGATGGCGTGGGTTTGCATATTATTGGTAAGAGATTAGATGAATGGGTGTGAACACTTTGAAATCTCGATGCTGATTGATTCGTGGTCTGAATGGGGGTCTGTCCAATGAACGAATCCAGCATGGCATACAGCAACATCATGATGATTCATGGCAAACCGCTATTTTCGTCTAATGCCATGTCTCAGATAACGATAAAGTATCCAACATTATGTATAACATGCATTGCTGAATAGAACGTTTCAGACCATCTTCAACTCCTCAAGAGTATGATAAGCCATCTCAAACTACACCATGGTCAGCCCGTGTCATCATACATACGAGTACTACAAAATTCGGATTGAAATCTTCAAGATGAAGGCTTACCTGTTCATTGGTTTGACATATCAAAACTCGAGGCCCCTTGTCCGACTTTGAGATATCGGTCACCGGATCATCATTGGTGACTCCCTTGTTATTCTTCTCCGAATCCACATCAAATCCAAGACAGTTGCATTGTTGAGTAACGGCTCGCCGTAAAAGGGCACTCTTCTCTCCAATGCCACCAGCGAATACGACTGCGTCCAACTGGCCCTGAAGCTTGACATAGTAGTTGCCCAAATATCCTGATATCCTATCAACGACGATATCAAACGCAAGTTTGTGGTTTTCCGTCGGTGGGTTCTCAATGGCTATTTGGGCAAAGTCTGTAGTGCCTGTGAGGCCTTTCCAGCCGGATTTCTTATTGAGAATTTCTTCTGCCTACTCAAATTAATCCTCAGTCCTCCATGCCTTGCTGACCGCTCTGGTATGTAAACAAACTTACTGTACTGATGTGCATTTCTTTCGTGCTTGCGCGGCTGAGACGACTAGCATTGCTTGTATAATGAAATACAAGACTATGAACGAGAACATTAGGTCTATGATTCCTCTAAAATAGGAATGTAAAACCACCTACCTTGGGTCAATATCACCACTCCGAGTGGCGCCGGGCAATCCGGCTAGAGGGGTCAAGCCCATGCTAGAGATGAATCAGCACCAGGTAGAGCATCGAATCAGTGCAGTGATCCTTACGACGTGTCTATAGACTTCCCATTCTTGATGGCACAAATTGAGGCCCCACTCCCAATGTGCATGACAATGAGATTTGTTTGGTCCTTCGACTTGCCGAGAAATTGTGCGACTGATCGGAGAATGAACGAGTAGCTGATTCCATGAAATCCATATTTACGCAACCCTTTTTGCTTTGCTACCTCCTGGTCGATGGGGTACGTCCGAACATGCAGTGGTAGGCTCCGGTGAAAGGCCGAGTCAAAATGCGCAATGTTCCTCACGTTGGGTAACTCTTTTCGGCATGTGCGAATGATTTCTAGAGCTGAGAAGTTATGTCTGAACAATTAACTAATGATTAGCTGGTTCTGCAGAAGATCCAATCGCACGAATATGCTTACAGCGGGGCCAGGTCCTCGATCTGCTCCAAATGATGGTATGTTGAGTCGTCTATCTCAATCGCATCTGTGTAATCTCCGCCGTGCACTACTCTATGGCAGATGCAGGCCAGATCATCGACGTTGGCTATCTCCAAGATCTCCGCATCGGCAAGACATCGCTCTAACAGATACTTGAATGCTTTGGGCGGAGTATCGAGGGTCTCATCAAGTTGCTCCTTTTTATCGCCGGAACTCTTGCTGTACTTGAGGGTCTGCGGCGGGGACGTTATTCCTGAAATTTGGGCGTCTACGATCGGCGACGGAGGGTTCTGGGATTTATAGAATGTGATTTTGACGGAGGATGAGCCCGCATTGACGGACAGGATGATTTTTGCCATTTTGTCGTTCAATTGAGGTCAAGGTCACCAACAGAAGTAGTCGAGCAATAAATACCAAAGAAATATAAATGATGCATCATCGTACGTTGGCAAAACGGGCAAGAGCGACCGACAGCTGATGGCTCCTTCCCCGCCGACGACACAATGACGTCGTGGGCGATACGGACCGTCCGGAGAGCTCAACCTGCTTCACCTTAATATTTCCATATTTTCATGCTTTTATTTGTTTACCCTTTGACTCCTTTGAGACTGCAATTGCAGATGCTGGTTCTGTGCCAAATCCAGTCGACTGCTGCTGCGAATAGCTTCTTCCGTCACCAGCCCTAAGACATACAGCCCAAAATGCCTGGCGAAATCGTAGAACAACCAAACCCACCTCCACTGCCGTCAGATCTCCCCGAAGAACTCGACAAGTATGCAGTGCAGCTCCGGAACATCTGTCTCTGTCAAAAAGACTACGATGACTTGGCTAAATTTCGAAGAGCGGCATGCTATATTGCTGCCGGTGTGTATCCCTCTATCGGTACGCGTCGTGCTGATAATTGGGCTGACCATTTCCACCAGCTATGATATTTCTACAAGACAATGCCTATCTGAAAAGAGAGATCAAGCCAGAAGACATCAAACCTCGATTGTTGGGTACGCATCTGAATCCGCCTTCCACTGGTCATTTCCCCCCTGACGAATATTTTAGGTCACTGGGGAACATGTCCAGGTTTGATCCTGGTTTACTCCCACCTCAACTACCTAATAACCAAATATGATTACGATATGCTATATGTGGTTGGGCCAGGTCATGGAGCTCCTGCTATCTTAGCCTCTGTTTGGCTTGAAGGTTCTCTCGAAAAGTTCTTCCCTCAATACTCCCGCGACACCAAGGGACTTTCCAATCTTATTACCAAATTCAGTACCACAGCAGGCTTGCCAAGGTATTTTGCATATTCTCATATTACTGGTATACGGTACTGACACTTACAGTCACATCAATGCGGAAACCCCAGGTGCCATCCACGAGGGAGGCGAACTGGGCTATGCACTGGCGGTTTCGTTCGGTGCGGTTATGGATAACCCAGATCTCATTGTCACATGTATCATCGGAGACGGTGAAGCGGAGAGTGGTCCTACAGCCACGTAAGATTCCCACTGATTTACGAGGTATGATCACTTTGACTAAATTCTGACTATCATACTCTACAGGAGCTGGCACGCGGCGAAGTATATTGATCCGAAGGAATCTGGTGCTGTATTGCCGATAGTCCATGTCAATGGCTTCAAAATCAGCGAAAGAACAGTCTACGGATGCATGGATAATCGAGAACTGACGGCGTTGTTCCTCGGATACGGCTACCAGCCACGATTTGTTGAGAACCTCGAGGATATCGACACTGATATGCATACTTCAATGGTCTGGGCAGTCGGGGAGATTCGCCGTATTCAAAGAGCTGCTCGCGAAGGAAAGCCTCTGAGTAAGCCTAGATGGCCCGTTTTGATTCTACGGACACCCAAGGTATGTCTCTTGAGGCGCTTCAGTGTTCATGACCATGCTGATGACTGTCTATAGGGATGGTCTGGACCGAAGAAGATCCATGGGCAGTTTATTGAAGGCTCCTTCCACTCTCATCAAGTGCCTCTTCCAAAAGCCAAAAAAGACATGGAAGAACTTAAAGCTCTTCAAGACTGGCTTGCCTCTTATGGACCAGAAGATCTCTTCAATGAAAAAGGTGGCCCGATTGATGCGATTACTTCAATCATCCCGAAGACAGATAGCAAAAAGCTTGGCCAGCGCATTGAGTCCTATGGCAACTACCGGCCTCCTGAAATGCCAAACTGGAAACATTTCGTAGTGCCCAAAGGCTCCTACGAGAGCTCCATGAAGACTATCGGAAAGTTCATCGACGAAGTCTTCGTCAAGAATCCTCATACAGTGAGACTTTTCAGCCCTGACGAACTAGAAAGCAATAAGTTAGACGGCGCCTTGGCTCACACTGGTCGAAACTTCCAATGGTATCAATTTTCACGTAATCAAGGTGGCCGTGTTATTGAAGTTCTGAGCGAGCACATGTGTCAAGGTTTCATGCAAGGCTATACCCTTACTGGTCGAACTGGAATTTTCCCAACTTACGAAAGCTTCCTTGGTATTGTCCACACGATGATGGTACAATACAGTAAGTTTAACAAGATGGTAAGTGTATATCACTGTTCATTCGAGTCGTGAATTTATCTGATAGGTGCATTTAAGGCACGTGAAACGGGATGGCACAGCGATGTTGCGAGCATAAATTATATCGAAACAAGCACTTGGACTCGGCAGGAGCATAATGGATTCTCCCATCAAAACCCTTCTTTCATCGGTGCAGTGCTCAAACTCAAGCCTTACGCAGCAAGAGTCTATCTGCCCCCAGATGCAAACACGTTCTTATCGACGCTTGACCACTGTCTTAGATCCAGAAATTACGTGAACCTCATGGTTGGGTCAAAACAGCCAACACCTGTGTTCCTCAGTCCTGAGGAAGCAGCTGTACATTGCCGGGCAGGCGGTTCCATTTGGAAGTTCTGCAGCACAGACGAAGGATCAGATCCAGATGTCGTGCTGGTTGGGATAGGTAGCGAACTCACGTTCGAAGTTATATATGCCGCATCAATACTACGCAAACGGGTGCCAGAATTGAGAGTACGTGTCGTAAATGTCACGGATCTCATGATTCTTGAAAACGAAGGCGCACACCCACATGCTCTGTCGATTGATGGGTTTGATGCGCTTTTCACCCCTGAATTTCCAGTTCATTTCAACTATCATGGCTACAACACGGAGATACAAGGCCTACTTTTTGGACGTCCCAATCTCGACCGCGTGAGTATTGCGGGATATATTGAAGAAGGAAGTACCACTACGCCGTTCAACATGATGCTCGTTAACAAGGTTTCGCGGTTCCATGTTGCGAAAGCCGCTGTTGAAGGAGCAGCGAAGCGGAATGAAAAGGTTCGTTTGAGACGCCAGGAATTGTTGAGTGAGTTGGAAATGAATATCAGAGAGACTACCAAGTACATTGTCGAGCATGGCACCGGTACGTTCATTCCTTATTCTTCAGTGACACTAAAGAACAAAACAAATTAACTTACTGTTCTCTAGATCCCGAAGACATGTACGACATGCCAAAGTTTGGATGAATTTGTTGATAGAGGACTTGATATGTTGTTTCTGCTTTGGAGATCTCGAACTAGAATAATAATGAATAACGTCTACTAGCACGCTGGAAATAGATTGCAATGAAGAATGCGTTCTGTTCTACCAATTTCAAAGGCAGTATAATTTTTGATATGATACTGGGGACATCCATGGATAGGGATAGAAAACCACTGATATCTACAGCAAGAATTGCTTTATATACAATCATTCCTCTAATCAGGAGAGATAGTTAAAAGGAATAGCGGAACCTGGAAACTGCTGAGACAACAAATTTATACCTAGAACTGCTCCCTTACACTCGTATCTATCAATCATGTCAGCAGCTATTGATTATCACTCGATTTGAAGAAACCGAAAGAAGGAAACTTACTAGTTGTACTCCTCTTCCTAGCACTCGGTCTTGACGATACTTGATTCAATTCTCCCCTCTCAAGCTCGTCTTCTACGGCAGATTCTTCCGAGCTTCGACCGTCATTTCCCTCTAATATTCCACCACCATTACCACCATGACGAACTGTAACTCTTTCATTGGACTGATCGTCCACCCCAACATGTCCATAAGTCCCACCCACAGACTCCATAGTAAACGGACTCGCAGTCGGCGCATCCAACGTCGCAAGCTCCTCATCTCTAAACCAGAGCGGCAACAGAAAAGATCGAACGGGTATAAGCAACAAAATAATAACCGGGAACCCAATCGCCGCAATAGTCTGGGTGATTGCAAACGTCGCGCCAAATCCGACCAGTTCCAGGATCACAAACGCCCAAACGGCGCTTCGGCGTTCAAGGCGTTTTAGCGGGTTGGAGCCGGGGGTAAAAGTGTGGTCTTGGGCGAGGAAGATGAGTTTTTGGGTTATGCCGTTTCCTTGTAGAGCCTGGACACCCATTATGAAGAAGAGTCCTGCGAGGACGCCCTGGGGGATCAGGTGTAGGACGACGAGCAGAGGACCGGTCATTGTGCCGAGGGTGAGTAGGCCCTGGGCGAGATTACTGACTCTTTGCTCTACGACGTGGTCCGTGATGCGGATTGGTCGGCCTTTGTTCGTCTCGTCGTCGTCGGAGACTTGTCGCGTCACGCAGAGTGCCTGAGTATGGAAGGGCGCTTGTGGAATCAGCCCGTTTGGGAAAGGTATCCCCAAAAGGCCGGCGACACCAGTCGTCAGACCCAAAAGGAAAAGATCCCAATGGAAGCCAGCGGGTTTGCGAAGAGGGAATTCCGTGCCCTGTGCGATGAGAGAAGATACTACAGTTCCCAATTAGTAAGCATGGACGCCAGTAGAGTGATTCATCTTTTTACCGTTGTGATCAAAGTAGAATAAGATGGTAAGTAGAATGGCAAATGGAATTGCCAGAAACACCTCACCAACACTAATATCCCACAGACTTACAAGCCAACTGCGATCCGCCGTCGGATAGAATGCTTTGGATGTTGGTAGTGTTTCGACGGAGACATCTCTCATATGACCGATATGTACGAATCCCGTGAAAAACACAATAGTCAAAGGCGTGCCGTAATCCTCGATGAATTTGCGCACATATCTCTGGAAAAGTGTACTTTCACCTAGCATACCGCAGACGTAACCGGACATCAAAACGAGAAGAGCAACCATAATACTGACGTAGGCTGAAGTCTCGCCTGCCATATCCCATTGACGAGTCAGAACTTGGATCCCTTTCTGTAAGTAGATGAACGCAACGTAGAAGCCGAAGATATCACACGAGAAGCGCGTCACGTATGTCAGGGCGTTGCAAGCGTTTGTTATAGCAAGAATCCAGTGGAATATCAGAGACCAACTGCATTGTCGTAAGTATCAAGAACCGACTGTTTTGGGGGGCGGGGGGGTGTCTTACAGTCCGATCCAAAACATAAAAGCCAGGTAATTTGTTCCTTGAGGAGCCATGATATCGTACACGGTATAATTAAAAACAGTAATTGGCCCTTTTTGACATTAGTTGACACAAATTTTTATTCAATATCTATGATTTCAACTTACCAGTCACGCCAACGATAACTAATGGCTGCGCCGCAGCGACAGAAAAAATCACAGAGCCAAGCACAGAAGCCAACAGAACCTCGTTGACTCCATAGCTTTGGTGTGTCTTTTCGAACATATCCAGCGAGAAAGCTAGGGCAGGAAGGATGCTGCAACCAGGCACAGTCAGTGCCTGAATGTTCAAACATGGTATGAGCCTTTTACATACTTCGCAAAATACATATACACCGTAGCTGGCACGACTCGATAATCCCAGGCATCTGTCCAATCACTCCAGTAATAGGGTGCTCTCCGCTTGATATCTTGAATCATTCCACGGAACAAATGCACCTTCCACCAGGCTCCGGACTGGGCAGTGGTCGATGAGCCATGATAATCCGAACGATTAGTATTTACCCTAGAAAAGGTCACAGGCTCCTGGGTATCGATTAAAGGCCTATTCCGTCGCGAAGAGGAGGAGACATGTGTGCGAAAAGTTGATAGATGTGAAGAAGATTGTTCTTGTTGTTGCTTTTTCCTGGTTGATGATGTATGAGATTGAAAGCTGGAAACAGGGTGTAGAGCAATTTCTCCGCCGATGGCTTGTGAACTGCTTGTAGCTCCGTGTGTCGACATCTTGCATGTATTAACCAGGCTGAGGCGATCGGGGTAGTTACAGATATACACAGCGCTATGCCACCATCTGGAAAAATTTGCTGTGGATCCAATCAATCAGAAGGGCTCTAAAATGATTAACAATAACTCCTGGCGTGGTATATAGCTTTGGCTTTTAGTCATTATGCTTGGAAAAAAGAGGAGATGAGATGTAGATATTCTGAAGGTCTCCACAGAAGATGAGATTCGGCCCAATGAGGAAAAGTCTTGGCATTACGTGCCCTACGATGTACTTTAAGTATATTGATTTAGTCATGAGTTTAAAGAGTAAAGTGAAAATAGTCAATTCCATATTATAGCAAACAATACATTCATATACTGTCAAGCAAAGTTAGTAGTCACTGTTGAATCAGTTAATTGCACATCCTTTAATGCACCCACGATTGACGCAGGTTTTGGTTCACATTGGCGGAGGTGGAGGAGGGTAATCACTCGGTGGCTGCACAACGAATTAGCAATAATTCTTCAAGGTAGAAGTTGTAGCATCGAAGATACTCACAGGAGGAGGGCCTTCGCCAGGGGGAGGTGGGGGAGGAGCAGCAGCGCCGCCGTAGTACATCGACTCAAGGCCTGGAGGAGCGCCGGAAAGTCCAGGAGGAGCACCATGGCCACCAGATGGAGGGGGCGGAGGAAGCCCAGAATAACCGTAGCCATAACCGGCTTGACCTCCAGGAGGTGGAGGAGGGGCTTGTTGTTGCCACGGTGCGGCGCCTCCAGGTGCAGCCCCTGGGGCAGAATAATTTCCGTGATGCGAGCCGTAGCCGTAATTTCCGCCGCCACCACGGTTTTGTGCCCACGGGGCAGCGTCGCCGTTGTCGCGGGGTTCGTAGTCGTCACGTCTACCATGGTGCTCCCGTCCACGTTGCTGCCATGGAGCGACATCCGAGACTGGAGCGGGAGGCCCACGCTGTTGCCAGGGTTTGTAATTGGAATCTTCGTCATAGCCTCCAGGACCTCCTTCGATACGACGAGGTGCTTCGCCGTTAGGGCCAGAGCCACCACCAGAAAGTTCTTGCATGAGTTGCTGTTTCTGTTAGTAATGACCTTATTTCAAGAAAAGAATAACTGATGACTTACCTCCATCTCACGGTCAACAGCATCGCCGCCGCCGATGGCACGCTGAGGACCACGACCGCCGTAGCCACCGTTGTTGCGCCAATCAGTGCCACGCTGACGATCGGGACAATCACGCGCCATGTGGCCAGCATTGCCGCAAACACGGCAGATGATATTGGCAGTGAAGTTGCGCTGTTCGGGACAGTCGTATTTACGGTGACCGATTTGTCCACCTATATTTGTTAGTCTGAATTCTTTGATTCGAAGTGACCATGGAAATACATACAGTTCTGACAAGCCTGGTTTTCGTCGTCACGCAGGGTGCCGTTAAGGGCGGCAAGTTCTCGAAGTTGGTTGCGTTTGAGCTCGTTCTGACCTTCGGGAATGGAAGCAGCCTGTAGTTACAACGTCAGTATTTACTAAATCAAAGAGAGTGGAAAGAACAACTCACTGTTTCAATGACGTTGTGGACTAATTGCTTGGCCTTGTTGACCTTCTCCTCCGTATCTGCCATGATCAAACAGTGAAGATCTTCTTCCTGGTTGCTAGTGTGAGCAGCATCAGATCGACCTTTTCCTTCCTTGACGGAGCCTTTGCCTCGAATGGCAATCTTGGCTCCAGACTCCTTTTCCATGGTCTTGAGAGTGTTGCCACGAGGTCCGATAAGCAAACCAACTTTAGTGAAGCAAGGAGGCTAAGTGTTAGTATGTCTGTTTTCAAGATAACATAACGCAAAAAAGTCCAGATGGTCATTGGGTTAGCAAGAAACGAGGAGAGGCATCTTGAACATCGCGATGCCTCGCCAGCCCGAATCGAGCACGTAATAGAGAGATGATGGGCAATAATAAGATGGTTAGAGGGAGAGTTAGAGGGTTAGTGATCATACTGAAGTTAATCTCTGGATAGTCATTCACAGGCACATAAACCTTTTCCTGTGTCTTGGTAGGGCGCCTGTAGTCAGAGGGCGGGTGATAGTTAGGTATAACCTTCATGGCCCTTTCGACAAGTTTGTGGCGCTCATCCTCCAAGCGCTTGCGGTAACGATATTCCCTGGTGTTTACACGTCTTCCGAAGTTGTCGTATTGCGGTGGCGGCGAGGGTGATCTAAATAAATGCGAATGTCAGTAGAGAGCTCCTCCGAAGGCTCATTCACGAAAGGGGAGAACTCACCTATCACCATCCGCAGGGACGACGTCGTTGATGCGAAGCTTCTGACTAATCTCCTCAATACGAAGATGCAGAGTGTAAGCTTCGAGCTGCTCATTAGTGAAATTGGCCATGATCATAGTCGGTAGACCCATGAGGCCAGCAGCCTTGTTTTCCTGAGCGTCGCCCCAACGGTTGCGCTTCTTACGTCTTTTCACGCCGTCTGCGGGCGGATCGGCTGTAAAAGGATCAGTGTTAGTGTCAAGATGTCCGAAGTGAGGCAAAATACTGAGATAAAGCGACTTACCTCGAGTTGGACTCCTGCCTCGGATCGCGCCATTGTCTGACGCTGCGACTGTTGGCGTTGATGCCTCGCTTGCGCCTTCATCGTCTCCTCCAAATCGCCTCTTTCCAAGAGGGATGTTGTTGGAGCCTGTGATTCCCTGGTTATTGCGCCACGACATATTGCTAGCGTCAGCGAAATGAATACTAGGTACTGTGATGGAGGTAGTTGTCGAGATGTGAAAGTTGTGGTCTGTGAAGAGTTTACGAGTCGAGAGACCCAGTGGCGACTAGCCTTATTGGGCTGGTTCAGACAGCTATTCCAAAAAGGGACTAGTTCGTAATATGCCGATTGTCGGCTCATTTAGTTCCTATTTCAACATCTTTCTACAAGCACAACAAAACTTCATACATTCAGTTGGAGCTGAACTTAAACTATTCTCCAGATACAATATACGATTCCGGAGCGGGCTCCCATAGTGTTTTTTTGATTCGTTATAAACAGGGTTTACTTATTCACTTCTTGGCATCGTCAGCCATTCCCTTCTGCACCCATTGTGACGCCGCAGCACTATGCTTAGCTGCTAATTCCTTGTCCTTGATCGCCTCCTTGATAGTATGCTTGTCCGGAACATGTCGACCCTTCTCTACACCGGGACGCGCCGCCATTCTCTCCTCCCAGGCTTTGAGATGTGGGAATTCGTCAATATCGATACCGGCCCAGCCAGCGGCAGCAACCCATCCCCAATGCGAGATGTCCGCGATGGAGATATGGTCGCCTACGAGGTAGCCAGATTTAGAGTTGGACAGGTGCTTATCTAGGACACCGTACAAGCGACGGGTTTCGTTCTGGTAGCGGTTAATGCCGTATTCGATGCGCTCGGGCGCGTAGCGGAAGAAGTGGTTTGCCTGGCCTCTGAATGAGTAGTGTCAGTATCAGCACCACATATTCATGTCCTATTGTCTTCTAGTGAGCGAGCGAGCCCTACTGCATCGGACCGATCCCTGCATTCATAAAGAATAAGAAATTTTTGACTTCATAAGCCTCTCTTGATCCCTCGGGATACGAAATCTTGTGCTCGGGATCATAGTTCTCAGCCAGGTATTGCAAGATACTACCCGACTCAAAGATGTTGATCGTCTTGCCATCGGTAAAAGTATCAGTTATGGCGGGGATACGGCCATTGGGGTTAATTTCGAGGAACCATGGCTCTTTCTGCTCATTTTTGCTGAAGTCGAGTTTCTTGACTTTGTAGGGGAGACTAAAATACGTTGTCAGACTGACACGGGAATCTCTGGAGAGCAGAGGGGCGCGTACCCTAATTCTTCCAGCGCAATGGAAATCTTGATACCGTTCGGGGTCTGCGCAGTATAGAGAGTAATGTCAGGAGTTCTTTGAGCAGCCATGGTGGACGAGAGACGAGCTAGCAATTGTTGAGACACTTTGAAGGTATTGGTGTTGGTGATTATTTTCTGGGCGTTTGGCGACGTAAGAGGTAGATATAAGTAGTTCAGGAATCCGCATGAGCTTACAAATGCGCTCGTCATTACTACCTCTTCCCCACTATAACTAAGTTACTCTTCACATGGAATTGTTCAATTAGAAATCTGCCAATTATTAATAATCATGGAGTAACTAGTTACGCCATCAGGTGAGGTATTTTGTTTTCGGAAACATTTGAAATCTGACGTGCCTTCCAGATGTCAATAGAAACCGATTTGTACTAAAAAGATATATACCGGCATGTTTGTTCTGCCACAAATAACAAAAATGTATTATAGACAAACGAATGGAAAGAACAATATAATACAGTTGACTGTAGTAAATGAGAGTAGATCGTCTAGTCGAAACGCTATATAATAGCTTCACCAAGTAAAGCTTTCTTCGATAAAGTCGATGTTGCTGATCGCTTGTCTCTGCCGACATGCTCGTCGGACGTCGTCGCTCATGGCACCGCCGCCGCACACCATGACGCCCATAGCTCCAATCTGCTGTTCAATTTCCTTGTCTAGGACAGTCTGGATGTTGGGCCGTCCAGGGAACATTTCTACCGTAGCACTCGGGCTGCGAATCTCCCTGGTACTGCGGGGCCGAGTAATGAACAGCAAGATACGCAGAACGTCGCGACGGCGATCCATCTGTAAGATGCTGGTCATCCAAGGACGCACCCATTCCAGGTGTTCGGGCGATTGAATAGTCCAGACCAGTGTGACCCGACGGGCGGCAACGACACCCTCTGCGTATCCTTGAACCAAATGACGGATAAATGGTACATGATGGGTGATACCAATGCCACCGGCAAATAATAACACTGTTCCGTAGGAGTCTAGATTATGGATAGCTCCGTACGGCCCTTCGACGAACGCAGACAGATATACCCGGCCATCGACACCCTTTGCAGCACGCTTGTACAGCGTGTCAGTGAACCCAGTTCGTCGACGAACGAGGAGTGATATGGTCTCATTTTGCACCGACATCACATCTTGCTGTGTCATGACCAGACCTTTTTCGTCCACTGGGGAGTGTTCTTTCTCACTCCATGCAACGCTGAATGGGTGGGAAGTCCATAGCCCAACAGAAGGGATGTATATATAAGCGTGTTGACCTGGCCGGAACGTCCACGGGCGAGCCAACTTCAGCGTGATTCTCGTAACATCGCCCGCAAGAGCTTCGACTTTGGCCGTAGTCCTGCCCCCAACAAGGTTACGGTAGACATTGATAGCCAAGCGAGTAAAGCGCTGCCAGCAGAAATTAGCAATCCACCCACCGTCTTCTCACATGTGCATATAAGCTCATACGTACCTCAACGCCCCACAAAACCAAGGCAATTGCAAGATATCTTTTCTGGGACAGGCCGTCTAAATGGTACCAGAGACCGATAAGCGACATCAAGGCCAATAGGATGTGTAGATGAAGGAACGTCTCATAAAAAGAGTGCCGTATAGCTGAAGTCGCGAACAGTACAAGTGCGAACAAACCGACAGTAGCCTATAACATCCTTTATTAGTCGTTGCTAAAAAAAATCTGAAGTCCGTCCATACCACCAAGCCAGTTATGATCAACCGGGAAGTATGAAACTGCTCGGCAACAGCTGCCCACCCAGATTTGTCGGCAGTGGTAAACATCCAGCTCAAGACATGGGCAAGACTTTCGACGGTCACAATGCGGGCAAGCCACCGGTGAAAGAAGCTCCAAGAATCGAACGACAGACCAAGCAGAGGGATAAGCGGGTTGTTGCGCCCTGCTAGGATTACCATGGGAATCAGATTCGCAGTAGCGAGAGTCCCTGTGCGGTTCCTCAAGACATGGGCAACACTTTCGACACTGAAGGGAACGTGCAGCACACACAGAACAACATTCATAGCAATCAGTCCTGCTAGACAGATTGCCTGAAATCGACTGGGTAGAGTCCCCATATTCACTGCTCGAGACAATTGGAACTCGCGATTGTGGCGAACACGAAACAATGGAGCATCCACGATGTTTCTCTTGAACCAGGCCATTCGATGGTCATCCCTAGCGAAATAGCGTTGACTATCGTTGGTCATTCCGTGTAAACGTCGTAAGTGCGATGTCAGTCTGAGACTTGATTTCCAGGCGAAATAAAGAGCGACGGTTGCAAGCATTGCAATTAGCATGAGGTCGGCATACTCATATTGCAGGTCTTTCAAGTGTTGAGTGTTTGCCGCTTGAGTAGTCTGTCCACCTCCTCCACCTCCACTGCCTGAAGCGGCTTGTTGCTCGGCGTAGACGGCCGTAGACATGTAAGCTATGATGATAGGAGCTGTCAAGCTTGTCATCTTTTGGTATCCTTATTATATGAGTGAGTCCTTGTACTTTTGAATGAGAGAAACACCGCTTTAGAAGAGAGAATTGAGTAGAGACCAGCTCTACTAATGAGCGAGATATTCCTCTTGAACTGCGTGTGCTGTGATATCAAGGTTGCTGAGGTCGATGTTACTTTTGAAGCCAGATCAGGATTACCAACTGGGCATGAATGGGAGGCAGGTATCAGCCTCCCAAGGATGCCGACAGCCCGAATCTAGAATGTGATGTCGAAAAAGATCGAACTAGAGAGAGACGGCTTGCTCGTCCAGTGAAAAGAGAGTAGAGTATCGACACTGTAGATGGCAACAATGCAGAGCATCACCCAGTTACTGCCCAATATCATATGAAGGGAGGAAAGATGGCTAAAAAGATTCGATTCTCCAGGAATCACGTGGCGACGAGAGAAAGAAGCTAAAAGAGGAAAATGAAGCAATTCAAGAAGAAAAGGAATGAATGTCCGCCGGCAATAATGGCAAAAGAGAAGCAAAAAATCAGTGTCAAAGAGTAAGTCAACGGACTAGGCTCAAGGCGCAACCGACTAGCGACCTGGTAATCGCTTCTTTTAAGTTGCATCCACTTTCTCATCTAAGCATAGATTTCAGACGGCCAGGCCCGGTCTTAGTCGTTATCTGAGGCTCGAATTAACGGGCCATACGACCGATCCGTAACTACGTACGTAGATGCATCCATCAGAAGGAGAATTTCGTCAGTCATTGGACCAGACATGTCCCAGGGCCCAGGAGAACGTCCTGGAACCCACTCGGTATTATTTGTGCAGTGGATTCAACGACTGCAAAGTTTCGACGGAATATTTCGACGTTAGGGTTTCGATTTTGAAATTGGTCCTTGCGCATCGCGAGATGGGCGCCTATTTTTCCTAAAACATTACGGAGTGCAAGGGTTTCAACTGTCGTCTGGAGCTTGACTTGGGCCGTGGATTGGCCGACGATCATCTGCTGCAAGGGTCTCCATCCAAAGTCGATACATGTACGGAGGAGGAGTTAGTCATGCTATTAGCATGAGCACGCGACAAACGAGTAGTGTAGTGAAACGACTGGCAATGCAGACCGGTGGCAGAGAGCGCCGTACGTAAATTGTGAGTGAACGAGTCAAGACGTGATGTGTAAGAAGGACTAGGCAGAGATTTCAGGAGGTTCTGTGTCAGTGTGTCTCACGATGTTCGCAGCTGCCCAATCAGCCTCGTTCCCGCTATTAAAATGCTTCAGCTTCTCTCTTTGATGGAATAGTAATCAATAATAATTGGCTGCAGTGGCTGAATAAATTCTTTCTGAGACTTGCATCGTCATGGCCGAGCTTTATTCATGTCAAAAAGCTCGTCCCATTGATGTTTCTCAATCTCCACTCTTCGACCGGAAACCACGGGGATTTTCTGTCTTCACCCTCACTCTGGCGGTTTTCCTCTCTTCTCTTCACACGAATCGTTTTTATCTACCACATAATTGCCAGGAATCGAAATTAGCCGGGATCACAGTGGCATCAGCAAATCGGCCAGATTACTTACGGTAGGTAAAGCGGCCGCACGTTACGGGACTCCGGATATCTCTGTACCCTTTGCCCAAGAAGGAAGTACGTACGTCCACGATTTTAAATTATCGCCTGCTTAGTCTTGCGCGCTAGCATCGCATAGTAACAGTGCACGCTTTAGAGATCTATAGTTAGTTAACTAACTTACTAGTGATCATGATTAGTCTGTAAAAAAAATAGTCACGATAACTATATATCTATATCCTGCAACTTCCAAGTCCCTGGGTATCGATACGGCGCCACCAACAATAAGATAACAACACTACCCGAAAAGAAACAAAAGAAAAATAAAGTAAACCGGAAACCTCGGATGTTGATCGAGAGATTGCAATGAGCAAAGAGAAAGACACAGATCGTCATACGACTCGATCAGTCTGAAGAAAAGACAAACAGGGGATTGAATTCGCCAAGCATAATTCCCGTCCTTTTAGGCTGTTACAGAAAACTCAACTCGTCGTCGCTGCCTTCGCCTTCGTCTTCAGAGCAAGGAATAACCAGACGCCGGCGTGACAGGTCTTCATGTTGTTGAGGGCTTATTGCCCGTGAAGAAGAGGAAGAGGCTTGCTCAGTTACTTGCTTGCGAGGCCGCCCACGTCCACGTTTTATCGTCGGAACGGGCGCCGTGGCAGCGTTATGGATGATCACATCAAAATTCGTCCGCTTCCTTTGCACCCGTGCATTTGCAAGACTGCCCTGCAACTCTCCACTGGCTCTGGTGTCCTGCACATCGTTGGGTATCTCTTCTGTTTCGTTTTGTTGTAGCCATTCTCCACTTTCGGATGCAGTCTCGGTATCATCAACGCTGCCGGAGTTATTGTGATCTTCCGCATGAATCACTACTGAAACATCGCTGCGTCTGGTCGCTATGCGTGTAGATTGTCTGATCCTCTCGTAGCTTCGTCGAGGTCGCTTGGGGTTTTGTAGGGGGCTGTCCACAGATTCGTTCCTCCTCTTGACACCGGCTGGATTAGGGGATGTTGCCGAAGTCTCGCTGGACTCTGATTTGACAGACGATGAGCGTGTCCTTTCACTGCCACTAGAAAGCGGTCCAACCCTAGATATCTCCACCATTGGCCGGGACACGGCCAGAGGCATGGCAGCTTTGGTTCTATTCAAGGGTGTCTTTGCAATCCACTCGCCAATACCTTCCTCCCATCTGAAGGATTGCATGCCGGATTTGCCTGGCGTTGGAACGCTGTTGCCTTTGGTTTTGAGGCGTATCCGAAGGGCTGCGACCGCTTCTTGAATATCAGCTGCGAAAGTGTGATCTTCGGCATCTTGGCTATATTGCGCAAAATCCAAAGCCACTTCGATAGCAATTTTTCCGAGAAATAACATCAGATTGTCGAGCCCGAACCGCTCGAATGTTAGCAAGTTCCTACAAAGCCTTCGCGCCTGTCGACACTGCGCCTGTTCGCCGCCCCGTTCAGAAAGTCGAACAATCTGGCAAACCATGGCTGCGAGATTCTTGATGATATCTGCATTCTGTTCAAGAAGCTCAAAGAAAAGCTCGCAATCCTGACTCAAGACAATATCCAAAATTTCCACATCCGTACCATCCAATGACAGGAGGTTTTGCTGACACCTCAATAGATAATGGGCAAGAAGTATGTAGCCTTTTCGCAGTAGAAAGGCTCGATTTTCCTCATCATCTCGCACCTCCGCACGACTAAGCGGCAAGGACCGCTGAATTGTCAAAGCTAACTCAGTATAAGTCTTCACTATCCTTGCGCCCGAGACAAAGTCTGGACCATCCGATTGCCCCATGCGTACACTGTACATACAGCACAGCGCAACGTTTAAACTAGAGACTAGATTGCTGGTGGCATCTTGAAGGTGCACGGGACATCGATTTGGATCCGAATCTGGTCCGCCTGCTTGCGAGTTTGAAGAACCTCGACTCTGCCGCTGCTTCGTTGTCTTCGAGCGCCTCTTTTTTTGAGGTTTCACAACCTTTCGACCTCTGTGAGCATCAGCTGCTGTTATCATTATCGTTTGTATCAGCTTGAGAGCAGCGGCGTATTCATTGTCCCATTTTGATTGCGATGTGCATGCAGCCACCACGCAGTCTTTCAAAGTAATAGTAACCAACCATTGCGGGGGCAAAATGTTGCGCAGCAGCAATAGCTCTATTTCCCTGAATGCAAAAGAGTTGTTCCCAGACACCTCCCAGTATCTTTGTAGAAGCCGAATAGGATCACGACCAGGCGTACCGGGTCTCCAAGGGTTGAAAGCAGTGGGAAAGTTGTAAGGATCCAATTTTGAAAGCAACACGCTTAATATTCTCTCGACGGCGTCGTATTCTCTGGCTTTGATACATTCACCCAGCAGATGGCATGTCGTCAATTGGTTGATCCAGTTCTTTTGTACCATATCGCAGATCAAGAATATCCCTTGCGATCGAACGATTTCACGGAGAGGTTGCCATCCTTTTCCTTCCGAGCCATATGCCGACTCCAGTTCCGTAAAGTATGCATCTGCCATATCAATGTCACCATTACTATCGAGTTCATCTTGTATTTGTTGTTCCTCGGCGATGAATTCGGGTAACCGTCGAACAACTGTCATTAACAATGATCGAGTACCGCTGGAAGAACTCTTAGGGCCCAGGTCTGGTAATCGTGTTTTTTCCAAGAATTTCACAAACAAAGAGTCCAAGGATATTACAATATCAAAGTATCTTATATCATTTGAGGCATTCAATGATCTCCTCCACTCAGGGTCTGGGTGTGAAAGCCGATACTTTTTCGGCCTCCGCACGATCTTTTCGGCCATTCCCTCAGGTAGCACAGACTGAGTAGTCTTTTTTGAGCTCTCCTCATCCTGCTGATTGCCGGATTCCCACCCACTGCTGTTCGTGCTGTTCACGTTCGCTAATTTTCCCGTAATCAGCGGCGTTGCAACCTCAATCGCGCCCGGTAGAGTCTTGTTTGTCTCGGGACTCTGCAACACAGACCGAACTCGCGGCTGAATTCGAAGCCGTTGGCCAGGGGCCACATACTTGTGCCGGACGCGCTTCGACTCGGGTTTTCGTGGGATCCAGGACGGGTCCTTGTCGCCATATTCAGAATCATGTTCGGCGTCACCGGGCGCGTCTTGTTTGGAGGACTCGGTAATCGTAGCGGCAGCAACAATCTTGTTGATCTCTGCTTCTTGCTCGTTGATTGATTCGCGATGTTTGCCGAGACGATGATAAAGCGAGGTCAAAGGTCGTAACATTCGATTCGCCCATTTTGCTGTCATATGAATGTCATCCATATCAAACACAAGAAACTATAAACTGTCTATTTGGACACGGGACTCGGAAAATAAGTTATACAAAGGAGTTTGGGAAGGGCTGTCGCATCAGCATGGCATGGCATAAAACCAACACGAGATGATTGGTCCCTTCTAAGATGCAGAAAGGACGGTCATAAAAGATGCTTCATGCAAACAAATACTCATCATATCCTGCGATCAAGATAACATGCAGAGGAGGCAATGTATTGACAACTCGAGTAGTTGAAAGTGTCGGAGCGAGTAGCTTAGACCGGGACAAAAGTAAACAATCTGTTTAGATGCACGGACCAGCCCTTAGCGGAGATTCGGAGATACGCCACACTGTGGCGAGTGCTTATCTGACAAGGTTCTTTGTATATGCCATATGGAATTGCGAAAATATAAATAAGAATGAATAGAGTTGAGATGCTTCAGATAGTACAATATCATACAGTTATCTTTTCCACCCAATCATGAGGTTCTCACCCAGTACATGCCATGCATTGAACAAAAGAAAAGAAAGTCCATATAGAACAGAAGGGAAAAATTATACAAAACCCCGGAACCCAACTCGATCCAATTTTTATATAAGTGATGTAAACCAAAAACCACACTGACTTTTAGTACTTTACAAGATTAGATGTAACTAGGGCTCATTTGGATTTCTTTGTGCCCCGTAGCTTAGGGTTGGTGGTTCCTCTCTTAGATTGCTTGCCACGTGGGCTGCTGGTCTCTCCGCCTTCGATGAACTTCAAGAGTTCATCGATGCTTCGATTGTCAAGCTGTGATGCGCCGGCTGGGCCGTCCTGTGCGCCGGCAGCTCCTGAAGCTGACTGGCCAACTTGTGGCTGGGGTTTCGTACCTAACGAGACACGTGTGCTGAGGTTGACTTTGCGTAGTCGGCGAGCTTGAATATCCTTGGCATGCTTCGCGATAGAAACGGCATTCTGTGTGAGCTGCTCCAACCAGCTCTCAGCTTCCTTAGTGTTGCGATCTTCAGGGCCTAGCTCGGCAAGGAAGATATTATAGGCATCGCGCATACGGTTCACAGCAGCCTTTGAGTCCTGGTCCAAGGCCAAGGCTTGCGCG
The DNA here is from genome assembly GCA_023625975.1 of Talaromyces sp. PYS2103. NCBI lineage: Eukaryota > Fungi > Ascomycota > Eurotiomycetes > Eurotiales > Trichocomaceae > Talaromyces > Talaromyces sp. PYS2103. Next base: position 121,992 of record JAMAGB010000043.1, read on the forward strand.
AGTTGGAATAAAATAGTTGCCGTGTTAACGGACTGCCTGCCAAACAACTCCTCGCAGACTGTGAGAGAGGCTTCAAACCACTTGCGGGAGTCTGAATACTGCTTGAGATGTTGTAACATGACTGCGGCGTTGTTCATGGTGGTGATGGAATCGGGGTGGTTAGGACCATAGATGATCTTCCAGAGATCCATGGCATGCTTAACATACACCAAAGCCATCTTTGTGTTACCAGTAGCGTGTTCGAATAGACTCAAGTTCAGGTAGCTCAAGATAGTGTCTGCAGAGTCAACACCTAGTGTGCGTTCTGTGACAATCACAGCCTTGCGTGCAAGTTCAACCGCAGCGTCCTTCTCATCGGTTTGATAATACAACATCGACAGTTGGTGGTACAACTTGGCGACCTCGGGATGAAGGATGCCGTAGATCTGTTCATGCAAGGAAAGTGACTCTAGAATCAATTCCTGACCAAGCTGTTTCTGGTTTTGCATCAGGGAAATGCGGCCTGCCTCCAGGGCCTCCTCAGCCAAAGCACTTCGTGGGGCTGCATCCTTGATGAGCGGAACAATGTTCAAAATATCATCCGCTGTGAAAGTGGTAGCCGGTTTGGTAACGACCGGGCGTGTTGGCGAAGCATTGTCGCCGGCAGCCTTCTTTTTCTTTTTCTTGCCATTAGTGTCCTCATGTTTGGTCTCATCCACACCGTTCGTCACCGCAGGTTGAGACGATGCTTGAGCCTTTGTGAAAGCAAACTCCCGAGCTGCAAGCTGAAGACCCAATTTGATGGAAATATCGCGCAGCAACTGCAGATGTTTCAGAGAGCTAGGCCAATCAGATGGAAGGGAGAATCGGTATCTAATCTTGACTTGTTTCTCAATCTCCGCGTGCAGGCTAGTAGGGGTAACCTTTTCAAACACAAAATCAGCCTCGGGGTAAATCTCACGTAGAGATTCATCAATGTCTGCCTCAGGCTTTGCGTTCACATCAGAGCCAAGGAGACAGTTCAAAAGATGAGCAATGCACGAAGCAGCAAATGGTGGAGGTAGGGAGCGGAGATAACGATTAGCAATGTGTTTGAAAGCACGTGCGATCATTTCTTGAGTGACCAGGGTTGTTAATGATCGCAAGCGGTGACCTTTCTGCTGAGACAAGCCAGCCAAGTGACCCAAGTAACGGATATTGATACCACGCTTGTGGAGTAATTGGCTCAACGACTCTCCATCCATTGGGAAGCCAACATCGCCGTTGTACAGATCTGCAATGAGTTCAGGAAGCACTCGTGATCGCAGATAATCACAAGCATTGCGGACTTCCTGCTCGTCCTCGGCCCATTCTTTCTTCTCTTCTTCCGTCTGAGGGATCTGACCGCTGAATACATCGGGGTTAAGTGCAAGGTTAAAACCAGAGATATCCACACGCTCTTGGTCCTCTGCAGCTTTCTCAGCATCTTCGGGCTGAGTTTCCGCATCGGACTTGGCCACCTTCTCTTCCGCCTTCTTGGCCCGTCGCTTCTCCACCTCGTCCTTAACGTATTGACTCATCTTTGATCGCCAATATGACTCTACCAACTCAAGACGAAGGATGGACATACGATGAGGGTAGGGGTCATATTCATTCTCTTCGTCGGCCCAAGAAACATCAAGAGGAGCTATGCGGTATAGATCGAGAACATATTTCCGGCCATCAGTTCCAAGCAATCCTTTCGTCTCAACGCTGCCTTCAAGAACGTGGCGTTTTCCTTCTTTATCCCAAACAGCATGCTTCTTAACTCGCAAAGCTTTTGAAAGCTTCTCGAAGACAGGTACGAAGTCAGGATGTTCAGCGACAACCTCTTTTCCTTCAACGCCACCATAGTCAATCTGGTGCTCGCCAGGCTCTCGCTGCTTGAAGATACCTGGAACGATGCTTTGGCCAACAACACGCTTTCCAAGGTAGTCCACGACAACGGTACCTGGTGTGAATAGACCGGCGATATCCAGTTGGTTGACTGCTTTGATACCCAAAACATCCTTTCCGACCGCAACGCGTGCGGCTTCATCTCCTCCCTCGGATGCAAAAGTACCAACACCGTCTGCTCCGAACGAATAGAATATGTTATTATAGACAAATATCTGGGCATCACGACCTTCAGTGGGGTTCAAGGGAGCTACTTCGCCTCTGGCAACCAATACAGCACCTCGAGCGGCAGCATCATTATAATCAGCAAAGAGCTTAGAAGTCAAACGTTCCCGGAAGACTCTATCCTGTACGGTCTCCCGCGGGAGCTCTTTAGTAGACTGAAATTCTTCGTTCCAGTCACGAAGTGTCTCCGAGTTGTCAACACCGGCAATCAACAAGTTCTCCTGAGACCGTGCCACGTCGGGTTGATGCGCATTCAAAGAAGCCGCGGCGGGTGCCACCAACCATGGGCTATTCGGGATCGCATTCTGAAAAGGGAAGGTGGTTAGGAGATCACGTTGGCTATTAGACTCCTGCAGTGCACGGAAGCTGCTCTCGAAGGATGGCGAGATTTGTGAAATTAATGTAAGTAAAGAATGAGAGCTATGGTTCTTGGGAGCCGGGCGAGGGAAAGGATCAAATTTGCTGTTAGAGCACTTATTTGCGTAGAAGCCAGAGACATGGGACGTGATCTGGTGTTGTTCCCCTTCGTTAGTGGTCACTTGTAGATAGAGGAGGTGGCCCTTCTGTCGCAAGTGGTAGGGCGGGGGATTCCACGGCGAAAGTGAAATAGCTTTGATCGTTTTTGGGGCAGGATCTTCTGCTCGTGGCAGAATCGTGCTAAAGCTTCCAGGGGCATTCGGGTCATAGCCGGTAAGGGGATGAGCCTCTGACTCCGAGCTGCCTGCCTCGCTTGCCACTGAATCATGAAGTGACAAGCCAGTAGAGAGACCCTGCAAGTTATCGACACGGTCGCCAGCAGCGCCGATCAGTTCCCGAATACGAACGACATGCATGCGAGCCTCCTTCTCCGTGTATGGATCCTCGACAAGTGTGACCTCGGAATCAGCTTTGAGATCGTTGACCTCCGACAGCTCGATGTAGTCATTGATTCGTTGTCCATTGAATTCAAGATGGAAGCACGTATATTGAAAAGTGCCGGGAAGCTCGACGACTAACTGGCGAAGATCTTGCACTTGTTCTTGGCTTGAAACCTATCGACCACCTCCAAGTTAGAGAAAACAGACCTCTTGTTTCTTTCCTGGGGCGACACTATTTCTCACCATCACCTGAATCTTATACGGCTCGTGCGGTAATTTGACTGTGATCTGGAAGACACCTAATTCGTCCCGTCAATAACGCCCTTTCGAGAAGTCGGAGCGGTAGCAATTGTTTACCTCCTCCAGTGTTTTCCTCGGCACTCTCACCCGCATGATCGCCGTTTGTGAGCTTTTCTGTCGACAATGTTAGCATCCCGACAGCCACCAAACGACCAATTGAGCGTCAACACTAACCTGGAGCGTTCTCCAAGACTGCATTATCAGCTGCCATGACGCCTGGAATGAAAGCAATGGGGTGTGTGGATGGATAATGCGAATGAAAGCAACGGGCAGGAATTTCCCTCAGTACAAACAAGAAATTTCGACAAGCTATGCAAATTGCGAATGCAACCAGCACCAATCCCTGCAAATTAAAAAAAGAGTACAAGGAGATAACCTGTCCCCGCTTTTTTAAAATACAAAAGAAATAAAAGTAAGTAAGTAAAGATGACGGAAGAAGGAAGAAGAAGCTATTCAAAAGAAGCAATGGGAAGAGTATGCAGCTCTGGGGGAAAAAATTTAGCAACAGATAGAGTTGACAATGTGTCCCGAAGCGGCTAGACTGGGAAAGAACGGACTGAGTGCCGGTTTCCCAGCTTGATCCTCGGAAGTGATCGGGCGCTCCTTCCTCAGACCCGGATTACCGGCACAGTACTTCTCTGCTCACTCAACTACATTACTAGTGACGCTGTATATCATCGATTGCAGAATGAAGGCTCGATTAGTATCGCGAGAACAGACTATGGAACAGCAAAAAGTGTGGCAGCATGGAAGATAAAGATCGACGCTGGTGCCGACCAATCAAAGAGCTCGGCTGTCATGGCTGATAATGATTGTGGCGCGGCTGTCTTGGCGGCTGTGCTCTTGCCAAACCGTCAAGGCTCTACCGAACCGCCATCGTGGCTTCCATCTCATTGTCAACAGAGTCCTTCTTTCTTTGATTTGTCTCTCTTTCTGCTGTCTTTCATCTTGCTGCTTTCTACGTGAACAGCTTTCCTCTCCTTCAAGTACTTGTGATCTGTTTCTATATCTCTCCTTTTGGGCACCTTGTCTTTACCTTCAATTGGTAGAAGAAGTAACAAATGGTCAAGGAAGCAGGCTTTTACTGTTAAGCACGTGCTTTTCATTAGCCTTCATCCGTTGATCGACGACCCCAGCACTCTCAAATTGTTATTGTTAGTGTTGTACCTCAGCAATTCCAGGCTGTGCGTAATTGAAAACCCATTCAGGGGCAGGGCCAAGACGTCGAAGTGATAAGTAAAAACCTCCGTGGGTTACTCTCACAAGAGGCGATAATGTACAGTCTTCGGCCTCTGGTCCGGAAACCAGCTGTGGTGTCTGGATTTGGGAGAGTTAGACCCCAGCGCCCAGGGTCATGGCCTACAGTCACTTTGAGCAACGCGAGTCAGACACGCTTCTGGGCGAGTGGGCTTCAAGATGCCGTCGGAGAGGATTCTACGAAGGATAAGTCCGATGCAAATTGGAAGAGTACTACGTTCAAAATGCTCGAGACAGCCGGAGCTACACTGGCATCAATAGCCATTCTAGGGTACGGTTGCACATCTCTATCATACTGGTTTCCCGGTGTCGGTATTGACCAGGTTTAGCCTTGCCGGATATTCATACCACAGATACTACAAGTATCTTGTTTTGCACAAAATTGACAATGCTTTCGAACCTGGAGATCCTGCTTTGGATGTTGCCGGGGCTTCTCCTGGTAAGGAAGCGCCAGGTGCAGAACATTGGGTTGTGCGAGATGAACAAGACAAGATCGATCACATAATTGCAGGGAACTCCAAGGGACACTATTATCTTCTAATAGGTGAGAAAGGAACCGGTAAAACCTCGATGCTCTTGAATGCCATGCGCAAAATCAATGGAGCACGAGTTGCCATGTTTGAAGCACACGCAGATCTAGAGATCTTTCGTGTACGCCTAGGCAAAGCTCTAGACTACGAGTACCATGAAGAGTAAGTCTTCTTATCATCTCGATCCAGAATTGCCGGAAAGTGGATCGTTGACTTCTCGGTCTGCAGTTACATTGGCAGTCTTTTCAGCATTCGAGGGCCACGTGACACCACAGCCCTACTTGACATCGAGAGGGCCTTGAACAAGCTTGAAAAAGTGGCCTTACAGAGACGTCGCAAAGGAGAGACTCCTTTGATTGTTATTGTCAATAGCACGCATCTAATTCGCGACGATGACGACGGTCGTGATTTATTGGAGTTGATGCAGCAACGAGCTGAGCAGTGGGCTGCCAGCAATCTCGTTACAATGGGCAAGTTTGGAGACCCTTTTGCCTTGCATCAGTGCATATATTTGTTTCGATTTGTATCATGCCGCTAACAAATAGGATAAAAACAGTCTTCAACAGTGATGACTACTGGGTATACGAACGTATGAAGAGATATGCCACTCGCATGGAAACAATACCGGTTCCAGATTTGCCCAAGCAAAAAGCCATGGCGGCTTTACAAAAATATAGAGAGCGCTACCATGGAGAAGTGGTCTCTGATGAAACACTGACTCATGTCTACGATCAAGTTGGCGGCCGCTTGTCCTTTCTCAACCGAGTTGCAAAATCACATGATATGTTGCAGACATGCGAGGATATATGTGAAGCTGAAAAATCTTGGCTTCTCAACCGCTGTTGGATTCTTGGTGCAGAGATGGATGATGATGTGATGGATGAACAGAAATATTCTGTATGTTTAGTTCTCTGCGCCTCCATCCACGATTTTTCTTACTGACTCTGTACAGTCTGCAGCATTAGTTCTTGCTAAGGCTCTTGTTGATCAAGAAAAGGAGATGGACTCAATTTATGACGATGAACATGGACATATTCTACCCCAAATGCCGCTACACAAGGCTCGACAGGTGATGACGCGGGCGGATTTCATTCAGAGCTACGATCACGACAACATCTTTACTATCGACTCCAAGGCTATGGTACGAGCTGATTCTGTACCAATGCAGCACGCTTTCCGAGCAATCTGCTCAGAGCCTGGCTTTGATGATCATCTCGAGAAGACTTTGACTCGTATTGGGGATATTGAAAGCCTTGGAAGGACGAGAGAATTGACAATCAAAGATCTCTGGGATCAGGGCAAGTATAGGATGGTTGTACGTGATAACAGAGGCCGAGAGTCGGGCACCGTCGAGTTCTCTGTCAAAGAAAAGGAAGGGGAGGATGATGACGATTAGCTATGTATAGGATGTTAGAATACCCCATAAATTTATAACAAGCTGATTCCATTTCGATATACAAATGTCCAGTGAGCTTCCTAGGTACACCGTTTAAGTTAGGGTTTTTACATGCACCCTGGGCTAAGCCTAATGCGGCAATACACTTCGAGAGTTACCCTAAATGCCGGACTTGGTTAGAGCAGTGGGGCGGCGCGGGTGATGTCATGGCGCCATCAAACAAATGGGAAAGAACGAGAGGAAGAAAGCTCAAACGCTTGTCGCGTCAGAAAGGGAAAGCACGAAGAAGTAAACCTGGTTACAAACCCCGCCTTCTGCTGAAACATAATTATCTCTTCTTCTAATTGTCACCACCTCGACTCGACTCCTTTCATCTCGTCTTCCTTTGCTGCTTATGCGGTGATTTCCAAAAACACCATGGCCAAGAAGGTAGTAGTCGTAGACAAGGTCGATGCCGACGTCGAGACTCCCTCATATTTTCGCTCTCGCATCGCGCAGATGCCCCGATCGGTCCGATTCTTGCTTGTCATCCTCAGCAGCCTTTTCTTGAGCTCAGGCCTTCTCACCGTCTTTTCGCTACAAACCGCCGGGCATCTCGCGGGTATCAGCAAGCATTTAGAGGAATGGTGGGAGATTGCAGGACTTTTACTCTGGAGAGCTACCGAGCTGGGCTTGGCCTGGATATTTGGGTTTGATGGTGCGTGCAGTCTTTCAAATAGAAGACATTGTAACTAACAGGAATACTGTTACATAGGCTGGGATGTGACCGAGCTGACATTACTTACTCATGCGCCTATCTACTTTCTCCTTTTTAATTTCTATGGTATTGAACCATCAGCTGTTGCGATCACCTTTGCCATTGAAATCGTGTCAAAAACCGTTCCATTCGTTCTGTTCCGGGGGCCCAACTCGGTACACGCACTTTCAAGCCCTCGAGGAGCCCAAGTTGCCAATCGCGATGTTCTTGAGGATCGCCTGACGACTCTCTACCTCTCCGTTGCTGCAGCTGCTATCTATGCGGTCGTCCTTTCTCTCGGTTTCAATACCTGGCTACCAGTTCACTTGGTCACGTACTTCGATGGGATAAGTGACATCAGACTGGTTCATGCTGGACCTGCTGGATTTCCGTTGGTGTTTCTAAGTCTTATTCCTGCTGGGTACGCAGCGTATGACCTTCTATTTGCAAGCTCAGCTGGCTGGTCTGCCAAGACAGACAGCACAGAGAGAACGGTTCCAGATGGGGAATATCTCATTACCTCTTTGTGTAACCGGACATGGGGAAAACTTTCACCTAAGGGGAAGATCCTTGCCAGTCGTTCTCTGATTCTGGCAACCATCACTCTCCTGAACACGATCATCGCAGGGACTGGGTCAATAAAAGGGATTGAATTGATGGGCTCTGTTGGCTGGGGTTCTCTGTGGGCTGGTGCGTCTCTAGTCGTCAGTTCCTTGTTTGCTTGGGTCGAGGGAGTGCCAGGTGTTTGAGTGTTCTGCTCTGCATTGTGGTTAGGGGGAGTTCAGGTTGACAAAAGATCGACGTGATTATACCCGATTCGAGGCCTCCTCCTGGCTAATGGGTTGATTACTTCATCGATCTTTCTCATACGGAGTATGGCTTTATCAGGTGCTCTTTTTCACTCTCGGCGAACCTCAGTTTTTTGGTGAAGCACAGTCGATATTTCTTTTCAGCTAGTGGTGTGTCATTTCCTTTTTGAGGTTGTTCACTCCCGTACATATATTTAGCATTTTTATGATTAGTGATAGAATGATATTACATGAAATTTCAATTCATTCAAGTCTACCTAAAAAGACAGTGAGTATCCAAGAATGCAAGGTTTGTGAAAATGATGACGATATCAACACCATGTCTATATTCTATAAGAGCAATTTCAGATGTAAGAAAAGGACCTCGGAGGACAAAACATAGAATGATTCTCAAGCTAACCTCTCAGTCATCGACACTTCATCAAAGCCATCCACCGATTTCCTCTTAGGCATAAACCAACCAGGATGCACGAAATTGAAAATCGCAACGGCAGGAACCATCATAGATCCATCCAAGCCAATGAAATAAGCCTCGTGGGTAATCAGATATCCCGACCAACCCTGCACCAACTCAATGACACGATAAATACTTCGGGCATAGATCAGCACGATAGAAAACATCATGGCAAGAAGGATTGGCATAACACTTCCTTGCACGGATCGCAAAAGTTTTTGTTTATAAACACGACGTACAAAGTCGAATGCGCAGGCAGTGAAGACGGTGATTGATGCTAGTTGGAACACGATACCGGCCACCATGATATCGGTTCCTGGTTTGGTGTCGCCGTCGACCTTGCCGACTTCACCGGATGCCATTCCACCGCCAATGGCCTGGATGACCAGTGAGATGATGTCGCAAGTGCAAAAGATCCAGAGATAGAGCGCGGGACTTAAAATGGAGGAGGAGCGGCCGAGGAGCTGAATTAAACGTCCCAGAAGGACGTAGACGCCGGCTGTGAAGAAGGCGGGTGCTACGATAGTCAGTCAGCTTTACGCAACGCTCCTAGTTTGTATATACACCTGAAAGCGCGCACCAATGATGAGAGTAGATATTTGCATAAGGAAAGGCGTCAGCATATATGGACATTGGGTAGACCAGGCTCGTCCTGCCCAACCTAGAACCTCGACTGTAGAAATGGTATGTTAGCTTCCTTGCTCATCGAGATAGAAGACTTAGGGTTACGCACCCATAGCTCCGATTGAGAATACAGAGCACCACCACCATCGTGTCCAAACGAACTGGACAGTGTGGGCAATCATCGACACGCCAAACAGCACGCAGAAGACAATCCCAGCAGCGAGAGAGGGCACATAGCCATAATAGGTCGATGTGGAAAGTTCCGGATCCCATGCAACGCATTTATTTTGCAGTTCGATTTCTAACGGTGTAGCCATTTTGTGTGCGCGGTTGGACTATACTCTCTCTATCTCATAAAATATAAGGGAAACAAGTGACAAATGAACAACAGGCCGATTTGGGTGTAAAAGTAGAGAGGGGAGAGGGTCAGTGAGTGGAACAGTCCATGCTATATGGTTATAAAAGGAAAATCGGACTTCGAGGGACTCCAAAGGGAAGAAATCTTGATTAAGTAATGTTGGAAGTGGTTGATATAAACATGTCTAGTCCACGTCAGCCTGAGCCTACTTGGTTGGAGCAGGGATTTTCAAGAGGCTAAAGTCCACGAGTCGGGAGTAGTATCGACACTGCCACTACTGTGCCCACTATGCCCACTGCACAAGTAAGCCATGTTCCAGAACTGGAGGCGGGATTTGATCAAATCAATGCTGGGTTGTGCTTTCAATGTGCCGCTCAGAAAAGGTCTCGCTCGTATTCTGCCTGGCTCCTCGCAAGCCTAGAAACCTGGTATACGTATCAGGATCTTAGCCGTATAATTCCAATATCCAAAAACCCCAATCCGATGCGAGCCAATCAAATTTATACGGAGAATATGAGCAAGAAGTTCCTTCAAGTTAGGATCTCGCGAGCCATCGACTCCAGTCGCCAAACAAGTGGGCCAGGATGCCATTATCGGCATGGGGCCAATTTTTATGCTCGCAACCTGCTCGGAAGTTCGGAACTGGAAGTCCATTCGGGTTTCGGATGTGTAGCAGTCAGATATCTTGCTTTGGGGTGACGAGTCAGGTTGAGGCAAGATGGTTGGTTCGCACGGATATCTCCAGATTCGGCATAGTCTCGGTATCTGAACGGATTTAACGCGCGTCGGCTTGATTTGTCAGGGTCTTCTAAGTTTCAAGTTTCAAGAGCGCCGGCTTCCTGGATGGCGGCTCCTCAGGCAGCAAGGCACCAATCCTTAATCTGATGTCTTGGCATGATCATGTTGACCGCCCTGCTGATAAACATTTTCTGCCGATATTTTTTTTGTATCTCTTCTTCAAGGGCCTTGCTCAACTGTCCAGTTATCCACATAATACAGAGATGGCGAGATCAACTGTAACTGAGGAGGACCATAGTGATGAGGGTTCATCTCACTATTCTCAAGAAGAAGGCTCCGATGTCCCCTCGGTCCGCGATAGTACCCGACCTGCGAAGAGGAGACGAGTTTCTGTGTCTTCGAACGATTCCGACGACTCAAACACAGAGAATTATACTCCCGTTGTGCCACTACCAACACTCTCCCGTATAAAAAAGAAAAGCGATGTGTCATCTCCTGCAAACGTACCTCAAACCGATGAGCCTGTCTCAAGTCGAGATGCGCGAGACATCGGCCTGCAGGTATCGGATTCGACCTTTGCGACCCTCAATGTCGCTCCGTGGCTAGTCAAATCCTTATCTACAATGGCAATCCGACGACCCACTGCTATTCAGAAATCCTGCATTCCCGAGATCCTGCAGGGAAAGGATTGCATTGGTGGCAGTCGAACGGGTTCCGGAAAGACCATTGCATTCGCAGTGCCAATCTTACAGAAATGGGCCGAAGACCCATTTGGTATATTTGCAGTCGTATTGACGCCTACTCGGTAAGACGTCATTCTAAAAATGCAATCATCATGATTGTCTAACAGGTACTTCGCTACAGTGAACTCGCGCTTCAAATCTTCGAACAATTCAAAGCAATTTCGGCTCCACAGAGTTTGAAGCCAGTCCTCATCACGGGGGGCACTGACATGCGGCCCCAGGCCATCGCACTTTCTCAACGACCTCATGTCATCATCGCCACTCCCGGGCGGTTAGCAGATCACATTCGAACATCAGGAGAAGACACCATAGTGGGACTGAATCGTGTTCGAATGGTCGTTATGGACGAGGCTGATAGACTATTAACGAGCGGACAGGGAAGCATGCTCCCAGACGTCGAGACCTGTCTGTCTGCGTTGCCGCCTTCAAGTGAACGCCAGACTCTTCTGTTTACTGCTACAGTTACACCTGAAGTCCGCGCTTTGAAGTCAATGCCACGCCCCTCCAATCGTCCTCCCATTCATGTAACCGAGATCGGCACAGAGAACCATGCTCCCATTCCACCAACCCTCAAGCAAACATACCTCCAAGTCCCCATGACACATCGCGAAGCCTTTCTCCACGTCCTACTCTCAACAGAACGAAACTCCTCAAAACCAGCCATTATCTTCTGCAACCGTACAAAAACTGCAGATCTTCTGGAGCGAATGCTACGCCGGCTTTCTCACCGTGTGACATCCCTCCACAGCCTTTTACCGCAATCAGAACGAACTGCCAATCTCTCCAGATTTCGGGCCAGTGCAGCACGGTTACTAGTCGCTACTGACGTAGCCTCTCGTGGTCTCGATATCCCCAACGTCAGTCTTGTCATCAATTTTGACGTCCCCCGAAACCCAGATGACTATGTCCATCGTGTAGGTCGTACGGCTCGTGCTGGCCGAACGGGTGAATCTGTGACTCTGGTTGGTCAGCGAGACGTCCAGCTCGTGTTAGCAATTGAAAAAAGAGTTGGCAGGCCGATGATCCAGTGGGAAGAGGAGGGTGTCAGCATTGAGACGAGGGTAGTCAAAGGTGGTGTTTTGAAAGAAGTGGGTGAGGCAAAGCGGGATGCTGCTCGGGAGATTGACGAGGGTAGAGATATATTAGGACGTCGTACCAATAAGCTGAAAAAGCTTCGTTGATGATGTTGTCAGTACATGCGTCAACGTATATAGAAATGATACCCACTATTTTAGTCGACCTTCATACTGAACATTATCGTGTTTCAATGTTGAATTCTTGTAATCTACGTTTCTGAGAACTGCAGTTCGAAATAAATCAAGGGTATCCTCGTAATGGTAATAGTCAAGCTAGGCTAATCATAATGAAAACCTCCGAAATGAAGGAGGAAGGGTGTTCTATATCTAGCCAATCACTCAATCGTACTCCTCATGAAGTCAGGACCGTACTTCACCCTCCGGTCCGTCCTGGTAACTTTTCTCTCTTGTTTTCTTTTCGTCTGTGTGGGATCTTCGGCTTCTATAGAAATGCAAAAGGAGAACTCCACCGTTCATGCCTCAACCGTAGGTATAGAATCAGTTGATGATTGTGTCCACTTGACTAGTTTGTCCATCACGGAATCGCTTTCCTGGCTCACACTGACCCCAACGCCGTGAGACTCAGCGACGTTATCTTGCTGTTTAAAGTCACTTTGCTTAGGTGTCTTGTCATTTTCATCGTCATCATTCGAGTCAATTGGCTCGGCTTCGTCGTCAGTCTCAGGAAGACTGACTATGCTTAGAGATCCCGACGATGGTGAAGGTGCTGTGGTCTGCGCAGAGGACCGAACAGGTCTTGATCGCGGTTGAAGAGGGAGAGGTGGCAATAATACTCGTTTTTGCTTTGTTGGTGATGAATTTTGAGATATTTGCTGTTGTTGTGGCTGTTGTTGCCGAGAACTTGACGCGGATGAGGAGGAGGACAACGTTCTTAGGAATGGGCGACTGTTTGCCTCGAATTGGGAAAGGGCGCGGTCGAGGGATTTGTCTTCGACGCGACGCATGGCAGACTGTAGTCTGCTTCTAGCTAAAGCGGCTCTCTGAAGAGAACAAATCAGCACGCGCGTCCAGATATCTAAAGGAGATATTGGGGGCAGTTGAATAGACTTACCTGCTGGATGAATACTTTTCGTGCTGCAGGTTCTGTTGGAACTCTGCTCAAGGATCCATCTTTCGACTTCTCCGGGTTGGTTGCCATGTTCTCCCGAGCCTTTCCCTCATCTGTTTGTTGTGAGGTCGTTGCTTCGAGTGCCTGTGGCGGAGGTTAGTTAGTCATACGGACAAACGACTAAGCTGTAGGGTTCTACCTTTGGTTGGCGAGACTCTGTGCCGTTCTCGTCATTGAATATGTCAAATTCCGCCTCTTCCTCTGTTTGAGAGGTCATCAACAGTTTCCGAGGCTCAGACTCGGCTTCCTTAATGTCTTCCACCACTTGGTCTATTGAACGCTTCTGTCCGGCGTGACGAGCATCCGACGAGAATTCTCGAGTCTTTGATGATGATGATGTCTTTTTGCTCAAGGCATTGAATGGGATTGCAGTTGATTGGAATTTCTGTGAGTTTGCATCGGCGACTCTCTTCGTAGCTGGCGTTAATGACGCGTTGGCTGTCTTCTCCCCGAGCACGCGTCTCCCAGCTTTCTGCGGGCTGGACTCTGGGATCGCTGCCTGCATTGTCTGAGCAGGTCTGGTAGTTCTTAAGGGTGTATCTGTATATGAAACTGAGGATAGATGTCGTGATGGCAGATATCTGAGGCAGCAATGTGTGGAGGTGTAAAAGAGGTTCAGAGATATTCGGTAGCGTTCAATTCCATGCAATGACTTTAGAGAAGGAGTTGGGTAAGGATTTGAGGTATGGACTAGAGCTCAGTATCTCCTCGAAGGAAATTTTCCCGTCTGAAAGCTCGTATAAGAGATCAATGGCGCGTCAAGAGAAGTCGCGTGGTGGTGGTAAGTAATGTAATTGTTGCACGTATGAGGGCGGTCTCCGCAATACTATCGCCTGAAGTGGAGCCGCTCCGAGATGCGTTCACGTCTTTGCACTTTAACGTGTATCCATCATTTCGCGTCTTGACTTAGAAATACACCACTAGAGACAAGACTTGGCCATCTAGAACTCTACGCATCCTTTCCAGGAATGTCCGTATGACTTCAGTCTATGCTCAATTGGAATGTTTCTCAACCGCGTTTTCCACGTGTTGAGTGCACATTGTTGGGCTCTGTTAGCAGTCGCATTCTTCAGCGATAGTCCACATGATACTTTTTTCTTGTCGAGTTACATTCCTATCGTATACGTGAATTGCGGCTCTTCCTTTCCATTGGATGAATTCTCGATCGTGTTTCTCTTGAGTCTTAAGAGACGGCGCTCAGATGCGTTTACCACCAAATCAACACTCGGACCCTCTTCTATCGCAAACCTTTAGCAATCGTTGTCTTTTATAAGGCTTGGTTGTATTTATTCTGTATAATTTACAGCTCACACGACATATTGACCATGCATGCTTGAGCGTGTTCAGTGTCCAGGCACACATGTTGTCCTGCCGTAACCCTAAGTGCGCCTTGTATGTATCGATCTGATTCATCTCTTGGCATCCTTTTCTTGCGCTTTGCTGTAGGCAATGCACGTATCATGTCAAGGTTTTATTGAGAGCAATTAATCGTGGATATAGGCCTTCAATGTGGGCTCTGTAGTTAAATCAATCAGCAATCCTCCAGTCTGAATTGTGTCTCAGCATTTCTCCATGGTTGACTTGAACAACTTGAAGTAATTAATCACTCACAGAGTAAGGCAGACACCTGCTCATAACTCCTCTCATCCTAGACGGCCACATGAGCTTATTTGGATATGAGGAGTATTGTCTGGGTTGGCGTCGCGATTCTTTTCACTGCTGGAAGTACCTGGGTCTGAGTGAGTGTTCAGGGAGCTAAGCATTCTTAGACAAGACCAGAAGAGCTTTCTATATTATTTTAAAAGGGTTACCAAAGTACCTTTAGGCATGAAGATAAACAAGATAAATATCTACGTTAGGGACCCTCTCCTTCTTATCTTGAAGGCTGATATTCATCTAGGTACGTAGTACAAAATTCAGGCATATACAACCTTGGAACGGCCCCGGATGATCCCCAGGGTGGACCACCCCGGATTTTCCAAAAGGCACTTGGGATATGATTACTCTTTTGACTCCTTGCTAAAATGGCCTCGGTTTGTCTCGCTCCATTGCTAACGTCCCTATAGAAACACATCTTTGATCCCTGGAATTATATGACCCATCACTGCTGCTCAATCCGCACACAATCCTCCTGGGGATGCCTTTTCGAAACAACACTTCCGGAGCACCAAACCTTGGATCCATTGAAGATTTTCACTGACTTTTCCCAGAAGGTGGCCAGCGACAGATGCTGCTCTCTTGAAATAGAAGAAGGGATTGCTATGCCTTCTATAACTATTAATAACACGGACTATTGTGGCTGTATGCAGATTGGTGCTCCTGATACTCGACTGTGTGTCAACAGTCTCCCAGTGAATCGAATCAAAATGAGCCGAAGGACCATTCTTGTACCGTATTGAATCTGAACAAATGATCACCACAATTATCTGGGCATCTCCTCGAACCTCCATGTCTATATAACTCCTCCGCTTGGACCCGAGCACTACCTACACCTAGAAATGAAAGAAGTCAGCTCTGGCGAGTTGAATGGAAGCTGAGCAAGGCCGTATAGACTGCGTCTCATCTATCACCGGCACACAGGAGAATCTGCAAAGGGGATGATCAGCCTCAATCGCTGTACAAGCCCAATCGACCAATCACAAAACGAAACGCCGGGGTGTCAGCGCATTTTGCGGGGAAGTCGGCGGCCTTAGGCAAAACCAGGACTAGTCTGGCGGCCGGCAGTCCCACATGACCTCATCGCTTGCCAGGCACAGCAATCAACCTAAACATCCTGATACTCTTTGTTCTCCCGCTTCGACTTCTCTTCGACGCGGTCTGTCGAGTCTTTTACTTATATGTCTATACCTTATCACAAACTACCGGTTAGCTATTTTACCCTCGTCGTGGGTTTCATTGTCATAGGTCAAATCCGCTGCACGCGATGCGCTGGTCCGCTGTAGCCCTGGCTGGACCCCTGCTACAGGCCGCCCTGTCCGCCGCATCCAGTCTCACACCACCTGTTCTTCCATTGACTGTGAGAAACCCATACTTTAGTACTTGGTTGGCCAACGCTCGAGACGTTCCTTGGTCGAAATGGCCTATCTTCTGGACTGGCGAGGAAATTGGCTTCTCGCTGCTGGCTCAAGTACTCAGTGCAGGCACTGTGTATCCATTACTCGGACGGCCACAGGACTCTCTGCGGAAAGATAATGAGGCTGGGTACGCCGCTACCACCTGATAGTATATTTCACCTTGGAATTTCTCATATTGATTGATGGATCTTGCGCAGGTATACGATCGACTATCCCGTCTATGGAGGAGCTACATATGATGCCTCCACCACCAATCTGACTTATACTCTTCCCATCCTCGGCCACGAGCTGGAGATAGTCCTGTCTTTTCTCTCTCCAATTACACCTACATCGACTCTGCGGCAATCAATTCCAGCCTCATACCTCAACATCTACGTCACTGGGAACGTTGACGTTAACGTGTACGTTGACCTGAATGGGCAGTGGGTTAGCGGTGACCGAGGATCAGAGCTTGTCTGGAGCTTCGACCACGTCAATGCGCAGAGCGGAGCTACCAAATTGAAGAAATGGCAAGTTACGCGTCAAAATGAATTGCTAATTTCCGAGTTTGCAGACCGAGCTGAGTGGGGGACCTTGCATCTTGTTGCACCAAAGGTAACCTCATTTCGCCCGTTGGTCTGTAATGGACGTTATTACTGATAACTATCTGACCTCATCCTAGGACGTTTTTCATGAGTCTGGAACGTCAGCAATAGTGCGAGATCGTTTTGCTCGGACTGGCATCCTACAAGACGCCGTGGACACCCGCTTCAGATCCATCATGGACGAGGAACCAGTATTTGCATTTTCTAAACATTTTGCTCTCAGTACCAACCATTCGTCTACTAAATCCGACTCGGCACAGTTCACGATTGCTCATACTCAGGATATCGTCGTCCAGTATGCCTCTGCACGAGGACTAACCTATATGCGACCTTTATGGAAATCATGGTTCAACACGAATGACGATCTATTGGCATTTCACTATGCTGATTTTTCAGATGCCAACACCCTGGCATCTAATTACTCAGCTCAATTGGCCTTAGATGCTTACAAGTCGGGAGCTGATGACTACGTGGATATTGTCACACTTTCTGCCCGCCAGGTGCTGGGTGCCGCCAGTTTTGCTGGAACTGCGGAGAACCCTTTGCTGTTCTTGAAAGAGATTTCATCCGACGGCAACACGCAAACGATTGATGTTATCTATCCTGCGTTTCCATTCTTTTTGTATACCAGCCCTCGTTGGTTGGCCTACCTCCTGGAGCCGTTGATTGAACACACATTAAGCGGACAATATCCAAATACGTACGCTATGCATGATCTGGGAACACACTTCCCCAATGCGACAGGGCATCCTGACGGCAGAGACGAGTACATGCCAGTCGAGGAGTGCGGAAATATCCTCATCTTAGGATTAGCGTTGGTGAATTCCTTGCGCTACAGCGAGGACCAGGAGTCTATCTCTCTGTGGGCTGCTCAGGGTTCCTTTGCGCCTGAGTTGATGCATGAACAAGCATCTCCATTATTTACTCTATCGAATCTTCAGACAATTTCCGAGATTGACCATCAAGATGGCAAATGGGGTGGAGAAGGTCGTGGTGCAAAACAAGCCCGTCGGTGGATTCAGAGAAGTTATGGACTGTGGAAACAATGGACAGGTTACCTCGTGGATTTCTCATTGGAGCCAGAGAATCAGCGTACGTATTTTACTGAGCCTTGCTTTGGGTGTTATAACACGCTGACTTGTTGGGTAAAGTATCCACCGATGACTTCGCCGGCTGGCTTGCTCTCCAAACGAACCTTGCCCTAAAGGGCATCATCGGCATCAATGCCATGAGTCAGATTGCAGATATTGCTGGCGAGGCGTCAGATGCGGCCTATTTCAAGGTAGGCAACCGACAAACTGTGGCATGAAACCCCTTGTCAGAGCCGTGCTGATATAATCAAAACTAAGCGCATTGCGGATGATTACATCGAGAAATGGGAGGAATTCGGCATGTCCCGTGACGGAACACACGCCAAGTTGGCATACGATTGGTACGGTTCATGGACTACGTTGTATAACATTTATGCGGACGCGCAGCTCTGCTTCCATATGGACGGTGCAGACAACGTATATGATGAATTGGCCCAGAAACCGCTGTCAACTAAAAAGCGTGGCTTTGTGCCAAGGCACATTTATCAGAAACAGTCAAACTGGTACCACTACGTCCGACAAAGATACGGCCTGCCTCTTGACAGTCGTCATTTGTACACCAAGACTGACTGGGAATTCTTTTCCATGGCCGTCGCCAGCGAACAAGTTCGCAGCGAGATCCTTGAATCCGTGGCTACATGGGTGAATGAGACTGAGACCGATCGACCATTTACTGACCTTCACGAAACTGAGGGAAATGGCGGCTATCCCGGCATATTTTTCATTGCACGACCTGTCGTTGGAGGCCATTTTGCATTTTTGGCTCTGCAGCGAGCTTGTGGCGGCAAAGCAATGGACGGATTGTCTTTCTTGGATGATGTTGACCCTGATTCGGATACCGTCGCTGCAGCTGCAGCTGCCGAGTTCAGTAGTATGTTACGGCCGTCATTGCGTGGTGAGCTATGAGATGAGATGACCACGACCAGCCGATAGTGAGGATAAACTCTCCAGTAAATCTAGAGCCTGATCCAAGGCCTGTGAAGCTCATAACACACAAAAAGGGGTTACTCTATCCTTATTCTTATTTTTTCTGGCTGGCATATTTGTTACTCTATCGTTAGCTGGGATTACTCTTTGCAGCTCCATAGGTTACATCATCAATCAAGATATCATTACCTTTCGGCAGTTGACACCTTTACCTGAGAAGTAGTTTAGTTATAATTCGGAACCCCTGATATATGCTCCTTTGCCAAAACGAAAAAGAAAAAAAGAAAATGGACCGTTCAATTGAATAAAATGTTTTCACTCTCCTTCTCACATAATCAACTAATCAATCAATAAATTAATCAATTGAAGAATCTCCTTGAGCGTACATGCTTGAAATCGAGGCTATTTTTTGTATCAGATTAACCTCCTATGGCAAAAATATTTTCCCCATCTTTTCCATCAATTCCTCTTGCCTTTTTTTCTGCTCTTCCCAGTTTCATTCCCAAAGTTTTGTCTTGTTTCTGCAGTCAAAAGAGATAACCACGTCGGATTGAAATGTTTGGGTGTGGGATGTGTAGAAAACTTATTTACCGCCCAAGCTGGGGAAGTTCTTTTCGTCGACCTGGACAGTTGGACCAGCAGCAGCGCCGCCACGGCCACCCTCACGGCGAGGGCCGTCACCACGTCCGCCACGGCCACGTCCACCACGACCGCTTCCTCGGGGACCGTTGCCACGGCCACGGGGCTGCTCAACGAAGCGCATGTCGACTTCGACGAAGTTCTTCTCCTTGCGCTGTCGCTCGCGCTTACCCTTTTCTTCTTGAGGCTTGATGTAGTTCTCCTCCTCGTTGTCGCGTTTGAGTTCCTTGGCGGCTTGCCATTTCTTGTCCTTGCTGCCTGCGTTGGGGGCACGGGCTTCCTTCACACCGAGTTCGCCGCGCTTGGTAGCAGCCTGCTCAGCGAGATAGTCGGCGTAGGACTTGGCCTTCTCAGTTTCCTCAGGAGCGGCAAGCTCACCGCCCTCGAGAGGGGTCTGAGGTTCGTTTTCCTCAGCCTTGGCGATGGCTTCACCGGCCTTCTCGTCGTTCCACTCGGCGTCGCCCTTCTTAGCACCCCAGCCTTGACCGACTTGCTTCTCGGTGTCACTGGAGATTGCGTTAGTATGGAAATCCCGAGAATCGCAGATACTCTGAAAGAATGGGATATTAACACAGCACATACGTGTGAGCGGTGCGAGCGGGGTGACGGTCAGTACGGGTGCGAGCACCACGGTCATCGCGTCCTCGGTAACCACGACGTCCGGCTTCCTTCACTTCGTCAACAGGACGGTTGCGGTTGTTGTAGCTGCCGGCATTGCGGTCGCGGAAGGCTTTTGAGAAAGTCGTCAGTTGATTGTGCTTCTTTTTGGCGTCCCAATGTTTGCTATATAACTCACCCTCCTCGTTGCCTCCACGTCCACCACGGCCACCACGCGCACCACCTCGGGGGGCGGTAGGGGGAGCTGATGGGGCTTCCTTGGGAGCATCACGCTTGCCATGACGCTGAGCTGGCCTGTCGACAGTCTTGGTAGGAGGCTCAGGTTCTCTGTCGGAGTCAAGCTCGGGATCATTTCCTAACGCACGAAACATGAACATGTTAGAATTGAGATAATGATGTAATCGTGATACGAAATACGCGGTCTGGGTAGGTAGGGAGGAAGAAAGTACCGAGAAGCTCGTACAGATTCTGCCAAAATCAAAGAGTAAAGGTTAGTCGCGATGAGCAATTGATGGAGAGATGATCTGTAGATTCGCAAACGTACCTTTGACCGGACGTCAGCCATGACGCCTGGTTGGTTTTTTTGTGGAGGATGGCCTTCCGGGGAAGGCTTCCCTATACTTTCTTATCGCAACAATTCGATTGAAAGGGAGGTTGGAGGGATGGGGGAAAAGGCAGAATCCTAGGATTGGGTTAGGATTGCAGCCCTTTTTGTAGTTTGAGGTTGGGAAGAGGGGTAGGATGTTTCGGGGATGGAGAATCCTCAAAGGGAAGCAAGAAGAAGGTGTAGGGGCAGAGATGATTTGTGATTTGTACAGGCAAAAAGTAGGCTGGGCCGTTGCCCACTGCCAGAACGCTAAGCGATTGGACTAGCCAACCAGCCCGCTTCCGCACTTGGCCGGAAATGTCGGCCATTAGGGCTTAGGGTTTGTAACCTGGCCGAATGCGGCCATTCTACGTACGATTACATACATTGTTTCGTTCTGAATATTGTTCTGTTTTATCTTCAATGAACCTTTCATTCTTCCTTTATGAAACAGCTGGTCGTATCAACGAGCCAATGAATCCCGTTCAAAAACTCCTTGAGGTGCCGTTGGATAATGCCATGCCCTAACAGATCCAAAAAAGGAAAAGCTGTACAGAACGTCAAGAAGTAGACAGAAAAACAAAGAGCCTGGACAGTAGCCACCGAATCCCGAATCGACATCTTCAGCGAAATGAAATATAAACGAAAAAGAAAATAAATAATAATAAAATTGATAGGGTATAATGAGTTTTTGAACAGATGAACGGGGAATCTTATGAGTACACTCGGAACACCCACGGTTCCAGATGAAAGCGAGTCCAGTTGAAACGTCAAAGCACGGTTGCACCAACGCCAGAAAAGCACTTTTTTTAGTCTCCGGCTGTCATAACAGATGCACGCTTTTTGTAGTTGCAGAAAATATGAGATGCGGAGTGGATCGAAGAGAAAAAGATACTAGGATCAAGACATAATGCGATGAATTAGACTCGTTTCGTGAAGGTTCGCTTCAAAAGGCGTTTACAGCGGGAAAAGAATAGACGGGAGAAGGATATCCGCTGTCGTATCGTCAAAGATCTGAGACTAGATCTTCCTGGTTTAGTGGCGAAGCATTTCTTGCTCGTAGCTGAATGGGGTTTGGAAGTGCATGCTGGCACTCAATCCAAACGTATCGCTGTCTAGGACAGGCTCATATTGGTTGAAAAGGGAACCACCAGCGTGATACATTCCTTGATCGTCGCCGGTCTGCATCGAAGACGGGCCGGGTAAGCCCATACGTCCTTGTCCCGTCGGCACCGGGGGCCGATTGAAGTCGGGAACATAGGGATTTGCTTCAGAGCCATTCTCCGCATTATCAGTGTCATCGAGCATATCAGCCTGCGCATCGTATTCTTGTTCTATTTATCGGTTAGACACCTAGGAGTGGAATACGTCGTCCACGCCGACTTACCTAATTGATCATAATGTTTTTGAAACGGCGCAGAGTAGTATGATTGCATCTGAGACGTTATGGTCCCTCCGGGTATCATAGGTTGTGTGGTCGCTGCATATGGATCCATAGGTCTCATCTGGTTCACGCCCAACGGATTTTGCTGCGAAAAATCCCGCGGATGTGGGAGTAGAGGCGGACGGTGGCGCTGTTGTTGGGATTGGAAGTCGGTTCCTTTTGGAGACATGGCGCCTTGTAAGGCGAAGCCAGGAGATCTTCCCGTCGAGGGAGACGACACATGTGAGGTGGGAGTCGGCTGAGGTTGTGGAGAGTTTGCACTATAGACACTGTCTCGTGATTGAGGGATGCCGGAGTGGTCCGGTTTGGGGGCAATGGCCCCAGAAGCCTGTCGTCGTTGTGTAGACGTTCTCCCGATGGCAGCACGTTCAAGAGGTAGTGGTTGTTTAGGAGCTAGCGTATTTGCATTAGGTTTTATCGGAGGGATGGTCGAGGAGTTTCCTGTTTTGAGACGTAACTCGGCTTGAACATCGATGCCTGTGATTGCAGAATGGTGTCAGCAGGGTGTGATGAATTCCCGTCTACACTTGACACTAACCCTTTTCCATAAGAATTCTTTCCAGAAGTGAGTTCTTATATCGTAGCATCAGACATTCATCGGCAGCACTCCTATGGCTCTGTTGGAGCGATTGAAGGGAGTCTTCATTTCGCTTGATGGTGGTCTCTAATTGCTTAATATACTCGGTTCGCCTTTCGCGAAAGGCAGCTTGTGCCTGGCGGTTCCTCTGTTTACGCTCTTCTGATGTAGCGTATATCTGGACGAGGCATTAGGGATGGCAGAATGAAAAACAAGTCTTAGCACGGGAACGTACGGGTTTTCTTCCTCCCTTCCTTTTCTGGGTCTGGGCGACATCTTGATTCTGCTCTTCTGGTTCGGGCGTCGATACTGTTGAACTCATGGAAACATGGCCATCTTGTGCCGCCTCGGTCTTGGGAACTATTGTGTCCATGGACATGTCATGGTCATTCATGGGCCTAGTGTCTACCGCAGAGATCATGTCAATAGACACCAGACCGGGAAGGAAGCAACGGAGGGGCTTGGTTGGATGAACAGACCCGCGCACACGACTCTACGAGATAGGGTCTGCATGCAGGATTGTTATCAATCGCGGGGGGGTTAAGATTGGAGATCCTAGAGATCTGGCGATAAACAAAAGCCCAGGGCTGAGCGCAAGTTAGAGAAAGAGGGGGAGGGGAGCAGTAGACGCTAGAAACGCGCGGCTGGGCGGATGATTGCAGCGATAGGCACAATAGGCGACAAGCACGGACGAGCGAAGCAATTACTTTGACATAAGAAGAATTGCGTGACAGAGATAATCGGGATTTTTAGTTGATGTGTAAGGGAATCAGAAGATGGGAAAAAAGTGAGGTAAGAATATTGACTAAGAGAAAGAGAACGGGAAGAAACAGGTCTTTTTTTTTTTTTCTTTCATTTTTCCTTCTTTTGCTAAGTCATCGTAAATAATTTTTTTCTCCTCTCTTTTCCCTGGCTCAGCCTGAGGACGGAAGACTTGGAGGCCAAGACCCAATGACAATGCAAGCGCTGGACACTGGCCATATGTCTCCGCTCGCCGCACACGTTTTTCTCCATACGCCCTCAATACGAGTCTCGCTGTCTCTGTCTCAGCCAGATCAATACAGGACTGTTTCAGTACGAGTGCGTAGTCTGTTAGGACGCCCAATGCAATGCCCTCTTCTTTTTTCTTGCTCTGTCTCCGTACTCTGCACACCCCAAATCATGCCGGACTTGTCTGTAAATTACTGCTACGACGTATTAGGAACCGCGGAGTTGCTGAGCTTTACAGACTGAAACTTTCTCCTCGGCGACCTCCGCCCACTACGCACGTCAGGCGATCTCGTTTCTGAGTGGCTGACAGGGCTGTATGCTGGCTGCTATTGGCCGGCTATCTTAGTCGCCGTAATTGGGGATCCATTGTAGGCTGATCAGTGACCACGCTTCTTGATCTCTCCGGACTGCCCTATTCGGCCATGAGATCTTAATGCATCTTGCTTCAACAAGGATACATCGGGTCCCTGAATCCCTTTGTTCTTCCATATTTTCGACTGTGTTTCCGAGGAACCGTTCGCTTTGAGCAGCTGTGTACTCCGTACATTCCGCTGCTTCGTCGGCAAAACTAACAAACCGGAAGAAAACTCAATGGAGTCACGCGCCTCGTTTGCCTGAGGCCTAAACGCTTAGTTGCATGATGGCTCCTTCCCCATCTGGCAGGCTGTAATTACACGTCATGGCATGTATCATCCGTACTTAACCGTCCATCTCATTCTTGCCTCTGGGCTTGCCGATACCCGTCGGCCTCATTCATCTTTGTTTCATCAGAACATCATACGACGACCGCGAGCATTCCTCGTGTTTCGCATCCGACAAGGTACAACTTTAAAAGGAAGAAACTGCTCCACTACGACTTCTGTTCCGATGCCCTCCAGAGCCAGAACGACCTGATCCTATGTGGTGATGGATGAAACGATCACGGCCCGTGACAACTGTGCGGATCAGGTCGAGTTGCAGCGATAAAAGCCCGAACGGAGGACCGTCTCTCGAGGCAGATTTGTGTTTCATTGAAGTTTGAGTATTGATCTACTATGGACCTGTGCTGGTGATGCCAATCTCATAGCAAGGTACTTGAACCTTGTCCCTTGTCCCTGATGACGCAAATTGAGGGAAAAGTTCTCATGCTGTAACTACGACTGATCCTACCTACTATCGTTTACGTCCTTGAAGCGGCTTATCTCGACGTACAACGTGCGTCTCGTCATACGTTGGATTCAGTACCACCTAGACCATGCATGACCGACGTTCGAGGATCGCAGTCACCACAGTCATCGTCAAGTCGAACAACCCTCGTGAAACAACATCACCGCGACCGACAGCTTTGAGCATACACAATACTTTCCCCAAGTCGTGCGTTCGTTTCAAGGCAATACTACGAAGAGGATATAACAGTACTTACGAAGTCGCAGCAAGCTGCCAGTACAAAATCCGGGCTTCCATAAATATTCAATCCTTATACACGGCAACAAGGTATGACACCCCTCTGAACGAACAACCGAAGCTTCGATCATGTGAAAGCGTAAAGTGTAGATTAGCTCGTGAGCGCCATTTCTCACCGGCTCAAGTTATCTCTAGCCAAAAAAAAAAAAGAGAAAGAAAACCAAACTGTCACTTACTTCAAGACAATGACTTTATACGACTGGACAAGTCTCAAAGAATATACCGTTCAAGTTGTTGTCTGATTAAGTGATAACTATGTAGTGTGGGGACCTCCCCGCATGGCAATTCGCCGACGTGCCTCTCAAAATATGCGGCCTCGGTTGAACGTAGAATATCTTTTATCTCGACCTCAATTTTTTCGTACTACACATCAGTCAACGACCTGCAAGAAGTCGGGACATTGCTAGACTACAACTTAAGCATTTTGAATAGAATACGGGCCGAAATATATATCTACCAGAATGGCATCCACCGATCAAGTTCGCGAGACTGCGGACAAATGCGACGAGCAGAACATACCCCCTGCCGCCAATGACAAAACCAAAGAACCAGTGGTGGGCAAGACGGAGGTTATGACAGATGATGAAAATTCCGAATGGGAGGACCTAGATGGTATGATATTGACTGGTTAATTTCTGTCTTGTCGTTTCAAGAGGCTCACCTTTTTTTTTTTCTTCTTCTCTATGAATAGAGGTACTAGACGATTTCAATGGTCCGAAACCAGCAACAGAGTCAGCCGCTATTGCGAGTTCGTCATCCTCCTCGAAGCCCGCCGATACTCAAAACAATGCAGGAGAAGAAGAATTTATCAAACAACTAGAGGCAAACATGCTCGCGCAGCTACTAAGTGGTGGTGGTGAAGCCAGTGGCAAGGGGAAAGCACCAGCAGTACCACCGCCGACAAACGACGCCGAAGAAGGCAGCTTACCAGATCACCTGAAATTCCTCGAAGGCATGTCAGCGAAAGACTTTGAGAAATTCGAGGATGAATTAAAGACGGAGGGAGGAAGGCAGAGAATCCTCGAACATATCCGGGGTTCAAAGGGATCAGCAGGAGAAACGGGGGCCGCAGGTGAACAGGCAGAATCATTCCCGGACACCATCCAACGAACGCTAGAACGCATGCAAGAGTCCGATGAGAAAGTCACGGTAGAAGCCCAAACAAGCCAGGACAAGTTAATCGACGCGTCGATAAAGCGATTGATGGAAATGGTTGACGACGCAGCTGAAAATGGTGGCAAATTCGATCCCGAACAAGTATTCAATGACGTTATCAAGGAAATGTCCAATAAGGAAATGCTATACGAGCCCATGAAAGAGTACAACATCAAATACGGGCCTTGGTTGGAGAAGAACAAGGCCACGCTATCATCAGAAGACTTTGAAAATTATACAACACAGGCTGGAGTCATTAAGAAAATTGTGGAGAAGTTCGAATCAAAAGATTATTCGGATGATAAACCGGAATGTCTTGCTTCTATCTGGGATCTTATGCAACAGGTACGTACTTCCTTTCCTTTCGCCCAGGACAACTTGGGATTGTATCAACTAACATTATGATAGATGGAGGCTTGTGGTGCTCCTCCAGAAGACCTTATCAAAGGTTCCATGGGCGACGGGGTCCTACCCAGTCTTAGCTCGTTTCTAGATATCCCGGAAGGAGATATACCGAAGGATTTTGATCCTAGCCAGGTGCCTCCAGAATGCAACACGCAATGAACGACCTCGGGACAATTTTTAGAAATGAAATTATCTTTCTTTAATATTCGCTCTCAAAATGAAAAGAAAAAAATTTGAATGATTTTGATATTTGATTCGTTTCTTGCCGAGGCATGATTCTGACGATACACAGATTATGTACATAGAACGACGATGATTATTTATATACGATACCCAATCCGATTACTCTCACAAAATAGAAAACAAACTTACACCCAAGAGAAACAACATGAACGCCATTTCGCCGACCAAATAATCTCTGATCAAGGCTCATCTCGTCATCCACAGAATGTCGAATACCTTGATTAGTTATAATGCAATGTAAAATCGAATATCTTCAGTTGATACCGTTGATCATCATCCAACAAGGTCCATAAAGATATCATCGTAATCACCATCCTCACCACCAATTAATGATCCGTCACTCTTCGCCGGTGAACGAGGTCGACTGTCGCCGTTGGGGAAACTTTCCATTAGCACTGAATCGATATCCTCTTCTTGCATTATAAACTCTTCGAGAGCCGACTGTTCAGGATCAAGCATCATCTCCCCATTCTTCTCATAATCATAATCATCATTATTATCATCCTCCTCCTCGTCGAGGATTGCCCCGTCTTCGATATGATATTGCTGGGAAAGTGTATCTGCTCTTTGACGCATTTGCTCAACCCACGACTGCTGTTCGGAATGATATTCCATCATCATGAGCGACTCGCCGCGGGAACTGTATCGCGCATCGTCGCGGTTCCGTTTTACGCGGTTGAGGAAGAGTTGCCGATGTTTGGCGGATGTCGATGTGCCGTTATTAGGGCTGCCGCCTCCAGAGGGAGTGCCGAAAATTCGTGTGTACGGGTTTCTTGATCCGCCGGATTTGCTGAATCGTTCTTCGTATGCTGTTGAGCGTCGATTGGGGGGTGTAATAGTGTGGTATGCCGGGGAAGAAAAGGAGAGTGGTTTGCCGTTGTTGTGCAGCTTATTCGAGGGAGGAGAAGACAGGGCATTCTCTTGGTTTTGAAATCCCTCTGATATATTATTGTCGTGGTTGCGCTCGTTCATCGTTGGGGATATGGCTGCTTGAGCATTAACATTGCGTAACCCCAGCGGCGAAGGGGATGTCGGGGTATACGGAAATCGGCCGAAGTATTGGCCACAGTGATGGCTTTGTTGTTGCGGTGTTTGAGGCATATACTGATGAAGTTGGGAAGACTGTTGAGGAAGCATTTCAAGCATTTTTCTTTTCTCGTCGTATGACTCGGGAATTGTTTGATGTGTGAGGGTTCAAAGAGAGGTCGCTCGATTTTTTGATTTCGAGTTGAGATGGTAGAATGATCTGAAAGCGAATATTAAATCGAGTTGACGTGTATTTTCTCATAGACACTGCAACAAGGTGTACTCGTCGAGTATTAATACCCCTCTCATAGAGAATGCACTTGAGAAGTTGAGAGGTATGTGCAGCCACCAGTATTGCACCTGCCACCCGCAACGTCGCGTCAAGCACGCGTTCGCTGATATCGATAAGATATGACGGAGTGCCACTAGCCATGTTGGGAATAGCGCAGTAAGGCACCAAGGCGGAAATGTCTAGCCCTAATTCTGTGCAAATTGGCAGCCACCACGAGTAGATAAGTACAGCAATGTCATAAAAGTACATGAATTTATTAAGCACTAATACACGTGGCTCCTTCTAATATTGCAGATATACAAATCATAAGCCACATACATCAAAACAAGGATCATAAGTCGCAAATCAGGATAAAATCGTCTTGTGTGATGGTTGTTTGTTGGGGAGAAGGAGGCTCAGCAAGGCTTAACGAGGCAGCTGTTGTTATTAAGAGAGATGTAGTGGACGTGCTTGATGACGTTGAAGTTGATATAGAAGTCGAAGATGTTGAGGATAAAGTCGAAGTAGTTAACGTTGACGTTGTTGTGGTCGTTGATTCTGAAGTCGAAGTACTAGTTGACAAGCTACTCGCGCTCGAGCCGGAGACAAAGGCGGCCTCATTCAAGTTCAAGCAGCTTGCTGTAACAGGTTTACTCAATGAGCAAGATGACACGAATATTTGGGCCATAGCAGACATACTTTGCTGATTCTGGCAGTCAGACACTGTGAATTGCACGGTTTTATCCGTGTTTGCTATCTGTTTCGACGGTCAGTATCACCAGAACAAATTTTAGGAGCTCCGCATTAATAGCACAACTCACCTGCTGACATGTTTTAAATTGATCGCCGCAGCTGTAGTCAAGAGGAAAACAATCAGTCATCATTCATAGACCCGGATAATCAAAACTAGCATACGAACCTCCGCTGTCTTGCCGATGGGAAATCCGTCTATAGGCAGAGATGTCAGCAAGGAAGTCAAATCTCTTGGGATTAGACAGTGTGCTCACAAAAGTATTATTCGCCACACCAAATGGTCTCTTCGAATCACCCGTCAAGGTAACAGCCGGTGCTGCCGCTCCAAGGACCGCGGAAGATGCCTATCCCTTTTGTTATCACCGGCCTCCGATATCTCGAAGACACTTCAGAGCAGCAAGCTCATCTTCTCAAGTCAGTACGAATAGGAACACTTGACAAACCTCTGGCTGATTCCCACTCGCGGCTCTCTTATCAAGAACCCCAGATGCACTCATCTGAAACACCATCAACAATGAATCAACTCCCATTGATGCTGTAGCAGCCGTGGCTCTTGCCATGAGCAGTAGTAGTACAGATAGTCCAATCAATGTGAGCGAAGATGGCCCTCGGGCTATGGTGCTCTGCTGAAGAAAGGATGAAAACAGTCGCAAGATCATCTTCTTTTCTCCGAGTTGACACTTTGACTGATTCGAGATTAAAGACCAACACTGTTTTTCATACTATTATCGTTGCTTCTTGGCCTTCATGCTCGCGTAGAAGTCGTGAGAATTTTGTCTCTTCGCGGGATGTCACTGTGCTCTATCACCGTATTGCATCGTGTATCCGCTACGCAAGACAAGGAGAAGAAAAGGTAGCGGATATAATTATAAGAGTAACAATAGAATGTCCTCTGCAATGATATATGGAGTTATTTCTCACAATCGTCCTTGGGGCATCCGACGAAGGGTATTAAAACAGCTCTGAGCTGAGACCATCTCGGAACTCATCACAAATAACTGCCGCAGGAGTTTGCGCCATCTTAAGTTTGACGACATATCACTAAGCTTGCTAACATTCATTGTCACAGAAAGCCCGTGTCTGACAGCGTGGTTGGTCGCTTCTAAGCGCGATGAGTTTCACAACCGTTTGATGTTGTCCAATTGCTGGCTGTGTCGTTTTCGATTGGCTTATTGACATGGGCCGCATCATGGCCTTCAGAATTAGATGTTTCTTTGCAGCAGCCACTTAACGCTTTGGTCTTCACAAAAAAGAACTGTAATAAATTGCATAATTAAAGGATATGATACAAAAGCAGGTCGCGAACGCAGTAACAAAATTTTCTTGCGACCACCGTCTGATATCCGGTAGGTACAAACAAATGCATTGATACATACACCCAAGGCTAGAACGAGATAGCAACAAATGCTAGAACGCATCTTTTGCTATCTTGTCAAGGATAACAAACTAACGGACCTGTCGTGACAGAAGACAGAAGATTTGTAGATTTTGAAATCAACAACGGAAAATAGATATTCACGTTCAAAAACAGGGTATTCGAGAAATCGGCAGAAATACCACCCGATCGGAGCAAATAATAGCCGTCGGTGTGCTAACCTGGTGAGAGTCACAATCGTAAGGAGTGTCGTAGTGATGTAACGAAAATCAAAGTAGATGGCAGTGTGATTGCCAGTGCTGTGGAAAACAGTCTATAAAATCTTAAAAGGAATGGATGACTGAATGTATGAGAGAAGGGAAGAATGTGATCCATGAGAAATCAACATCTCCGTCAAACGTGTCTCCAGAAACGCCGCTGTAAAACAAACAAAACAACCCAACGCGATGAAAAGAGTGAAATCTGCTAGAACCATGACAGCTGTGGTCGCCTAGAAGTTAGATGCAGCGTTCACAGGGCCAGGGTTATGATATTGATCGAGAGTTGAGCGGAATTGAGTGCCACCAGAAGATGGGCTGGGAGCCTTTTCACGAAGGTTGGAACCAACAGCAGTGCCGGCGCTCATCAAGTCATCTTCGTCATTGTCAGTGTTACGCCTGTTACGTCCCCAGACCCTCCAGGCAACAAAACCGACACCTGCGAGGAGAATGGCACCGCCCACCCCGACAACAACGCCGATGATGGTGTTCTTCGCAGTTTGGCTCAATCCACTGCTGGAGTTTGAGGAACCCGAGCTAAGAGAAGCCGACGAAGTGCCGGTGGAAGAGGCTGAAGATACAGAGGATGTGGAAGTTTGAGTCGTGGCAACACCGCCAATGGTAGTCGTTCGGGTGACAATTTGTTCAGGCTGAGTAGCAGAAGAGGGAGCATCAGTGGCCGAGGTTGGGGGTTCAGATGTCGCGGCAGGCTTGGTCGTTGCAGGATCTGTTGTTGTCGGTGGGGGTAGCGTTGTGGAGGTAGATGAAGATGTCTTGCTCGAGGATGTGGTCGATGTTGAAGAAGAGGAGGTGGTGGTGGTGGTGGAGGAGGAGGAGGAGGAGGAGGACGACGACGACGACGATGACGATGATGACGAGGATGATGACGATGACGATGTTGAGGAAGTTGTAGGAGGCTCAGTGCTAGAACTCGTGGGTTCTGCGGATGTTGTTGGAGGGGCTGTAGTGGCAGCAGCAGAGTCTGGAGCAGCAGAGGTCGGTTCACTGGTAACCGAGGGGGCCGTAGTAGCAACAGTTGGTGAAGCGAGCAAGTCACTCAGAGTCAAACTATCCCTCTTCTCAGGCTCTGCACCGGAGACGGTCGCAGCCAGCACGTAGACACCGGCTAAGAACAATGAAGAACGCATGTTTGCTGTGGTTACTTTCACGTACGACTCCTATGCTTTGAACCGTCTCCCGATGTCGATGAAGACGAGAGGACAGGTTGGAATTTGACAGAGACAGACAACAGCCAAGTGTATTGATTCGAGAGGTTGAGGAGCGAATGACTTGATGGAAGCGAGCAGCTTGATGAAAAATAGTCGGAGAGTGGGAAATACGAAACGAGAGTACGAAGATAAACGACAAACGAGTGTTGGTAAGAGTCTGTTTCCAAGTTGGCGTGGTGTCGATGAATTATTGTTGAAAAAGGGTTCGGACCATAAACAGAGAGAGGGAGATGGGCGGGAGGCTGAGCGAGGGAAAAGAACCACGCCGGCACTAGCGTAAGTCACGGGTCAGGCACCAATACGGACGGAGTACGGAGTAAATTACCGCAATATATATGTGTGTATATTACATATAGCCCCAGCAGAGTGACACTTGGTGAAACCATCACCATCCGCTCAGGGGATTTGAGGAAAATAACAACATCGCAAACTTGTTTCCTTTTTCAGTACACCACGACATACAGGCACAATAAACGACCAAAATTCTACTCTGCTCTGATCCACGAAAAATTTCCCTGCTGCAATTTACTCAGCGAAAAAGTCCATCACCGCCGAGACGCTATGGTGAAACAAGTGGGAGGCGAATCGGCAGGAGAGCCGCCGACGGATCCGCGCATGCTGTGGCCCTGTGGGCAAAGATGGCTCTTTTATTAGTCTGATTATCTCATATTGGCAGTGATAAGCATATGCGAAAATATGCTTCCTATACTCCGTAAATGATGTCAACGTTCAACCTGTCTCGTTAGGCTGAATTGTAACAGTTCCTCTCATGTAACACCACAATCATCCTTGAGGCGAGGTATAGCACTAATAGCAGTACACTCGGGAAATAGCCATTGATATTGCACGTGACATGGTTAAACTAGGTTCCTTGCTGATTCTTATATCGCGCATATCGAGATATAGAGGCTTTCAAGCAGCCCATACAAGATTGCACGGCCAGAGGCAATGAAGCCTTAACCGGGGAAGCCTCAAGAGCAGGTAACTCATAGTACAAAACGCTGGGCAAGTAGGACAACTCCATAAAGCAGACCAACTGCATCGGCACATCAGATCGGATGCTATTTCTTTGTTCCGTGAACAAGGTTCTTTGTTCGCTTCGTGGCTAGCAACACTCCACGCCATTTTGATTCTTTTGAACCATGGATGGTTGATTTGTGTGTGGCGGTAGATACACCACAGTTCCATATCTATCACACTCTGACCGATGTAGCCATTCCCAACCACAAGCCATCACCAATCCCTACTAAATACCATATTTTCTGAAATATGGATCGTCTTCGGAATGTCGGTATGACTGATAGAATATCGACTGGCACAGTTGACGGACGGAATGATCAAGCGCAACCTGATCAGTATTTCGTAGGTGCGATAGTGAGAGATATTGCCAATGACCACGGTATAATCCTTGACAGCAGAGCCCATCCCAAATAACCCAAGTCATTCGTGCATTCTGGGCATCGCAAAATGTATAGCTGTATAAGAAGCAGAATGCCAATCACATCAGTATCGTTTCGTCGATTTGCCTTTCAGTTGGTCTTGAATCTGCTCCTTGAACAGCCGTAGAAAATGTTTTGCCCCGGCTATTCGCAAACAAAAAGTCAATTTTGAATATCAGCAAAATTATAGACGATGTCAAGGGGACCAAACATGTTTCCTCAATATTTGTTCCTCCCATTTCCTCCGGTGGCACGCCGTGCCTGACACGTTCCACTCTCCGATGAACGTTACGGACCATTTGATGGAAGGCTGGACTGCGCAAAAGCTATTCGGAACACTATTAGAAAGTGTGTGATGAAAACCCCGACGTTATGGTACTTACGCGATTGATAGCCCATGCCTGGAAGTCGCCGGTTAGCCAGATGGATTCATGACACGAGAAGTCTGGCGGGGAGTACTCACCTCTACAAACCGAAGCCAAAACATATTCAGCTAGTCAGACAGAGATCCGGCTGAACAGGAAAATGATCAAGCATAATCAGCTAACTGGTCAGTCGATGACCTTGGGAGGCAACACAGGTTAGAAATCAAGCACGACGGAAGATGGAATGATGACCCGCCGGCGTTTATCCGCTGCTGGCCGATTTTTAACTAACGCTCAAATCAATCAAGCCTCACACAGCCCAAATTCCAAATTTCGTTGAGAAATTTATCGACGCCTCCCCCTAAATAATAAGCTTGGTGTTGTTTTATCTTCTTTGTATAGCTTTAGAAGTTTATGGTGGATTTCTCTGAATACATTATCTTGGTCCATTCTCTCTATCCTGACTGCTGGATCAGTCTCCAATAAATATTCATTAGCAGTCGCACCTGCACTCCAACACCATACCTTCTTCACACGCGACCGCATAACTCCTCGTCCAGCAGGGATACGCTTGCTGACTTCTGATCCTAACGTTAACCGCCACTATCGAGTTGCTTGCAGCGACAGGCCCAAGGTTGCTAGGGTTTATTGTCCAACGAATTACCATCGAACCCCTCCATCTGGTCTGGTGCGGCTTGGTCGTCCTCAGCGGCCGACTGCGGCCCCTCCAACAGCAATAACCGGAATCCTGGACACCCCAAAATCTCCCAGCAGCTCTCTCAGCTGCCCGGATCTGACTTCATTGCAGATCAATTTGCAGAATCGGAGTCCTCCCAGCCCAATTTCGCTGAACCCTCTAGGCGACGACTCCTTCTCCGAGAGGGGTGCTTCCCGACCCTCGTCCCCCTCCGCGTCAGGTCCTCGAGGCCGATCGCGAGCAAAGATCGCCGCGACCGGTAAGAAAGCGTCGAGGAAAGCCCTCAGTGTGCTGAATCGCTTTCGTGCTCTGCATCATAAATCATCCGGGAAAATGGCACAATCTCCCATCCGAATCGACACTGAGATTCAAGGAACCAAACGAGGACTGCCGTACGATGGGTCTGACGGATCGGATTATGCGACAGTAGGGGATGAGGATCAGGGAGATACACAGGCAACTGCTGTTATTCCAGGGCTGCCGCCGTTCTTGAATCTGCCATATACAGGTAAAGAAATTTCCGGTTTTCTGCCGTCACAGAGGACGTACAACTGACCGTGTGATGTGCTTTTGGGATCAGAAATACGAAAGAAATTCGAAGACCTCGAATGGCTCCAACGGACACGGATAGCGGAAGGAGCACTGTCCAAGGATCCCTCACATAGATGGGCTCTTGACAACAGTGCGGAAGTCAGGGCACGGAATCGTTATCAGAATGTTCAGGCCTGGGCAAATTCGCGCATTCGATTAAGAGTCCCTGAGGGCGAGTGCGACTTTATCAACGCATCACCTATCATACTTAAGGATTCCCGTACGGGCGACGAGACGAGGTATATTGCTACGCAGGTATGTCTGTTCTCTAGTTTACCGAGCTGTCGATAAAGCCCCATCTGACTAGTCTGGTTATAGGGCCCGAAAGTCGGCGTTCACTTGGCGCATTTTTGGCATATGGTATTCCACGAAAGTGCGGATGTGGCGGTAGTCATTATGTTGACGCAGACAGTCGAGGCTGGAAGAGAGAAATGCGCGCAATACTTTCCATTAGACGAGGACGAATCCGTGATGAACTTTCCGGTGGAAAGGGATGATTCTTTAGGCAGCGATCAGGATACCCAACAGGAAGAGGATGAACAGGAGGAAGCGGAGGAGGAACAGGAGACAGGAACAGCAGAGAATGCCAGCAACTCAGAGATATCGGGAAGTATTACACTTCGCGAACATTACTTTGATGAGGCATGTCGATCTGAAATCCGGAAATTGGAATTGCAAATAGGCAATGAAAGCAAGGTCGTATGGCATTTCCTGTTCGGTGGATGGGCAGATTACTCGAAACCCGAAGGAGAAGACCGTGAAGCACTTCTCCAACTCTTTCAACGCACAGCTGAGAAGTCATCACCGAAAAATCCTCGTATAGTTCATTGCAGTGCCGGAGTCGGCCGGACTGGCACATTCATTGCCCTGGATCACCTTTTACGAGAACTGGACTCTGGCGAATTGCTGAGTCCCAAATATTTTAACGAGGACCCGATTTATGACACGGTCAACCAATTACGAGAGCAGCGGATGATGATGGTTTACAACGAAATGCAAATGCAATTCATTTATGAGGTCATTCGAGAGCAAAGCATCCATAAGCTAGGAGGCTCACTGGACGACGAGATGACTTTAGACCTGCGGTTGCCCAAAGTTGCGCGATTGTCGGCAGACGAGTTCTATACGGTTCTGGACAAACCAGAATTGGAGCCTACAATCAAGGAAGACGCAGAAAGCCCTGTGGAATCTCCTGATGCTTCAGATGCCGAATAACATACAGCACAGAAGGTGCAACAATCGCTTCACTGATTGTATTCAATTACATTATTTCCTCACCCACATGCATACGATGTCCATGATTATCTATAGATCGCATACCACGTTGCCTTCATCTGGCCCTCCTTTGCCTACTTTATTTTTCGTCTTGTTTCTCATCTTCTTCTGCTTCTTTGTATATGCTTACTGTCGCTGTTCGTACGCATGGATTGTATAGCAAGCAGCAGATACCCTTTTCCTTTTGGTGTTTGAGGTCATAGCATCAACCTTGGAAATGGTTCCCTGTGTATATCTGATTTTATATTGTGGTATATTTATTCCGATAGAAATTTATATTGAACACATAAAAAGTTTCGTCGGTACTTAGGCGCTATTGACATTTGTGATACCTAGGTCGAATGCTCACCGTCATGTCAGGCTTAGAACATCATGGGTGCTCAGTATAAACCTCACACGGTGAAGACAACCGGCCAATAGTATATAGAGTAGAGAAACATGAGAAATCAAACAATATGAAAAGATCATTCCCGTTGCCACATTCACTATCATGATTTGTTCGTACTAGTCATTCCTCATTTTATCTTTACCATTCTCTTCATCAGGACCGGGTCCATCTTCCGTATCCCAGTTATCGACAACGTTCTCATCCCAATTGTCGATCTCACGTTCTAAATTCGTAACGACACCGGTTTCCTGAGGACCCATCTCCTCATGATTCAGGGGATGAGTTTCTGAGCCACTGAGTCCCAGCTCAATATCGCCGTCGTGAAGTTCCCCGCTGATGCCGTCGGACAAGGATCCGAAACGTGCTTGACGCCGTCTCTCCAACATGCGCCGATGGTACCAGCCGCAGAGACCAATGGCTCCGACACTGCCGACTACATTGGCAAGAATGTCGAAGGGGTCGAAGAGTCGGTCATTGGGGAGAAGACCCTGAACTATTTCGGACCCGATTCCGAGGCAAAGTGTGCAGACTAGTAGACTGGCCTGTATCGCTCTTCGGCGGGATGTGTCGGGTATCCAATAGAAGACGAGAGATAGGAAGAAGAAGGTTATGAAGTGTAGGAATTTATCATTGGGTTGTAGATTCGTCGGTATAGTATCGGATGTGCTATGCGGGAGAAGTCCCATATAAGCCGAGAATAGGAGGAGTAGCACAAATGCGCCTGGTGATTGTGGGCATGATTAGCATGTTACCACTTACATAGTAGCTCCAGAACCTCCAGAGAGACTGAACACTTACCAAGAAAATAGAAACGAATCCTCATGTTTCAGAAATATATGAGTGACTGTAAGTGACAGTAGTTTTTCAGCCCAGCGTTGTCGTTGAATGTATGACCACGCAATCCCGGTAGAGCTTCGGAAGCAGATATAGATGCGCTACGAGGTTCGATTTAGGCATAACAGCAAACGCCGGCACCAGAGGATAGGAGAGTGATTTTTGGGTTGAATGAGGATCAATCAGAACATGCAAACTATTCACAGCAGCATTGTTCAATAACGAGTTGTTGTTGTTATTGTTGCAGTTAGTTGTTGAAGTCCACGTTTGTCGGTTTAGGCCAGCCAAGCACGGGAGCGGAAAACGGGGCTAGGTCACTGAAAGAGGCAACTACGCATCTGGTCTGCGGAGGCCGCCAAACTTAACGGCCTCTCTCAACCTCAGTCCGTCATTACTACCAAAAAGAGCCCTACATCAGTCATCAACCATCTCTTCATTTTATCATTTCAATCCCGAAAAATAGCACCGCGATATTCTTCGCAACCTGGAGATTACTCTAGTGATTTTTTACAGCGTGAAACGCTCTTGTTCTGCCCTGGACCGACCCAACGAATCAAGTGGCCCCCTCGATGGGGTTTCCTCAGGGCGCGGATATGTCCCTCGGCCAAAATTTGGCCTGGATGCCCCCAGGCCACCTACGACCCCCGGATGATCACCATTCCGATGCGCGCGGTGTCAATGGTCTGTCTAGAGTCTCGTCTGGTACTCGAACGCCTCAAATGCGATTTTCCGCTAGTGAACAGGGCTCGCAGGCTGGGAACATGATCTCCGACGCAGACGCTGCCGCGGAGGAAGATGCTCGCATCACACTTTTTCGCGACCTCTACAATCGCAGCGAGGCCAAGATCAACGATTTGTTCAGCGCGAAACGAAGCGAACCCGTGCCTTCGGAAGCAGATGCGATGGTCTCAGAAGTCCCGGAAATTACTCCGGCGCGTCCTCAGGACTCCGAGCGACCAGCCAAAAAAGCTGCGCGAAAAATCGACGACGACGATTACGACGAATATGATGATGAGGAAGGAAGTGAAGCGCAAGAAGAGCCAACCGCGTCTCCCTTGAAGGCCAAATCTACTGTAACACCGTTCCACGATGCATCGCCCGCTCAACGACCGTCTTCCGCAACAGCTACTCCCGCAGACAGTAGCAAGGATACCAAGAAAGATACATTGGAGGGAATACGAAAGAAACTTGAGGAGGGCAAGAAGGCCACTGAAGAGGCTGCGCGTCAGAGCTTTCAGACTATATTTTACACCCTCGAAAATGACCACGATGCCATGAAGGAACAGGAACGGCTTGAGGAATCGGAGAGGCTAGTGGAAGCTGAGATGTCCGGACAAGGTGTTAACAGCTCTGGGAACAAAGCGAGCACTGGCTCCAATGGGTATGGATCACTGAGCAATGCCAACCTCGGTGCTTCCAGTCTGACGTTGAAGAACCTCATTGCTCGCATTGATATGAAGCGCACAATGGTGCAAGCGTCCGATGCCGAGCTTCGCAGCTTAATGAGCGAGGTCCGCAAAAATCGGAGTAAGTGGGCTAGCGAGGAAAAGGTTGGACAGGAAGAACTTTATGAAGCGGCCGAGAAGGTTCTGAGTGAACTGAAAGCCATGACTGAGCATTCTTCGTTCTTTTTATCGCGAGTTAACAAACGCGAGGCTCCTGATTATCATACTAGTGAGTTTGGCTTCTGGAAAGATCATCTGTATAGATTATTGCTAACATGGAAAAAGTTATCAAACATCCGATGGATCTGGGAAGCATGACGAAGAAGTTGAAGACATTGCAATACAAATCAAAGCAAGAGTTTGTTGACGACCTTAACCTTATCTGGGCCAACTGTCTGAAATACAACGCTTCACCCGAACACTTCCTGCGCAAACATGCCCTGTACATGAGAAAGGAGACAGAGAAGCTAGTCCCGTTGATACCCGATATTGTGATCAGAGATCGTGCGGAGGTGGAAGCAGAAGAGCGAAGACTCCAGCTTGCTGAAATGGACGGCGCTGAAGAGAGTGATGATGAGCCTATCATGTCGTCAAGAGGCAGAAAGGCCCCCGGAAAGACATCTCAGAAGGGAGCTGCCCCAAGCCGACAAACGCCAAGTGGCTCAGAGGCTCCTTCTGGCCCCTTAGGTTCTCAACCAAAAAACTCTGTAGGCCCCGATGGAGATGGACTGGCAGAAGGAAGTCAGAATGGCTTGTCAACTCCTCCTCCAGGAACACTAACGCCGCTTGGTGCAAATGGCGTTGGAGCAGCCGGTTCTGGTAGTCAGCTCGACGCCATGGAAATGGACAGTTTTGTTGCGCCTGCTCTGACAATGGCTGGTTCGTCTGCGATAGGTTTCGATTACGATGACCCCGAATATCAAGTCTGGAAACAAGTC
The DNA here is from genome assembly GCA_023625975.1 of Talaromyces sp. PYS2103. NCBI lineage: Eukaryota > Fungi > Ascomycota > Eurotiomycetes > Eurotiales > Trichocomaceae > Talaromyces > Talaromyces sp. PYS2103. The sequence continues at coordinate 161,776 of JAMAGB010000043.1, forward strand.
ACCAAGAAGGATCGCGCTCTAATCGCAGCTGAACGGCATCGTCTCTTCAAAGGAGACAAGTTAAACGTTGAAGAGCCGGCGTTACTTCGTACCAAGACGGGCATGCGAAGATGGCTCAAAAATCAGAAACAGGCTGGCCCTGAATCTGATAAAGCGATCGAGTCTCAGAGTAATGCTTTGCAGCCGGAGACCAGTGAAACACTTGCTGAGGGAATTGAGGAAGAAGATGACCGAGTCATTCCAGACTATTACGACGTCATGTCAGGGATACCAGACATTCCACCACATCTGGTGTGGCGCGAAGATGCCGAGGGTAACGTGGTCGATAATCTCGAAGAATTTTTACATATTTTGCCGAAGGGATCTTTTACGCAACCTGATAGCAAACTATCTCGAAGGATGGACGCTAATATGCGACAAATGCAAGAGACGAGGAAGATTTGTTCTAAAGTCAGCATTGTCAAGCAGATGCAGCTTCAGTCTCAGGTTTATCAGAATCAGTTCCAGAAGTACCAGCCCGAGCCATTTGTGGAACAGGATGTGTCGACCCACGTTATGAATGATGAAGGACCTGTTGTGAATCCATGGATTTCCAAGGCGGTACTGCAGCGGTCCGTTGGAAAGATTCTTTATCACACTGGATTCGAAGAGTATCAACCATCAGCTTTGGATGCCATCACCGACGTAGCCTCTGAATTTTTCGTGAAAATCAGTCGGACGTTGAAAGAGTACATGGAAGCCCCAAAGATTCCGGTCACTGAAACCTCTGATGTGTCGACTTCAGGTTCCACGCAATACAGAGCGCCATATACACAGCAGGAAGTCATTCTTCATACTCTTTCGGCAGTGGGAACTGATATTGAATCCCTGGAATCGTATATCAAGGATGACATTGAACGTGTTGGGACAAAGCTTGGTGTCATTCATGAACGTCTCCGTGCCCACTTCACAGAACTACTTCGACCAGCGCTCAATGATACTACTGGGGATGGCTCCAATGCATTCAACGACGGGAGCGAGCAATTCGTTGGAGGAGACTTTGCAGAGGATATTGACGAAGATTTCTTTGGTTTTAAGGAAATGGGCTTGGATAGAGAATTTGGTCTTGCAAGTTTAAGTGTGCCGTTTCATCTTCTTCAGAACAGAATGTACAATGCGCACCAATCACAAAACACAAGGTATGTGTTGACAATTCTGTTACATATTAGGCTTACTGCTCTGTACTTACTATTCTTCCTAGCGCCTCCCAAACCGCGAGCACCTTGTTCCCCGTCCCGCCGCCGTATCCACATATTACAATGGAGTCGCTGCCTTCACAAATCGGTCTGGTACAGAATTTCTTCTTGCAGAAGTTGCGGACCAACAGCGAAGAACCCCTTACGGAGGATCTCGAGCTGCCTCTCAAACAACGCCCATCTCGTCCAAAGCTTCCAGGATCAGGAAAGATTGTTCCTCCCAGCAACACGAACATTACAACAAGCCCTCAAAAGCGACCATTACCGCCAAGCATCGCACAGATGTCATCGAGTAAAACGGGAATTACCTTTGCAGAACCTAGCAAGAAGAAGGCTAAAAAGAACAATGGTACTGCTGCCGATGCTTCTTCCTCAGTTACAATGGGTCTCGCAGGCAACGATGATTCATTCACTTCATCGATCGGTGACTCGAAGCTTCCGACGGAGAACAAACCTGCGGATGATCATTCTGCTAGCAACAAACCATCCGTTGAGCATGTCAAAGGTGATCTAGGGACATCGAACGATGGCGTTGGCATGACGAGCTCTGGCACTACGTTGACTGGCGAGGTTGATCAACATCATGACAAACTTAATGGTATGTACGCGCAACAACATGCTTCTCTCACAACCCAACTACAGCTCTTTTCTAAAAAACAAGATTGTAGGCATCAGCTTTTCCAACAATGAGAACGTCGCCGGTACAAATAGCATGATGAGCCCTGAAAGCATCAACGGTCATTCTTGAAATCGATCCTCGAGTCTACTCGCATCGCTCGTTGTCGCTACTCCTCCCTACCAATATAATCACATCGCTATCAATTCGCTTTTCAAAATAAAAGATTCTCCATAAATTTTTCGTTCTCTGAGGTCTCTCACACGTTGTCATTACTCATCAACATAGCCAATGTTCTGAATCGTCTGGATCTTATTCGCCTTTTCCCTTTCTTCGTCCTTACTCTTCTTCCATTCCCTTTATTCAGTATGTATTTCAGTCTTACGCTTCATGGATTCATTCGGAACTGCATGTCTGGGTGGCCGTCTTTGTCTCTGTAATTCTACATTAGTGTCACGCTCATCCTATCCATTACTCACATTGCATCCATATTTCTGGTGGAGGAACTAGTCATTTGAAAACTACCACAGAAGAACTGTACTATTGCTTTGTTGGCATGAAAATATTGAGAAAGCTTTCATTGTATTGATTCTACCCTATTATCTTCTTTCCTGTCTGTTGATGCCTGCTCATATCATTATCATTGGTATTCAGGAACGGTCGTATCTAGGATCATTAGAGTCACCAGCTCTTGAAGCCGGATACAATCGACCAAACTAGTTACATTGAACCGCCTGTGTAAGAAAAGAAAAACATATCACGATAACACCATCCTCCTCGATGAAATCAAGCGATGAGTTGCACCTGTGATCGTTAGAGCAACCAGCCTAGGGGCCAGATACAATCGAACAACAAGCGACCCTGAAGCGCTCGAAAACAGGCTGGTGATAATACCAAAACCGCACTATCAAAGAAAATCCACCTAAAATATCACTTTCTTAAGTTTGAAAAGTTCCCGCTTTCAGCCTAAACAAACCACATGTCCAAATGGTTGCGATTCTCGTTCTTTACCATGCTAAGTAAAGGCTTCGGAGCACTGGGTTGGTTCTGGGGAGACTCTCCAGACTCCTCGGAGCTGTCCACAAATTCGTCGGCGCTGTGGCAACGTCCCCGATTGGAAATTAAATGCGCATAGTAGACGGCGGGGACTATTACTAGTTAGCAACAGGAACAAGTGTTACATGAGGGTCACTTACACAAAGACACAGATGTCGTCGAGCGAACATATTGATAACAATGGTTATTAATCATGTTCTGCAATTGTTCCGGCTGATGGTTCATCTCGTCGCGGATAACGTGATAATGAACCGGTTTCGCTGTTCCCTGCAAGGCCACATGCGAGACCAAGAGGAAGTCCCAGTCATGTGGGCTGGTGACATCCCGTTCAATAAGAGTTCCAGGCAACGGGTTACAGTACTTGTCGCCTGCCACCTTGTCATTTAGTCGAGCGCTCGCACGTATATGGTGACGCTTGTTGGCAATCACTACAGTGACTTTAGGAGGCGCCTTCTCGCCACTAGCTTGGTGGATAACATCTTTGATTATCGGAACCTCTTTTTCAAGGACTTGAGCGAACTGACCAGTAGAAACACCGTCGCGAAAGTAATAGACGCATTGGGGACGACGTCCCTTTCCTACTTTCTTCGTCCACTCATCAACCAGAGGCGCCAACATATTCTTCATGTTGTCCTCGTCAATCATCTCGACGCGGCTATAGCCAGTCTGACAACTGCCCATGTACTTGACACAGTTTTGGTCCGCAGACACTGAAATCGCTGTCAAGGAAGCCGCGGTGCTGCCAGGTGCTGCGTGAGAGACATCGGCGCCGATGATCATGCAACCGGCACGGTTCAATGATTCTTTACTAGGAGCAACCTTGCAAGTTACCCCTCCCAGTTTGGCATTGACTTTCATGGCCACATTGGACATGTATTGAGGTTGTTTGCGTTCCACATGAGCACGCTGCATAACCTGGGAGGCAACGCCGAACCGACAATCACAAGACTTTTTGATGCGATGATAAACAAGAGCATCTTTGTTTGGGACAACAAAAAGAAGTAACTGCGGTCGTTGCTTGAAATGGTTTCCGGTAGTCATAAACAGCCGATGGACGGCCTCGGCAGTATCACCCATGATTTCAATGATAATTGGCCGCCCAACGATCTTTCCACCGTGACCGGCATACTGCTTCATGAATAGTTGGACGAATTCTTCTGCTTGATTCACAGACAAAGCATTTCGGCCCTGCTTGAAGATACCAATGCCCCAGGACTTCAAGGGGACTCTGTTGGTCTCAAGAAATTTCTTGCCACGCAGATCCCAACGACCTTGTGTCTGCGGGTTGTGCTTCGCATTCGCCGCAAAGTGGATCTCCGGTGCAGGTAGTAGACGACCTTTGGTGACGATCGGTTCTTTTGAAATTTTTAGACCGAAATAGTCGAGAACAGGATCCGTGCAATGAGCAAGCTTCTCCTTGGCAGTGGTAATATCCGCAAACCGATCGACAGGCCGGCGAACTGCATGCTTGATCATTTCGGCGGTTTGTTTCTCACTCAGCCTATGGTTGTAGCGCTGTAATCCAGCCACTTGAAGACATTCCATTGGATAATATGTATCCCTCTTTGTCATCTGAACGACAGGCAAATGTGGGGAGTAAAGCTTCAAGTTGTACCTGCGCTGGTAGTAATCGTAGACCGAAATATCTTCCTCTCTGCCGGTAGCAGGGTCCGTCCATGAAAACTTAAAAGTTTGCGCGTCTTCGCGGCAAATCTTGAAGACGTGAAACGTGCGATCCGTTGTGCATCCCGGGAAGGTCGGTTTGACCTCTAGATGGCGGATCTTGCCCGAGATAAAGCTGAAGGCTTTGCTATCCGAAAATCCCCTGGAAGGGTCGTCGGGGTTGTTAAGCCGGGGCTTCATAGCTTGGGCGGTCTTATCCCAGTCGTATTTCTGAATGAAGCCATCCGCCAAACTGACGAGCGACACCTGACGCCAAAATGCGCAAACGACACTGTCCACGTTCACAACAAGTTTTCCGCCCTGGAATATCAGTTAGAAGGACCTGTATGAGAGCAAATAATCTGATGACCACTTACAAAAGCAGGTCTAATGGCCTGATAGGCTCCCTTTCGGAGATCCAGGGTGCTGTCAAAGCTGCGGAGCGGGTCTTTCGGATCGAAGAAGGCTCGTCGTACTGGCGTGTACTGTGTGGATGGATGTTCTCGCAAAAGATGATCCATGAAGTTCAGAGCCTCCAAGACACGCTCGTCGAACGATCCTTTCTTCTCAAGCCAGTTCTGGAGGACTTGGAGATTAACTGTCTTGGCCTTTCGAACAATAATGCGGTAGCCGGGAGGTTTGTCATTGTTAGTCTGGCTGTTGTTCAAGTTGACTTCAATCGACTGGATTTGATCGTAATTGTTCGAGGACCTGTTCCAGTTTGTTAGAGGGAAGCGCTGGAGTATCGGAGAATTGAACGTACCAGGCGAGCTTGGATCCATCGAAAATCATTTTCTTCCATGTGGTCTTTCGAAGGGTTGTTGCCCAAGCAAACTTTCGCGCACGAGGGGGAGGTTGTTCATGTTCCTTCCCAATTTTCAAGATGGTAACCTAGCAAAAATATTATCAGGTCTTCGTTTCTTCTGAAAGAAAAAGAAAGAAAGAGTATGGTCACGTACATCGTACTGGTAGATATTTCGTGTCGGAAATTCCTTAATAGGATAAGCATTTAGGATTAGGTTGACCTCACGGCCAGTCGAATTGAGCCCCGGTCTAGGGACATTCGTGCTGCCATCAAGATACTGTCGATAGATATCGTCAGCTTTTCGTGACCCGATAGAGCCTCTGATCCCAGTAACTTCTTCCTGGGTGGACATGGTGAATCATGCAAAAGATAACAAATTGAAAAAGAAACGAGAAGCCAAAGTTGATGGAGTACAAGAATTGTATGGATCTGCTGACAAACAAGTCTTGTACAGAGTCTGTGAGGAATGATTATGGGGAAGAAATCCAACAGAGGCCAGGAGGAGGGAAAGTCATGCTTCTTATATACTGCAGCTTGCAGATGACCGACATACGAATGTGGTCACCGACAGTCAATCAATCACACGTCAATGGGGCAAACTCATCATGACAAAAAAGACAATGAAAACAGATGCTTGGTCATTGATGGTAGCATGATTGTGCGGGAATGTCCGTCGGGCAATTGACTTGAAGAAAGGAGACAAACAGGGTACAAACGAAGCTCCGACACAGTATTGTGCGACAAAAGGGCAAGAGACAAAGACAGCAGTACTCACCGATTTGCCGATTGTAAAAGCTTCAGGAGGCAAATCCAAATTTTTGTATGGATTCACAAACGGCTTGGGGTCCTTGGCGGGATCCCCTTTGATTGAAGCCATTGCTCTGGGCGTTGTCCTATTGTACACGTAGTTTGTTAGACCCAAAAATGAAACAATCAGCGAAGGGTGGAGTCAAAAAGAACAAGAAAGAATTACGATGAACCACGAGGAGCCTAGATGTGAGATCTCTGACAAAGGGAAGATCAGAGAGTTGGGGAGATAAAGATAGATCGGTAATTGGTTTGCAGGAGGAAGTCGAGTGAGAAGATGACATGCGAAGTGGACTCAGAGTTGAAGATGGACGGTGCAGATGAGAGAATAGACGTAAGAGGAGGAATGAGATACAAGGAGGAATAGTAAGATGAAGCTGAGAGTTTGTTGACGTGGTAAAATGGACTGACCTTGACTTTGAACGCGAGCTGAGACTGTCTCTTTGGATCAATGAGGATTTCTTTGAGGGAGAGAGTTAGTATGAGCGATGAGAGCCGATGAAAGATTATGAAGGAGATAATGCTGAAGAAGATAAAAGAGATGGGAGAGTGGAAAGGCGAAGCAGGGAGGTGATTGTGGAGGAAGATGATGATGTGGAAGATGAGTGAGAAGTTGGGTGGTTGGAAAAAGCAGGAGACTTGAGACACAGGAACAAGGAGAAGAAAATGAGGAAATAAGGAAGGAAGGTGAGGAAGAAAGTGAGAAGTAGGAAGTGCAGCTCTGGGGATATTGGAGAGAGGGAAGCAAGCTTCACTTACCTTTTCTGGTCGAAATGAGGTTTTTGTTGCCTACCTGAGATGAGGCTGGTGAAGGAAAGAGAAGAGGTGAGTGAGGCAAGAGAGTAAAGGATAAGATGAGGGAGAGAAGATGAAGAGAAGAAGATGGAGAGGAGAGGAGAGAGGAGAGGTGAGGGAAAGAAGGCTCCTTCCCAGGTGGGCAGTTGGCAAAGACCACGATGATTGGCCAGCTCAGCGTCGATATCAAACGCGAGGATTCGTTTGTCGGGCTTGTCCAGCTGGGCCTATCAGAGCAGCTTACAGCTAGCAGGCAAGTGATCAAGGGAAGGAGCAGATCAGGCGCTCTGGCGTCGAAACGAGAGATGCCATGCGCTGGAACAACACGGTGTCAGTATCCAGATCCTGAATCCACCAAAGGTCGGCCCAATCTTACTGAGAAGGATGCTTTTACTTGAGTTGATAGGTTGTAGAAACAAACTCTTCTCTCTCATGTCGAAGCTTTCGGAGATGGCTGTCATTCCTGCCACACCACATAGCTATCTAGATGATCAACGAAATACATAGTGCTTTTACCTAAGCCCGTGCCTAGGTACCTGATTTTGGTCAAATCATCTGAATATGTATGGTTTGAGTATCGATGCTTTGATTCAACCGGAACCATCGGGCAACATCCATGGATGATCAAGGCATCCCGACAGCCCGCTTGAATCCAGGAAAGCATGCTCCATGAGCACACAGGTAGTTCGCTTGCAGTGGCTGAGAGAAGTACCTGGCAGCATATCTGTCATGGCACGATGTAGCATGTAGTTAACTGAGTACGTAGTTGAGGCTGTGACTTTGGCATCGGTGGAGAACTCGGCCCGCTTCCTCGTCCCATTCATTCCCTTAGGAGAAACTAACTATAAATAAACAACTCACCTGCCTGTTGTCTGACTTCAAATTATTCTTATTATTATCCTTTCTCTTGTCAGGAAAAAACTCGCGTTTTCAAGATAGCATCATACCAATAACAAAAAGTCATAGCTTCATCAATCACGATTGTGGCGCCGAACAGTCGAACCTCATCTACTTGCCTTTTTATACTCCCCGCCTTGGTTGCAATTCTGTCCGTTTGGTTCATCGCATCCACGAACCAGGAGACTTCGCCTTATAGTCCTGCGAACCCTATTAGTATAAACCCCGTGGATATCCAGCAACAAGCCATTGAAATGTCTGGTTTGAGATCAGTGGTATACTTTGTCAACTGGGTATGTTGAACCATCCCCGCCGTTGAGAATACCATTTCCGATTCATGCCTAGCTCTACTCGTTTCCTTCGACCTCAAATTCTGCTCACTCCCTCAAAGACTCATTCGAATGCCACTGATAGACCTTTAGGCAATCTACGGACGTAACCACAACCCACAAGACCTTCCCGCAGACAAACTAACTCATGTGCTCTACTCATTTGCCAACGTCCGTCCAGAAACTGGCGAAGTGTGAGTTATTTTCTGACAGACTGCCTCCAATTCTTTACATCAGGATCTGGCCAGATTTCTAACCAAATAATATATAGTTACCTGACAGACAGCTGGGCTGACACCGACAAGCACTACCCCACCGATTCATGGAATGACCAGGGTACCAACGCCTACGGCTGCATCAAACAGCTCTACCTGCTTAAAAAACAGAATCGAAAATTAAAAGTGCTTATTTCAATCGGCGGCTGGACCTACTCGGCCAATTTTGCGCAACCAGCAAGCACAGAAGCTGGAAGGGAGACCTTTGCTAAGACGGCTACGAAGTTGGTTCTTGATTTAGGTCTTGACGGTATTGATATCGACTGGGAGTATCCCCAAGGTAGATTTTCTATCCAGTGGCTCCGTGACTCGCCAACATACAGTTGCTAAAGCAATAATGTGGTTTAGATGATACGCAAGCTCAGAATTTTGTTGCTCTTCTACAGAAATGTCGTGAGGTATGTACACTGTCTCTTCCTCTGTACCAATTTCCGGGACTATATGTTGACCGTATCATGGAAAGACTTTGGATCAAGCAGCAGGCCCAGATCGCAAATTTCTTCTCACCATCGCTTGTCCCGCTGGTAAGGTTGCAACCACCGAGGAGTACTCTTCATCTCTGATTCGGTTCATACAGGAGCGTCGAACTATCAAAAGCTTCGTCTTCGTGAGATGACGCCTTATCTAGACTTTTATAACCTGATGGGTTACGATTACGCAGGTCGGTTCTTTATGACCTCACTCAATACTACACACTTCAGATGACTGACGGACGAACAGGGTCATGGGACCAAGTTGCTGGCCATCAAGCCAATCTTTTCCCGTCAAACCAGAATGCTTCAGCCACCCCGTTCTCCACCGTTGGCGCCCTGGACTACTACATCAAAGCCGCTGGTGTGCCTCCCTCAAAGATGGTGCTGGGAATGCCACTCTATGGAAGAGCCTTCCAGAATACTCAAGGACCGGGCACATCGTACAATGGCGTAGGTGAAGGTAGCTGGGAACAAGGCGTATGGGATTACAAAGCTCTTCCCCGGCCCGGTGGTAGCGATCACGTCGATCCAGAAGTTGGGGCATCTTGGTGCTACGACGGTAACACAATGGTGAGCTATGACAATGTTCAGATTGGCGAGATCAAGGCCAATTTCATCCGTAACAACGGACTGGGCGGAGGCATGTGGTGGGAAAGCAGCGGTGATAAAGGAGGCAGCACTGCCTCAAAGGCCGATGGTTCTCTGATCGGTACCTTTGTGGAAACTGTCGGAGGTGTAGGCGCCTTGGATCAGTCGCCGAATAACCTCGATTTTCCAGAAAGCAAATTTGACAATATACGAACAGGGATGCAAGGCCCTTGAAAACCGAATGCGCAGACATCGCGATTTTCTGAGCGGATCATGTTCTATTGTGTACTTAGTGCAGAGGGCGAAAAAAAAAAACAATCCTACAATCAACTACAAGGAAAAATTTGCCAGAATGAACCGGTTCCGTTTTCTACTTATATCTTATCTAAGCCACGAGGGCGCATGACAAAGAGTTCAAAACTTTTTCATCGTTCCATCACATCGAAATCGTAACGAAGCGCTTATTTGGACTCATCGAAGATATAGGTAAGGTGGCACTTTCCGCAGTACTGACGGTTGTGCATGGCAGCCATGAAGACACCGGCACCACACTAGTGAAAAGAACAGAATTAGTATTTGCTTCTAAACATGGGAAAACCAAGAATAGAGTTTCATCATACCTCGGGGGTAGGGCATTCACGGCGGAGACGCTCGATCTTTCCATCGCCATCAACCTTGTAGTACTTGAGCACAGCGAGCTTGGTCTTCTTGCGCTTGTGCTTGATCTTCTTGGGGGTGGTGTAGACCTTCTTCTTGCGCTTCTTACCACCACCACGGAGACGGAGGACCAAGTGAAGGGTCGACTCCTTCTGGATGTTGTAGTCGGAAAGGGTGCGGCCGTCTTCGAGCTGCTTTCCGGCGAAGATCAGACGCTGTTGGTCAGGGGGGATACCCTCCTTGTCTTCGTGAATGTCAGTGGAAAGTCCCGCAGAACGTAGGGGAATGTGTAAATGACTGCATACCCTGGATCTTGGACTTGACATTGTCAATGGTGTCGGAAGACTCCACCTCAAGGGTGATAGTCTTACCCGTAAGGGTCTTGACGAAGATCTGCATCTTGATGAAGGCCTGTAATCGCACAACCGTTAGTCTTCATATCACAGAGCTATCGGCAGTATATGGAACAAGACAGTCATCCTCCATGGTAGGAAAATGGGCATTGTTCAATGGACATTATAATGATATCTCCAGGGGGTTTGACATACCTCGACAAGTTGTCTTCCTCAACCTTCAGGCGGATCGTTGGTGAGCAGAATTTCACGGTAAGCGGAGCAGTCGAGATAAAATGATTGTGTGGTCACGTGGGCCGTCCCTCTCGGATCATCTCCGCTGCCGGTTGCCGACGGAATAAGTCACGTGATTCACGTGATTTGTTTTTGCGATCCATTGTTGCCTGAGATTGCAGGCAGAAAGAGCTCCATGAACCACTCAATTTTGCATCTATTAGACTACATCCCTCGCAGGAGCACAAAAGGGATATCTCAGGGCTAAATAAGCAAGATTATTGAGGAAGTGGGGTTGATTATACTGTCTAAGAAGCTATAATACCCCTTCGTCATATTCCTTTCTAACAATTATTGCCTGCGACGCCGACAAAGGGAGTGCTTGGCGGCAGAGAGTTGCGAGGACGGTGAAGTCATTGCGTCCATCAGCCCTGTAGAAGACGCAAGGATGGGTCTGCGATCCACAATAGCAACTTTTGTGTGGATTGCGCGCAGTTCGTAGTTTTATCGTATGGTCTGGCCTGAAACAAGGCGTGCTAACTTCTCTGGTCAGCGATAAGCCCTGCGAGGAGCGCGAGGGAACAGCACCGTCGCCGCGGCAACCATTCCATTGTTGACGCCAAGTACATCTTCCCGCCCGGACGAACTTCATACATATCCACACCTTACTCTCAGATACCTCCAAATAATTGCAGCTTGCTCTCAGTTATTGCTACTACAAAAGCCTCAACCCAATTTCATCCTTGACCATCTTATTTTACTAGAAACATAAGACCTTCACTGCCCTAGAGGACATCCTCCGGGCAAGGCTAAGTTTCTAGCGCTTTGTGCTTTTTATTGTCGGCATCAGAAGCTGACCAAGTTAAGATTCCATTAGGAAACGGAAGGACGGGTTCGAGTCCGAAAGCCTCAAGGCTCAAGTCAGAGAAAGATTACAATCGAGAGCTATCAATATCTGTGGATACTGCTGGCCGAGAAGTGACTTCGGCGGCGCTCCGCCTGCTTTTCGTCGTGTGAAGGTCCGTATCAATTCAACAACTTGAACGAGAGGCAGCGATCTGACGCGACAATAACAGGATCCGATCTCAGCAATTGAGACGTTTATCGTATATCAATTAATATATCAACCATGCTTGTCAGTCCACCGAGCGGTATGCAGAGGCATCAACGCCAGCACCGGCGACAAAACTCAATCCCAGTTGCTCTGGAGGCAGCTAAAACACCACTGCTTCCAGCGACTGCTATGCAGCGTTACTCAATGCATAAACGAGGGATGAGTCTGGGCCAGCCTACCAATCTGCAACCCAGTCCGGGATCAATGACAAGTCAGAACCAATATACAAACATTCTACGTGAAGCGCAACAACAACGAACGAGTCAACTCAACCAGCACTCCTACTTTGAAGAGCCTCAACATCAAGTATTTTCTAATGCAGATGGCCAACGACTTGAGACAAGGGGTTTAAACGTTTATACTAACCAATATAGCAATGAAAATTCTCCGATGAATGCTTGCATGACCTCTGGCGGGCTCAACATCAAAGACGCAAATGCAAAGGGTCGTCGACTCAAACCTGCCATTCAGTCCGTCCAGCGAAATCAACAACAGCAACAACAATGCGTCCAGGACACTATGGTCCTTGCCAATGGACTCGACAATCAGCTCATCGGGGATGGAACATGGAATCCCTATCTAGTCAATCAGTCCATGCTAGCTCACATGTACGATCTCAGGCGTGCGTCTGTTCAATCGGATATATCTCACCAGTCGTACATCCCATCAACCCCGCCGAAACAGGTGCAGTCCAGTATGTTTATCAAACTCAGCCGCACCATGTTACCATGCTAATCGAGGGATCAGATTACGTGCCAATTACCCCGGACACCACCCCGTTTCGCAGAGGTACAGAGCTTGCTCCATTCATGCAAAATGTTCAAACGTCGCCTATCAAGAGTATAATCTACAGGGCGCCACAGTCTGCGTATATGCAGAGAGCCAAATCACTTCAGGGAGTCCCAGGAAGCAATTATGCCGAGCCCAAGATCGATGTTCCCTCTCCCCCTAATACTGCCCCCGTTGACTATGATTGTTATGATTTACTTACTTCACAGGAGAGTGATTTCGAAAGTACAGAGTTTCAATTCGCGTCCAAGAGCATGTCTATTAAATCGGAGGATCAGGAAGCCTACAACACACAGATTCTTTCCACAACCAACTCATTCCAGTCGTCTCCTGAGATAGCCTATATGCCGCTACCATCAAGTCCAGTCAAGGCGTCCAAAGTTCCCATCAGCGCAGCCACTCCATCAAATTCAAGCTCAACAAGATTGAGCAGTCCGACACGGGATTTGTCACCAAGCAAAACTAAACTGTCTCCCAAGGTTGCTTCTATCGATAATTTAAACCTCGATTCCCGCATCCAGGCCTCCATCACCGAGACTGGGGTTACCATTGATGAAATCGCAGCGTACATTTCCGGACCGGATCCCGTTGACGGGAAATGGGTTTGCATTCACCCCGGCTGCGACAGACGCTTTGGAAGAAAGGAAAACATTAAGTCTCACATCCAAACGCATCTTGGTGACCGACAATATAAGTGTGACCATTGCGATAAATGTTTCGTTCGAGGACACGACCTGAAACGTCATGCGAAGATACATACTGGTGACAAGCCTTATGAATGCCTCTGTGGCAATGTGTTTGCGAGACATGATGCCTTGACTCGTCATCGACAACGAGGTATGTGCATCGGAGGTTACAAAGGCGTTGTTCGAAAGACAACCAAGCGTGGGCGTCCCAAGAAGAGCCGGCCAGATATGGAGGAACGACAAGATAAAGCTGCCCGAACACGCGAAAAGATCTCTGCTAGATCGGCCACCATGTCTGTATCTGGCTCCATTAGCTCGTGTAGCTCTCCGCCTTCTGATGGATTTGAAAGCATGAGCATCCAAGCATCTAGTCCGTTGGAAGACATGGCCATGTTTGAGTCAGGAAACTACTGCTTGCCATCTGACGTGTTCTCTTTTACACCTCCCGCGTCACCAGGATACAGTACTGGCCATCAATCTTCGCCAGCCCAGAGCTCCCGTTCTTACAGCCCGTTGAGTGATGTCGGATCAATGTCTCGTACATCATCCAGACAGCCTCTCGAGGACATCTCCGAAGAGATCCCAGATCTGCCACCAATTTCAGAAGCTGCTGGTTGCTTTGACCCAGACCCAGAAAGCTCGATGCAAACAGATCTTCCTTCGTCTTCGATGGTGCCTGCATTAACACACTCGACAGCCGGATCTGACATTGACATTTTCATTAACAACAATTCCAGCTTCTCGGACTTCGGTCAGGAGCCAGGCATTTCAAATGATATGGATCTTTTCTCTGGCAAATCTGTGGGTGTCAACGATAACGATTTCTTCTTGGACTTCAACGATGACCATACGACCGACGCTTTCTTCCAATGATGCTTCGGCCGATTATTTCCTTTGTTTCAAAAGTTATTCACGCTTTCTTCCCACTCTTCCACTTTGGATTGGGCATTACGACTATATAACGACCTGCAACGATTTCCCTATTTCTTGGATCCTCTTACCGCGCCGCATCGATAGACTTTGCTCTTGGACGGAACGATATTTTAATGAAACTGTACAACATTCGATTCACCTCTTGTGTGTAACATCATGACTATCATGTGGACGGAAAAGTAATGATGTTTTGATTTTCCTTTTTTATGTCACTTTATGTTGTTTCGGGCATCATGATATGGATGTATTTCCACTCTGATCACGTCTGTTGCTTAGAGTGGACTTGCAATGTACCGCCGGAATGTTTATGGTTATGACTTCTGCTTTTTGTTTTTGCTTATTTCATTTTCCAATTTTGTTTTACTTGAAGTCTCTTATTTGTCAACTTCTCTGGGACTACCTATGGCGATTGGCTCTTTTCTTGTCATGTTACTTTTTAACGATCGTGTGCGTTTCTTTACGTTCAAGGAGCTTGCAACTATGCCTCAAAAATAACTAGGCTAGCATCGATGGGACTAATAGATTGTTCCAACTTCCACTGCCCAGGTGTACTTTTAGGTACGTAGGAATCAATTGATGCCTACTATGTCAACATATTCTTTGAGCACATAAGGGTTTCAAATATCAATATGGTCATTCGTTCTCCTGTATCAAAAATGCCTCTAGCGTATACAAAACCTATCAATGCACCAAACGAAAACAAAATCAACCCAATGTCTATATATATACTGAGCTCATGTCTCAAACCAAGCTATATTCAACTCAACGGCATGCTCATCATCGTCCCCGTGAGCAAAGACTTTACTTTGCACATGACCCTTGGGAGCTTTGTCGGCGAAAAAAGTGGTGTTTCCGTTGTATGTTAGCTTGTTATCATCGGAGATCTATTTCGTTATATCAGGTCAGCTGACTATTCTTTTTTTTTTTTTGTCATTTTCGTTCTGGAGAGAGCAGCAGATCTTACTTCGAATAGTGCTGGCGCACGAATTTGATGGCCGCAAGTAAAGACATCCTTTACGAATCCGCAGGGACCTCTGCGGGTTTGAAAGTGAAAGCCACCTAAGAATAAGCAGTTAATATTGCAATCAATGGAAAAGACTGGGATAAGCATACCAGTGACATCTGTCGCTTTGAATGTCGCGCATGTACCTGATGTAAACCACGTGCCGCGACTGATGAGACAGCCACGCTGCTGTTGATCACCCGTGTAAACACGCAGATTCCCTCGACGAGGCTGTACAGGACCCGTTGGCTCGGGCTGCCCAGGTTGACGAGTGGTCGTAGGACGAGGTCTATGAGGCGGAGCTGAGCGTTTTGGAATGTAACGAAGACCTGAGCTAGGACAATTCGATCCTCCTCCGACTAAACATATGTTAGTCACTTTTGATCTGAGGTTGCTGGTTTTAGAAAGTGCATCGTATCGGTTATGGACGTACCTGCATCAGCTGGCTCGAAGGTCCCAGTCTGTAAGCGTCCAGCAACATGATAGTGATACCAAATCTCATTGAAAGCTCCTCCATGACACCTTATGGTGACTCGCGCACCGTGAGCATCATTTAGAGCCTTTTCAATATCCGCTCTTTTGTACGTCACATCATGAGATGGGACTATACCAGCGTCTGCTAGGGTCTGAGAAGACAACGGTTAGATCACTATCCATGGTCTTCAAGAAGGAGATCCGACAAACCTGGTAAGAAGGCAAGCCCTTGAACAACTCCACTGCTGTGTCAAAGTAATCAACCACCTCCTGCTGGGGAACGTATTCGGAATAGCACTTGGTTTCAAGTGTACTTATGCACGTGCCGTGCTTGTTCCACTCGTGCTCCCACAAATTGGCGTCATCGCCGCGAAAGTCTTTCCAATATTCGCTCATATAGTCAAGTAAATCACCACGGCCAGAGTCGACTAAGATCAACGATATATTGCTATACCGCCTGTGAGAATCACAGTATTGATCAAATCCACCGTCGCAGTGATCTGGCCTACAGAAATTAATTAGCCTGTTAAGCATTTCAAGTGAAGAAGAAGGTGTATAGACGTACCACAATCCATGTATCGTCCACGAGTCATCAGGACCGATAGCCGGATCAGCATCCCAGAACTGGGTTTGCAGGAAATGACCTCCGGGATAGTTGAAGCAGCATGTATCTTGACTATCGAACTTGGTCTGACAGCTCAACTCTGGGTTTGGACATGACGAGAACTGTTTGGATGTCAAGTTTGGATTCTCCGAGCCCGAGAACGGGAGTGCTCCTGCTGTTATGGCCTTTAAGATCTGCTGCGGGCTCGGGATGTATTGAGAGAAAGGTACGAGCTCCATCCTCTGATTTGTTAAGGATGTGAAGCTTCAAAGTGATTCAGTGTGGTAGCGATAGTTACAATAAAGATGAAGAAGATGGGATGTTTCTGAATAGAGAATGTTGCAGGTACAATTGTCCGTTGAGTCACCTGGGGAGTTGAAACGCTGTGGTTGGTTCCCCATTTGAGGCGCTGTAGGCGCATGACCTCCCGGGCTGCCTGAAGCCTAAGGAACTAACGAAACCAGCCATGAGCCCTGGATGTCCAATTCCCTGTGTAATACGCTATTTTCATGATAGGTATCATTGACGACTTAACTGATTCATAGAAAGATAGGTTTAATAAGAGTCGAATTACAAGTTGTAAATATCTAGCATATGCTCTACGCTCAAGGGCAAGGGCAAGGTACGTGCGAAACTCTTATCAACCGTCTAGATGGAAAAAAGAGTCGGATTTTCTCGTCGCTACTAATGTGCTCCAACTTTGCTGAGCGGGGTATCTTCGATAACGTAGTTCATGAATAGATGTACATCGATCACTGTATATATACGGATCAATTCGTTGCTGCTCTCTTCTCTTTGTTTTCGGCCTCGCGTTCTTTCCAGAGTCTAAGAACTTCGAACCCTACTTCCACCGCGATCAAAAGAATGATGATCCATTCAAGGCGCAACCCGTGGGTTTCACTGAGCCTCTCCCGGAGGACGTTGGCAATGTCCTGTGCGTAGTCCATTCTTTCGTTCAAGACCTTTATGCGGATTCCAACATCCAATGCTCTACCCGCTTCTTCATAGTAGCCTTCGAGGCCAAGTTCGTGTCGACTGTCCCAGAAGATGTCGGGTAAAGAATCAGTCAGTTCGGAGTAGAGATTTAGCTGCGCTCGGACGCTGAGTAACTGGCCTGTTTTTCGGAGAATGAAATCTCTTGTATAAGGAAGTCGCGAGCCTTGTGACAGCATAGTTGGGATGTTCCGCGTCGATTCAAAATAGTCAGAAAGTAGACTCTCCAACACAGCAAGTTTCGTGCTGCGCGCCAGTCCGGATGAGAACGCAATCTTTGTCAAGACTGTTTCAACATTCTGACGATTGGGACCACTCGGCTGTGAACTGCCACTGGCTTTAGTACCAAGTATGATAGTATCCCCCTTGATGGAGCTACTTTCGCGCTGAGGATCCTCGATAAAGTCCATATTTTCCGTTTCGAGCTCATCTGTGTGCGGATTCTCGGCGGCCGGGAGAAGCGTCCTGGAAGCTAGATACGAAGTAAACCCGTCTGGGAGCGACCAGGCCACAACAGTTCCTGAAGGAAAGACGAACACGTCCCCAGTCTCGTCAGATCCCAAATTGTTAGCTTCCGGGTTTGTCATACGCCGAACCGAGTCGATGGGGACCTGTATATGGACCACTTGAGGGTAAAGCCCCGTGTCGAAGGGATCCGGTTCGTAGCCTTTCTCTTGTAATATATCCCTGACCTTCGCTATATTGAATTGCTCAGCAACCGCGTATGCAGTGACAGTCTAAACGGAGATTAGCATTGATGACAATTACCGTAGATTACCGATTATACCTTCAGTTCACCTAGTCCTTTTTCTAAAAGCTGCGTCCTGGAGAGAATCCCGCTCTTCGTACGTTGTGCCTCTACTGCAACCCGGCGAAGACTTGAGCTGGCTGCTGGCGATCGAGCTAATTTTCGTCGCTGAGATTGACTTCCGGATAATCCAGCGTCTTTCTCAGTTGGTGGTTCGGTAGCGCCATGTTTCTGGGAGGATTGCGAATTCAAAGAAAGACCTCTTTGGAGACCTGGGCCGAGCAAAGGTACTATACGTGGAGGTCGATGTAAGGACTGTAATGTAACCGGACGGCATGCTGAACATACAGATGGCAGGCCAACCTGACGTGAAAAGGTCTGGACTATGGCAGCCGAACACCGATTGAAAATGGTCATCAGGAGGAGAGGCAATTGACTGAGATAGGAGTATGGGAGACCAGCAAGTTCATCCCGAATGGCGATGGTCACAGCCTATTCACAGAAGGAAGTTGTTGCGGCGGGTCTTCTTGAAGACTCAAGCTTCCTTTCTTCTGCAGCGTCATTCCGCATGAGATGCTTAGTCATCATCCCATGGTAGTTACCCCAACGTAGCTCCGCATTCGAGAGGAAGTTACAGCTTCCAACGCGCTCACCTGGCGCTAAGCATGGATTCACCAGGTGCTGCTGAGGGCAGTAATGATGCTGATACTTCGACAATCCAGTCACGACCCGCCGAATCTGCCTCCCGCCTCGCCGCAGACGATTCCTCCCGCGATGATGGCCACCAGCTTGAGGAGGGCCGCGGTCCACGGGAGCAGGACGACTCTGCGGACAATAGCGAGGACGAGGAAGAAGACGAAGAGGAGGATGATGAGGATGAGGAAGATGAGGAACCTCGATTGAAATACGTTTACTTGACCAAGTGTCTGCCGTCACTATATCGCGGAGGAGATGCAACAAGTGCGCTTCTAGTCGGAGGAGATAAGATGGTACAGTATCCGCAATATCAAGAGATT
The DNA here is from genome assembly GCA_023625975.1 of Talaromyces sp. PYS2103. NCBI lineage: Eukaryota > Fungi > Ascomycota > Eurotiomycetes > Eurotiales > Trichocomaceae > Talaromyces > Talaromyces sp. PYS2103. The sequence continues at coordinate 180,897 of JAMAGB010000043.1, forward strand.
AAAGGAGCTCAAACTAATGGTTTGGTTATCTAGGTTGTTGGTACACATAACGGTCACATTGTGAGTATACCTGACCATTGGCGATGATAGTGGTTCACCGCTAATTCCTTGCAGCATGTGCTATCGTTACCGACGCTCAAAGCTCTTCGTGTTTATACAGCGCATTCTGCAAGCGTTACTTCTGTTTCAATATCGCCGTTATTACTCTCTCATACTATCACACGATACAATGGGATCAACAAATCTTCCGAGGAAGATGACGTTGTATCCTCGAATGCGTCTCTGCGATCAAAGGGCAAACCTGTACAGACAGCGGGACTACCACCAACCCCCTCGAATTCCATACATATAGCTACCTCGTCCATTGACGGAAATGTCTGCGTGTACTCGCTACTCGATCCGAAGGATGTCCTTCTCCGAAACTTTGGCCGACCAGTTCAAGCTGTGGCATTGTCCCCAGAATACAAGAGTGACAGACAATACCTTTCAGGAGGGCGTGCTGGACAGCTGATTCTCACTGTTGGGGGCCGGCCAGGTACAACAGAAAAGTCTACAACATTGAGCGGTGCGGCTTCAGCTGCTGGGTGGCTAGGATCTCTGGGCTTAGGTGTCAACTCCGGAAGAGATACCGTTCTACACAGTGGTGAAGGAGCAATCAACACGATAAAATGGTCACTGTCTGGAAAATATGTGGCTTGGGTCAATGAGGAAGGTATCAAGATCATGCGATCGAATCTACATCTGGAGGCAGCCGACTCAGAATTTGCCTGGACACGCATAAGACACATAGACAGACCGAATCGACCGCAGTGGGAAGAAATGGCCAGTGTCTGGAAAGCGCACGCCGAATGGGTTGATATCAAAGCCTTTGAAGACTCCGAAAATAGCGACGCCGAATCGATCCCAAGACAGCAAAGTGCTAGTCGTAAATCAGAAGTTGAGAAACTTGTAGTCGGCTGGGGCGGCACGATCTGGGTTATCAATGTGTATCCGGATCGCACACCTCCTCCTGCAACCCGGGCAGGGAATCGAAAGCTCGGAGACGCCGAGGTAGTCACAATGTACGTGTTTGGCCAAGTCGTTTCTTACCTACGTCGTATTTTCAAACTAATGCCTCAAGAAGCTTACGAACCGACTCCATCATTTCAGGCGTTGCCATGTACAGTCCAAAGCTTCTGCTTGTCTTAGCATACCTGGAAAATGACAAGAGCGACCTTGAGGAGCAACCACAGAGTAGTCGTCGACATAAAGCAGCTGAACCTGAACTTCGCCTTATTGATCTCGAAACCCAGGAGGAAGTTAGCGCTGATACGCTCTCAGTCACGCGGTATCAAAATCTTGCTTCGTCCGATTATCATATGAGCATTTTGAAACCACCTCGCATAACATCGCCTAATGTACAGCGAGGTACTTTGGGAACTTTAGGCACAGGTCTTCTGGACGCAACGCTGTATCCAGCTAGACTTTTCACCTCAGGTGCTAGTATAAGAAGCAGCGGAAGTAATGGCGATAGGGGCTCTGAAAGAGTTGCCGGGTCATTCATCTCGAGCTCCATTTCGGGAGGTTCCACGATTCCGAAAGAGGTTCAGACTCTTTCCGCTGCTAAAGGCCTCAAAGTCTTTGTTCATAGTCCATATGACTGTATCGCAGCCATGTCAAGAGATTTACCGGATCATCTTGCATGGTTGGAATCACACCAGAAGTACGAAGAAGCATGGGTTCTCCTCGATCAGAATCCGGGTATTCTAAATCCCCCAACCGAGCCACAGTCTGAAAATTTTGCGAGATCTCAGACTAGTCTGGCGGAATTCTTTGCCGATGACAGCTCCTCAGTCGTGACGGTAGGTCAACCGTTGAGTGCGACTGCTAGGAATGAGAAACGCCGTATTGGAGAACTCTGGATTGAGAAACACATTCAGAAAAATGGGTGGACAACTGCCGGAGAAATCTGTGCTAAAGTTCTCGACGTTCCTGATAGGTGGGAACACTGGATTTGGAAATTTGTTGAAGCTGGCAAATATGACGAGATTGCCCAGTATATTCCGGTGAATACTCGACCTCCTCTTTCATCAACTATCTTTGATGCTTTCCTCAACTATTATGTGTCCTACAATCGTCAGACCTTCGAGCATCTGCTATCCCAATGGCCGTCAGAACTTTTTGATATTGCTCAAGCGATATCAGCCATTGAAGACCGCTTAGAGTCGGAAAAGATACCATCCGATTCGAATGATTGGCGGATTTTGATGGGGAGCCTTGGAAAGTTGTTCCTGGCTAATGGGCAGCACCGAGAAGCGTTGCGGTGTTATATACGGCTACAGGATGCTGAAGAGGCCCTTCGTCTGATTAGTGAATATCGTTTGGCAGACGCTATTTCTGACGATGTTCTCAACTTCATACTCCTTCGCGTCTCAAAATACCAGTTAGCGAAGGCCCCAATCTCAGAATTGGAGCAGGTGACTGGAGAATCTATCAGTATCCTAGTTAGGGAGGCGTACAACGGTATTGTTCGTCCAGAAACGGTTGTTTCCCAACTGTACACTGCATCCGGACGCCTGTACCTCTTCTTCTACCTTCGCGCACTGTGGAAAGGCGAATCCCACCCATCAAAAGCGGAGGCAAAGCCTCAGCTTCGTGGACGCGGTCGCCATGCCAGAGATGCAGCAGAAAAGCTTGCCGCAGATGAAGGCAAAGGTCTTGTTGAGCCATTTGCAGACATTACGCTAGATCTCTTTGCCGACTATGACAGACAGCTGCTCATGGATTTCCTGCAAGCAAGTACAGCTTACTCATTCGATAAGGCTTGTAGGATCTGTGAAGAAAAACGCTACACGTCAGAACTCATATATCTTCTGTCTAAGACCGGGCAAACAAAGCGAGCTCTTAACCTCATACTTTCCGACTTAAATGATGTCTCTCAAGCTATCAACTTTGCGAAGTCGCAAGATGACCCTGATCTGTGGGAAGATTTGCTCAGTTACTCGATGGACAAGCCGGCCTTCATACATGCCCTGCTTACCGAAGCTGGCACAGCTATTGACCCAATTAAACTCGTGAGGCGTATTCCGAGTGGTTTGGAAATTGAAGGGCTCCGGGACGGACTTACTAGGTTACTTCGAGATCACGACATCCAAGCTAGTATAAGTCAAGGAGCAGCAAAAGTGCTTCAGGGTGAAGTTGCTATTGGAATGGATGCGTTAAGGCGAGGCCAACGACGTGGAATCAAATTTGATGTTTGCAAGCCATCCTATGATGAAAACGCACCAGGAAGGACAGCAGGTACTGGAGATTCTGGCGATGTTGCGGATGAAACAGATCAGGACGAGGGTCTTCCAAGTGCGACTGGCCCGGCTGGCAGGTCTCGTCGTGTTGCACCTGGTCAGTGCGGAGGCTGCTTGCAGCCTTTTCATGAGAATGGTAAGTTGGCAGAAATATCCACGGGAAATGCGCGTGGAAGCATGTTTCTAAAGATTTATGTGTTACAGAGAAGGAACTGTTAGTGGGATTCGCATGTGGCCATGTGTTTCACCTGTCTCACGTCCAAGAACCCGCGCACACCCATGACAACGAATCGATGAATTCCAGCGAGACAACACCTTCCCCTGCGGCAGAAGATGACATTGAAGAGGAATTTCAATCTTATACAACGTCTCGCACCGTGGGGCCCAAAGTCATTACTGCCCGACTAATACGAGATAGGATTGGAGATGGGTGTAGGATATGCGCCCTGAACAGGCAAGTAGCCAATGCAGCGGCTCCGGAAAATGCATAACCTGCGAGACAATTCGCCGACATCGATCATGCTCCGTTTGATCAGCGATGAGCTTATTTTTGGCTTGCAATTTGCATCATGTGTGTTTTACTCGTTTCGTTTCGTTGCCTTGATACCCATTCTACACAAGTTGCAGAAGACGCTGTGACTTTTGTATTTTACTTTCATGCATATTATATCCCGTTATAGAGGGGGTTTGGAAATATTTTCACATATGATCGCAATGGACAGACTTGTACGCTTATTCGATGAAGGCACTAACTACAAGGAATGTTTGTTCAGCCTTAGTCAGGGACCCCCGGATTCCGATAAGGATTCCGATTTGGCCCCTCCTGCAGGACCCAGCCACAAGTACAGTAAGGTACAACCTAGTCCTGCTGGAGTTAAAAATCATTTCATTTGAATAGCGAGATAGTATAACGATCCATTTGAGTGCACTTTATTCTGAGGAGAATTGACCTTGCAATTCTTGCGGTTTACTCCCTCTGCTACGATCCTTATTCAAGACCTGCGATGATGTCATCTCCCACCAGCCATATTATTGGCTCCAATGGCGCCATCGCGGGGAAATTTTTCAGACGAGGCTCAGCTTTCAGTCAACCCCAAGAGAAACGAACTTGGAGAGACGATGGTGGTCAATTCTTTTTATATTTCGTTTTTATAGGCCTCCTTTGATCCCGCATTAATTATTGTTGCTCTCTTTGACCGTTTTAGAGTCGATTTACTATCTCCTGAGCATGGCGAAATTTTCGGATCGCGCAGAGGAAGTGCGCAATGTACGTTAACAAGCAATTGACCCTGAATCACCTACTATGACCTCTCACTGAGACTTCCGAGTATTTGGCTAATGATCATCTTTAATAATACAGCTGCTCGGCGCCGTACAAGACCTGCTCATTCCGTTCATAAGTTCAACAGACTCTGTCCCAACTTCGAACGGGCACTCCACGAACGGCATAAATGCTGATGTCAGTACGCCAAGTACTTCTCTCGTTGATTATAAGAGTCCCGAGGAGCTTCAGAAACTCTTGAAGCTTGATTTGCCGTCGACGGGGCAAGGACAGGAAGGTCTTCTGCAGGTACTCCAGCAAGTACTACGGTACTCGGTGAACACCTGGCACCAAGGGTTTCTAGACAAGCTATATGCCTCTACGAATGCGCCGGGAGTAGCTGCGGAACTCATTCTTGCAGCTCTTAACACGAACGTCCATGTATACCAAGTTTCGCCGGTCCTTACATTGATCGAAAAACACACGGCAAAACAATTAGCATTGTTGTTCGGTCTCAATGGACCTCACTCTGGTGGTATATCCGTCCAAGGCGGATCAGCATCGAATACCACCTCTCTTGTGATAGCAAGAAACGTACTATACCCCAAAACCAAAACTGAGGGCAATGGCAGTTATCGATTTGTCATTTTCACCAGCGGCCATGGTCATTACAGCATTGAGAAGGCAGCCCAAATGATCGGACTCGGAAGTAATGCTGTCTGGGCGGTGCCTATAGACAGAAAAGGTCGCATGATTCCCTCGGAATTAGAGAAGTTGGTAGAAAAAGCCAAAGCCGAAGGTCGGACACCATTCTATGTCAACGCTACTGCCGGTACAACCGTCTTGGGATCCTTTGATCCATTTCACGAAGTCGCGGCTATATGCAAGAAATACAACCTCTGGTTCCACATTGATGGCTCATGGGGTGGATCATTCATCTTTTCTGCCCGTCAGAAGAGCAAGCTTTCTGGTGCAGAAAAAGCAAATAGTATTGCCATCAACCCGCATAAGATGCTCGGTGTACCTGTGACCTGTTCGTTCCTTTTAGCGGCAGATATTCGTCAATTTCATCGTGCAAACACTCTCCCCGCTGGATATCTATTCCATAATAACCCGGAATCGGAGCAAACAAACGGTGACCTTCACGGAGCTCCAACTTCCGACTTGCAGGTCGACTCGCCTGAAGTCTGGGATCTGGCAGATTTAACTCTCCAATGTGGCCGTCGAGCTGACTCACTCAAATTGTTTTTGAGCTGGACATATTATGGATCGCAAGGTTACGAGCGCCGCATAGACGAAGCCACTGAGGTGGCGGCGCATCTGGCAACTCTCATTGACAATCACCCTGATTTCGTTCTCGTCAGTGAGAATCCTCCACCATGTCTTCAAGTTTGCTTCTACTATGCGCCTGGCAAGCGTCTCGCGTACGAAGCTGACGGCTCAATCGAGTCGGATGATGTGCGCGCCGCGAAGAATAGCAGAGTGACTGAAGAAGTGACCCGCTTAATTGTGAGCAAAGGTTATATGGTCGACTATGCACCTCCATCCAGTGGTGATGGTGATCTCAGGGGGAAAGGAAAGTTTTTCCGTTGCGTCGTTAATATTTCGACTGAGAAACGGACGGTCGAAGGCTTAGTTCGCGCCATTGAGGATGTTGGTCCAGCAGTCGTCAAGAAGCTGAAATTTGATTCAACGGCCTAGTATAGACTGACGTTGACGTGTAATCCACGTCCAACACCTACATAGAATCGTCAATTGCTACCAGACATAGACAATTTTTAAAAAATTTACAATAGATATACGATACAGGATATCAATGATGTTGGAGCTTGCATAAAGAGTGACATTTCTAGATTCCTAGAGTTTTTACGAAGTAAAATACCTAGGTACCTTACTATAAATGGATAGACATGGAATTATGATAAGGGTATCAAAGCTCAACTGCGAATTTCGACTCGCTTTTCCAATACTGCTCTCGCCTCTGCCTCAGTTAACGTTGCGATTTCCAGTTCGCTCAGAACTCCGCGAGCACTTTCATTATTCGCGAATAGTCTCCTTTCCACCTCCCATAACCCTAACTCAATCTCACAGGACTCGATGCTCTCATCTGATTTGGTGGTGGTATTCTGAGGTTTTATTCTGAGACCTAGAAGGACTAGAGCCTCGCTAAGTTTTCGCATGACTCGACTTGCTTCCCCCTGATAAGCTGTTGGTGAGGGGTGGTGTGCGAGAGCACTGTCAATGACTCCGCACAAATGGTCGATGTCACTTGTAAGCTGGGATACGCCAGCGGCAGAGAAAGAATGACGCAAGATCACATTATCCAGAATAAAGCTTTGCAATGATAGAAGGACTTGTCGGTTAATTCTCCGCAGAGGTGCCGTACCTAAGGCGCCGGCAAGGAATGAGAGATTCGAGGAAATAATGCGAACTGTAGGGGTCAGCTCGGAGGTAAGCGGGTGAGGATAGCTTGCTGAAGGTGCAGAGAGTGAAGACCACATTGACACGCGAGAGTACGGTCTGAGAGAAGACTGAACTTCAGATGAGAATGTGGATACTATAATACTTTCGGATCGTAATCTGAGACGGCGATACGCTGATGCTGTTTCGTCGAACAAGGCGCCCTCGGAGTTTCGTCCTTGGCCAGTCTCAGCAACCGCCTGGGAAGTTCTTTGAGCCACTTCGGCGACTGACATCGGCCCGACAACATTCTTTCCATCGCCTTGATTCCGTCGAACTCGATTTTGAAGCTCATACCACAAGTCAAGAAAGAAGACATCATCACTCCAGTCTTGCATCTTCTTCTCTAGATACTCCGCACTTCCGAAGATTCGACACAGTCGATCAAGACCAGCCACTCCTTCAAGGCTCCCTTGATCACCACCTTGTACAGTACGGCCAATGGTGGAGGTCATTGCGAGGTAAGCCTCTAATCCAGAGTGCAAACGCTCGTGGAACTGGTCAAATATAGTGATTTGAATATCGATCAAAAATCGTAGTTTCTGGCTGAACGAGGACAGTGGCCTATACAAATCTGTTATCGTTTCAAGAAGGTCATTAACCCTAATGGCAGCACTCGTTGGTTTTGTGACAGTAGCATCAACACCATCATAGTCAATTTGCCCGCTTTCTGGCGTATCAATGATATCCCTGTATCGAGACAGAGCAAACTCCTTCTCAACCTGAAGCCACCGTTCAAACCAATTCTGTTGAGTGAGAACTTCTGATGCTAGTCCCTTCCAATTTTCAGTTGAACGAGGATTGGGAAGATAATCCCACGCTTGTCGAAGGTCATCATCGAATTTCATGAGCTCGTGAACAAAATGACTGAGTAGTTGTGGACTTGTCTCAACTTGTGGGAGAAAAGTTTCAATTTTCCGTCTGACCATAGGGAGAAGAGAGGTGATGAAGGCATTGGATGCACTCAGAAAATGCCATCTCAATCCTTCGTCAACAATATCTGCTCGTCGATCTAGTATAGGTTGTAGATATGTCGTGAAGAAACCAATGTAGGTACTTATCAGGTCAGAAATATGCGACAGGAAGTATTCCGGCTTTGCTTATGTCAGTTTCTCGACTTCTAAGGCATCGTGGAGAATTACCTTATCAAGCCTATTGGTTGGCTTAGCACCACTGAAGTGATACTTGAAGCGGAGCTCCAATGGATGCACCATAATTTCTAGCGGCAATAGAACTTGGACATCTTCATTGCCAAAAAAATTAGATGACTCGGAGGAGGATTTGAAGTCACTGTGAAATGATATGCACGATAAGTACGCCGCCATTGTAGGCCAGTGTGCTAGTGAGTAACACATACGGTTCTTGTAAGTCGAGCAACAAGTCGACGCTTGTTACCCATTCTTGCACGAAAGCATCATTGAGCACCAGTTCCCTGCTCGGCCACTTCAGTTTATCGAGTGCCTTCTGTAACCGGCTACTAAGGCGATCCTGTAGCTGCTTCTTCACTGAATCCGCAAGCTGCCCCGCGTAGTCAACAAGGTGAGGAGCAGCCCCCTCCGCGGCGATCTGGGCTGTTTGCAATGACGTGGAGATATTTCGAAGAGATTTGTACGGAGGTATTGCTGACGTCGGAGCACTAACCACATGCTCCAATGCATTCTTACTGCATTATTGTCAACCGGAGCGCACTGTCATTAAAAGGGATTGTTTACCTCAATGTTTCTATCTCTTGCAACTGTGACAAATAACCCTTCGCAACATCCAGCCTCCGAAGTTTTTCCATGCTCGATTCGAATACACGCACAGCTTCGTCGCTTGTTTCGGACTGGGTGATAATCATTAGACGCCGGTCGATGTCTGCTTGCTCTCGATTGAACGTCTCGACCTGCTTTCGGACGGCATCGCGATGATCGTTGGAGGCTTTCGTGGCCTCTTCAAGGGCCTCCTGCGCCTCAACCAGCTGTGACGTGTAAGTCTCTATGTATAATGCCTTGTGCTTGATGTGATAACCGGTCCCATACCTGCTTGCGTTGCAACTCATGCTGGGCTCGAAGGGTCTGTAGCAGCGAATCCAAGTTCTCGAGGTCTTCCTCAGACTGTAGTTTATCGTTCAAGTAGTCCTCTACACGCGTATACTCCTGCGAGGACAGTGAAGCGAGTTGCGCAGCCATTGTAGCTGGGTTGCGGGGTGGAGAAGTGGCTACTCTGTTCATTCAGCAAGAGTTGTTGTTGGGCTGCTATGACGTGTGGAGCCGTGCTGGGGGTTTATATAAAACTCAGCCACGCTAATAATATTTTTCTAAGTTCAAAACCAGCTATATTTACACATAACATAAGCCTATATATATTTTGATATAGCAACACATATATAACCTTAATATATTCCTAATATACCTTATATATAAATCCACATAACTATATTATTCAAAAATTAAAGCTATTTAATAGTATATAAGATAATTTTAAGATATAACTTATAATATTTATCTCTCTAGCTCTTCCTAATTAAATAATTTTAAATTAATAAAAACTTTTTTAAATATTAAAGCCTTATTCTTATATATATTTTATAAGCCACTTTTATTACTTTAATTTATATATTTTTTTAATTCCTATATAGTATCTAATAGTATAGAATCTTTTTTAGTAGAATATAAAGCTATCTATCTCTATATAATAATCTCTTACTTTTTTAGTTTTAATATACTCATTCCTATCTCTATATTATAAAATTAAGATATTATATCATTAAAAATCTTATATATTTAAAACTTTTTATATATAAGTATATTAATCATCTCATCTAAAGCCTTTAACATTATAAAATTTTAACCTATTATCTTATATATCTTAAAGCTAGATTCTTCTTATAGATAGTACTAATAAACCTAATACTTATTAATAAAAATATTCCTAAATATTTAGTATTACTTTAAAATATAATAATAAAATAATTATTACTATCTAAAGAAATAATATTAGTAAATTAATTCTTTATTAAGATTATAAATTAATATAAAATCTTCCTCCTTATTAATATCAACTTTTTTCAATTTCTTATAAATAAGCTTTTAAATTAGATAGAGGAATTTTCTTAGTATTAAAGAATTAGCAAAATTAGTAATATAATAAATATAAAAATTATATTTCCTTTTTTAAGAATATTAAAGCTATTTATTTAATATCTTAATAATCTAATATTTAATATCTTATAATAACTAATATAATATCTCTATATTAATACTATTTTTAAGACTTTTATGCTAGCTTTTAACAGGATTTATTATTCTAATTTATAGTAATAAAGATAAATATTATTAAAAAATTATTATCTATTATTCTTTAATAGTCTTCTATTCTTTCTTAATGTATTTAATATCTTTAATATTTTTTCTATATACCTTTATTATAATCTTAATTAAATCCTAACATCCTATCATAGTATAATAAGAATAAAGCGCGGTTTAAAGATAAATATATATCTTTTTTTAACTCTTCTTCTCTAATAAGTAGACAGTATTAATAATAAGCTTAAATATAAGTTTATATATAAGCTTATATATAAGTTTAAAAACTTTATATAAATATAAAATATACTAAATCTATATTTAAAAATATAATCTAAATATACTATATAGAAAAGATAATTAACTTCTTATTCTCTTATAAGTAAACTAGAAAAAGTCTTCTTTATAGCTACTTATTCACTTATAAAATTATTTATAAATATATAATAAAGCAGCTATTAATTATTATATTAAAATTTAAATTATTATAGCCCTACAGTAATAATATTATTATTTTAATAATTATATAAATAGAATACTATAAAAATATAGCTATTATACTTATTATAAACTATTATAATGATTAAATATTATTATAAATA